>CAUJNA010001025.1:70000-119059 GCA_963377175.1 Effrenium voratum | reverse complement strand
GATCTCCACCTCACTCGTGATGTTATCCGATGCGGTCTACGCCCTTCCAGGCCTGTTGGTAACACTTCTCCTGGCAGATGTTCTGGGCGGTGGGGCGATGGTGATCGTTTTTCTACTCTGGATCGTCGCCTGGCCAGAATACTTTCGTTTGTCCTATTCCGTGGGGCAGCAAATTGTGAACATCGACCATGTGCTTGCATCCCGCCTCGCAGGTGCCAGCGGGGGGACAATTTTCCGCCTGCAGGTTCTGCCCGTGATCCTGCCTTACCTCTTGTCATTGGGGGCAATCTCCGTCGGGCGCATCGTTCTGGCGATTGCCACTCTTGGATTTCTCGGCGTCGGAATTGCACCACCCCAGGCGGAATGGGGCATGATGATCAATGATCTTCGCGTCTACTGGCAAATTTCACCCGTTCAATTGGCAGCACCGGTGTTCGCGATAGTCTGGGTAGTGCTCGCCTTGCTTATCCTGTCGCAATCAATGCCCAAAGCCAAACCGGGCTTGAATTGATGCATTGTCTTGAGGCCCGCAATCTCAAACTGTCTGCAGGACAATTGTCGCTGGATGTTCCACACCTGCGTTTCAAGCAGGGAAAAACCTGTTGTGTTGTCGGGCGGTCAGGTTCGGGAAAGTCACTCCTTGCAGCTGCACTTTCAGGATTGCCGGTTCCCGGGATGGCCATGACCGGAGATGTTTGTCTCAATGGCTCCCCCGCAGAGAGACCACTTTGGAAAGACCATGTCTTTGTCCTTCCGCAAGAACCGGCACTTGCACTCAATCCAACCTTGCCTGTCGGCAAACAGTTGGCTGAAGTGTTCCGTTGGCGGGGCGACCCTGCGTGTTCCTGCAAGTCGCCAGGCGCGATCAGCGCGGAGGTTGGTCTCGACAAGGATGATCTGAAAAAGATCCCCGGCCAGCTTTCCGGCGGAATGCAACAGCGTATCATGATCGCCATGGCACTTGTCGCGCGTGCCAGTTTTGTCATCGCCGATGAGCCGACAAAAGGGCTCGACGGTGGCAACAAGAAGCGGATTATCGACTTGTTTGGCCGGTTCAGGACGTCCGGTCGCGGCCTGATTGTCATTACCCACGATCTTGAGGTGGCGAGTGCTCTGGCCGACGACATCATCGTTTTGGGGGATGGCCACATTGCCGAACAGGGGCTGGCCAGTCAGGTGCTCACCAACCCGCGAAGTGAGGCAACGCGTGAATTGATCCGCAGCGCACCGCAAATCTGGCCAACGGCTCCCGCAACACCGCAAAAACCACATTGCCCTGTCGTGCGTCTGGAAGATGTCACCTTTGGCTATCGGCGCACCAACCCAATCCTCAGTGACGCAACGATGGAGATCGATGGCGGCGAAATCGTCGGTCTACTGGGTCCGAGCGGTTCCGGGAAATCCACCTTTGGAGATCTCTGTCTCGCACTGCAAAAACCGCAGTCGGGGACAGTGCAATGGTTTGGCTCAGACCTGAATTCCGCGTTGATCCGGAAGCGACGCACAATGTTCCAGAAGCTGTTTCAAAACCCCGTAACGTCCCTTTCCACTAAACCTTGTTTTGCGGGACGTCTGACAAACTCACGCCGCAAAGTGCCGGAGCCAATATCAGAACCGAATTGATGTCGAGGCTTGGATTGACGGATGATTTGCTCCTGCGGCGGCCGGATCAAGTGAGTGGTGGAGAGTTGCAGCGTCTTGCGATCATACGCGTGCTATTGGCTCAACCAAGTTTTCTAGTCTGTGACGAACCCTCTTCACGCCTCGACATGTCCATACAACGGCTCGCAATCGACGTCATAGCTGAATATTCGTCACAATTTTCTTCTGCAGTTCTGCTGATTTCTCACAACGAAACCGTTTTGCGCAAACGCGCGAATCGTGTTTTTGAAATCTCGCATGAGGGTCGTCTATCGCTCAAAAGCTATGATTAGCGTCTCTCGTCTCCACGAAAACCAGCCCGAAGCCTGGTTCGTTTCACGAGCCAGATTTTGTCTGCAGGCTCCACATTGGAAATTAAAGCTACCGGTTCTCATTCCGCCCATGTTGTTTCCGGATGACATCAACTTGTTCCGACACTGCCGCATGTCAAAGCTGGCAGTGAGCTACTCACCAATCACGTGACAAGTTTATCGTAAATTGAACTGCTCCTTGTTTCCGCTGTCCTGGTTGGATTTCATTCTTTCGCAGCCAATGGACCGCTGCTGGAAGCTGGCCGCCAAGTGCGGAATGGGGGCGTTTAAGATTGTAGAACTCCATCCATCGAAATGCGTATGAAGTTTCGGCGCAGACGATCCGTCCAGACAAAGGACATGGACTGACTGCGCTGGACACCCGTCCAAGAGCCAAGTGGTGATCTGGCTTTGAACTCCGGGCAATGCTGCTTCCGTTTCGACATTGCCAATCTCCCTGGTGATGAAGAACAGCAGACAGAAAATGGCAAACTAAGTGAGTGTCCGCATTCCTGGGGGTACTTCAGCGCCGACACTACCCAAATCCTTTTGCAAGGCTGGAGCGATCTCAACCGAGCGATTCTAGAGCGCATCCAGTCTGTTGGCCTGTGATCGAACCATCAAGGGATGCGGTGGAAGCAGCGCCGGCAACTGACGCAGTTACGCTATTTGCAGGTCACTCGTGGACGGTTTCGGGCTTCGGGGCATGCTGGCGCAATATGCGCCTTGCGCTGCAAGCGGACAGCAGAGTGCAGCCCGACCTGACGCTTTCTGGCTTGCGACACGTCTTGGCGACAAATCTCAGGGAAACCGGGTTGGACGAACGCGCTGCCGTAGACGGACCTGGACAGATGACCGAAGCAAAGGCCCCGCACTCCTGAAGGAGCGCGGATCTGAGGCGTAAAATGGCCAGTGTTGGGAAGGTCTTTGGGGCAGAAGTGAGCAAACGACGAGTCAAAACTGTCAAACCAATAGGCTTGAACAGTGCACGCAAACAAAAAGGCAAGGAAATTCAGAAAGTTGAGTGGTGCCCAGAGGCGGAATCGAACCACCGACACGCGGATTTTCAATCCGCTGCTCTACCAACTGAGCTATCTGGGCGCGCTTTGCTTGGGTCGGGAAAAGCCCCCGTTCGCTGAAAGCCCGGTCCTTATAGAGGCTGGTTCAGACCTTGTCCAGCACTCTGGCAAAGTTTTTTGCCCGCTCCTGCCAGCAGGGTTGGGGAAAACCACAGTTCAGTTCAAGATGCTGAAAACACGTATTTTTTTGCGACATGGCGAAATTCGAGCGGGATGAGGTGATTGCATGGATGCACATCACGAGATTGTCGTGCGCGCGCGTCAACAGCGCCGGGTACCTATCCGTTCCGGCACATGCAATATCAGGGCATTTACACCCGGCCAGGGGTAATCGGTGCGCACAGAACTTCGTTCTGCCGGTACCGGGTTGAACAGGCTTCGTTTCTCGTAACGCCAAACACCGAAAAAAAATCGCGCCGGCATGCGGCGCGTTTCAATTGGCGTTCGGGGGAACACTTTACTGTTCGGTGATCCTGCCATCGGTGTAGGGCGCATAGTCGTTGCGCGCTGCGAGGTAGTCGGCAACCACCGCCTCCAGTCCGGGCCCGAAGTCATATGCATTCATGCCGCTTTCGGCAAAAACCTTGTAGCCGTCACCGCCACCGCGCATGTAGTTGTTGGAGACAACACCATAGACCTTGTCCGGATCAAGCGGCACCCAATTACCGTCTTCCATGACTTCGACAACGAGGACACGCCCGGCGCCAGGATCCTTCTTGCGCGTCCACGAGTATTTCAGACCGGCAACCTGAGGGAAGCGACCCGCGCCATCCTCGACCTGGGAGACACCGTTTTCCAGCGCCGTTACGACGTCCGCTCCCTTGAGCTGAAAAGTGGACAGGGTGTTCTGGAACGGCAGGACCGTCAGGACTTCACCCATGGTGACTTCACCGCCATCAATGGAGGCGCGCAAACCGCCACCGTTCTGGATTGCGATCTGGACACCCTGGTCCATGACACGGTCAAGCATGGCGTCGGCAACGAGATTGCCCATCTGGCACTCGCCAGCGCGGCAGGAGCCGCGGTCACCGTCGATGACATCTTCACTGGATCCGATGACCTTGCCCTTCAGTTCCTCGATCGGCGCAGCCAGTTCTGCAACCCGGGCCGCGAAGCCTTCATCCGGTGTCACGGACGCATCCAGCAGAATCGGTTCGCCCTCGGCCTTGAGGAGATTGCCGTCATCGTCCCAGGTGACATCAAGTTCGCCAAGGAACTTTCCGTAGGCATACGCCTGAACGATGGGCACTTCCTTGCCTTCCGGATTTGTAACAAGAACCGGATAGGGACCTGACGCACCTTCCTGCGTGTTGGAAAGTAGCGTGTGAGAATGTCCTCCGACGATCACGTCAATTCCGGGAACGGCCGCGGCAATTTCCATATCCCGTGGCAAGCCCATGTGAGTGACTGCACTGATCTTGTTGACGCCGGCAGCCTCGAGACCCTCAACGGCACCTTTCAGATAGTCTTCAGCCTGAAATGCTGACACTATCGCCTGGTGAGGATGTATCGACCGTGTTCGCCAGCGCGGACACGATACTGGATTTTTCGCTACCCCTTTCCAGGATGACGATGCCGGGAACCTTACCTTTCAGCAGCGGCTCGGCGCTGACCTCGATATTTCCGGAAATGATCGGAAACGTCGCCTTGCCGATGAAATTGGCGAGACCCTCCGGGCCATCGTCGAATTCGTGATTGCCGACCGCCATGGCGTCAATATTCATTTCGTTCAGGAATTCGACCGCCGCGTCGCCCTTGTACGTCGTATAGAACAGCGAACCCTGGAACTGATCACCTGCGTCTACGACAATGACATTCCTGCCATCTGCTTCGAGCGCATTGCGGCGTTCGTCGAGTTTCGTCTTGATACGGGCAATACCACCGAAACATTTTCCTTCCGCTTCGTCCTCCGCGTCGCATGTGGAATCGTACTTGTTTATCGACTCAATACGTGAATGCAGGTCGTTCAAATGCAGTATCGACAGTGAATAATCAGCATATGCAGCCGAAGACAGCGCCGTCGAGAGAGACAACACTGCAGCGGTAAGAAATCGGTTCTTCATCGGACCCTCGCCCTGGTTTCTGGTTGTTTTTCGGTTCCGCGCAAAAGGCGGGTATCGCACCTGCCGAGCTCGATATTCCGATTGGTCACAGGAGCGCATGAATCTGCTGGCCATAACCTGTCGGGAAATCGGGCCGGGTCAGCTGCGCCCCGAAATCTTTGAACAGATTTGTTGCCACCGCAAGTGGACGGCACGAGATAAAGAAAAATTAATTTAACCGGAGAAGCTTCGCGCGCCAACGCGACGCGAGAATTCGGTAAAATGTCTGACGTGGGAATTCCGGACTGCGCGCCCGATGCGGAGATCCGGACAGTCCGGCTTGTGTCCGGACAGTTACCGGGAATATTGCTCTCGTCGATGTCGTCGGTTTCGACCATGTGATCAGAACTTCTCTGAAACCAGCGTTCAGATCCACTTGGCGCAGCGGTCCAGCAAAAGGTAGTCTTCCCTTGTCGATAGTTTCCTGAACAGATCGGGCACAAGGACGCATGCGCCGAACCGATGTCTCGTTGTCTTTTACGGTCATCATGCCTCGCAGTGTTTGGCCGGGTTGCCCCTATCTGCCATCAGGCGGCAGCTGTCGCCCAGCCCTGATGAACCGGATAGCCGGCTGCACTCAGAAGGTTCGCCGTCTCGACCAGAGGCAGTCCGACAACAGAGGGATAAGATCCCACCAATTTGACGACGAAACTGCCGGCAAGGCCCTGGATCGCATAGCCACCCGCCTTGCCTCGCCATTCTCCTGACGCAATATAGTCGTCGACATCCATGCGGGACAGGCGCTTGAACCGGACACGTGTTTCAACCAGCTTGGAGCGAACCTTGCCGTTGGCTTCTGCAACGGCGACACCGGTGAAGACCCGATGCCCCCTGCCGGAAAGAAGCGACAGGCACATCAGTGCCTGCTCGGTCAGCTCTGCCTTCGGCAGCGCACGACGGCCGACAGCGACGACCGTGTCAGCCGCAAGCACGATACCCCCTTTGAGCTCCGGTGAGGCATCCGCCGACTGGCGAACGGCCTCGGCCTTGGTGCGGGCAAGCCTCAGTGCAAGACTGCGGGGCGTTTCATGCTTCCTGGGCGTCTCGTCAATGTCGGCGGGCATGAGGTGATCGGGATCGAGCCCGATCTGCTGCAGCAGCGCGAGGCGGCGCGGCGAAGCTGATGCCAGAATGAGCGGAGAATCATCGGTCATGGGAGAAAGAGCCTTGCAGCCGGAACCACCTTGAAAAGACCGCTACTTGAAGCGGTAGGTGATCCGCCCCTTGGTGAGATCGTAAGGGGTCATTTCGACAAGAACCTTGTCGCCCGCCAGAACGCGGATTCGGTTCTTGCGCATGCGCCCTGCCGTGTGAGCGATAATTTCGTGATCGTTTTCCAGTTTTACGCGGAACGTCGCATTCGGCAAGAGTTCTGTTACGACGCCCGGAAACTCCAGAGCTTCTTCTTTAGCCATTTGATATCCTGAATAAAGCGGGTCCTGCCCGCGGGTGCCGGGGAAACTAACGGATTACTGTCAGAATGTGAACAGTTCTTTCCGATCCTTACAAAAAAGAAAACTCAGTCTGCCGCCGATGGCGACCAGTCGAAGCGTTTCTTGATTCGCATCATCAGCTGAACGCGCACGGTCCGGTATTCGTTCAGGATCTGTTCGCGACTCCCCGTTGCAAGTGTCGGATCCATGGTTGGCCAGTATTCCACGTCCATCGCATCCGTCCTGGTCATCTCGAGAGCCTTGTGGTGGGCTTCGGGCGCCAGGGTGACAATCAGGTCGAATCCAGATTCGTCCAGATCTTCGAAGGTCTTTGGCCGATGTTTGCCCATATCGACACCGATCTCGGCCATTACCGCATCCACGAAGGGGTCGACCTTGCCTTGCCGGACACCGGCAGAGCGCACGTAGATCCGGCCGGGGAACAGTTTCTGCATCAGACCTTCGGCCATCGGGGAGCGAACGGAATTCATCCCGCAGGCGAACAGAACCGCAGTCGGACGCAGGCCCGGCCCGGTCACTTGTCTCAGCCTTTCCAGTGCAAGGCGTAGACCAGCGTGAACAAGCGTCTCGCTGTCTGCATGTCAACCGCGATCTTTCCTTCCAGCCGTTCCATCAAGATAACCGATCCTTCATTGTGAACTCCGCGCCGCCCCATATCGATCGCCTCGATCTGGCTGGGCGTCGCATGGCGGATGGCTTCATAATAGCTTTCGCAGATCAGGTCATAATCCTTGACGATCTTGCGAAGCGGCGACAGTGACAGGACGTGAGTGACAACCTCACGCTCGTCATCTGTTCTTATGCGGAACACCAGTTTCTTTTCGACAACCGCAAGGTCGAGAACATATTTCGCGGGTGGGTGCCCCACTGGCTGGAAACTGTTTTCCTCGATCAGATCGTAGATCGCGACTGCCCGGTCATGCTCGACTTCCGGGGTGGAACGCGCAATGGAGGCTTCGTCCAAAACGATATCCACCAGCCGACTGCCGGCGGATTGCGAACTGGTTTCCGGTTGCGTATCGCTCATGTGCGAGAAGCCTCCTAGAATCTCCGTTACATGTTCAACCTGATGGAAACAGAGCGCGCGTGCGCCGACAACCCCTCAGATTCGCCCAGTGTGATTGCCGCCGGGCCAAGAGCCCGCAGATTATCCGCATTGCACTTCAGGATCGAGGTGCGCTTGACGAATTCCAGAACGGAGAGACCTGAGGAAAACCGCGCAGACCGCGCCGTGGGCAACACGTGATTGGAGCCACCGACATAATCACCAATCGCTTCCGGCGTATAGTGTCCGAGAAAAACTGCCCCCGAATTGCGCACTTTTTTCAAGAGATCTTCCGGATCGGCAACAGCCAGCTCCAGGTGTTCGGGCGCGATCCGGTTGGCCAGCGGCATTGCGGCCTCAAGGTTCTCCACCAGAATGATCGCACCGAAATCCTGCCAGCTGGCCCTTGCCACCTGCTCGCGCGGCAACGTATTCAGCTGCGCGTCCACTGCTCTTTCCACCTGAACGGCCAGATCTTCGCTATCTGTCATCAGAATGGACTGGGCGGCCGTATCGTGCTCGGCCTGAGCCAGCAGATCGGCGGCAATCCAGTCGGGATTGTTGTCGCCATCCGCTACGATCAGAACTTCGGAAGGCCCGGCAATCATGTCGATGCCGACGGTGCCGAACACCCGGCGCTTTGCAGCAGCAACAAAGGCATTTCCGGGACCGACGATCTTGGCAACCGGAGAAATGGTTTGAGTACCGAAGGCAAGTGCGGCAACGGCCTGGGCACCGCCAATACGGTAAATCTCGGTGACGCCGGCAACTCTGGCGGCCGCCAGAACGAGCGGGTTCAGAACGCCGTCCGGGCTTGGCCCCACCATCACGATGCGATCGACACCGGCAACACGCGCCGGAACGACGTTCATCAGCACCGAACTCGGATAGCTTGCCAGGCCGCCACGTAGACGCCAACAGCCTCAATCGCCAGTCCAGAGCGACCCAGTTCCACACCGATGTCATCGGTATAACGTTCGTCCCTGCACCTGGCGAGAATGATGCGGCGATCCGGTCATGAGCGAATTGTAAGGGCCTCCAGCGTTTCCGCCGGCACTTCCTTCACTGCTTTCTCAATTTCGCCCGGAGACTGTGGCTCCGCCATGCCGGCTGCATCGAGTTTGGTCAAATTTTGCATAGTCCAGTACGGCCCTGTCGCCGTTCGCGCGAACATCTTCGATTGGCGTCGCGAACCACCTGGTCGACATTTTCCTGAGACTCCCCTCTTGCCCGCCAGAAGGTCCTGGAACCGTTCCTCAAATCCCGTTTCGGTGCTGTTTAGGCGTAGAACCACGCGCATCTCCATCACAAACGGTGCCAGGCACCGAATTAGTCCCGATCATCGGTCAGCTGAGGTCGTGTTGCGGCAGGGTGGGGGTCGACCAGGCGGCACCGAGGTCGGAAAGCTGCGCCTCTATGCACTCCACGTCCAGCGCAATGCTGGCACCACCGGCAAAAGCGAGCTGGATTTTGCCTGAAGGCTCATCTGCTGCCTCAAACGTGACAGCCAGCAATTCCAGCACCACGCCCTTGGCTTCCTGCCGGATGTTCTGCACCTTCATGCCTGTCACCTGCCCGACAGCAAGGGCGGATCTGCGACGCTCGTGTTCCCTCGTACGCTTGTCCGCCTCCTTGTCCCAAACGAAGCGGTTCACGATGAAGACCGCCATTTTCTCCTTCGGCAGAAAGCGGATGTCCGCCACCGTCATTACGGCGTCCTGCAAGTGGGTGGAAAGAACCTGCAGGTCTTCCTGGTCGAGGGCGGCAAGTTTCAGCTGATCCATAGCGGTCTGATTCTGATCCGGTTAGTCTTGTTTTCGGCAGACCGCATATAGGGCGTGTCTGGCATTATCCCAAGGGAGATGACCTACAGCGGAAATCAGCGTTTTGCAACGCCGAATAACTTCGACAGGGCGCGTCAGGGGCCGTCATCCACGCGCTGACGCAGATCCTGCCTGATTTCATCGAGTGTTGCGATGCGCTTGAACACCCTGCGACCAAGCCAGAGACCGAACACCAGAAGAAAAAAACCAAGTGTCGGTCCGAAGGGCGAAGCGACAAACACAACCGCCAGCAATCCAGCCAGGGCAAAACAAACCTGGATCAGGAACCTGATTGTCTGTGCACCCATCTATTCCCCCGCTCTTCGCCAGATTGACTGCCCAATGATGACCGCGCCAATATCGCTGGCCGCGCTGGCTTGCAATCGCTGCAAGCATCTAGGACAGTGCGTTCAGGTCAAAATACCCTTCGCTGTCAGGAATGCCATGTTCAAATCGCTGTCCGGCCTTCTTTCAGTCTTGCTGTTTTGTGATTGCTGCTGCGTCAGCACAGGACGTCACCAGTGCTGTCTGGCGAAACGATCTATGTGCCTGCCTATTCCAGGATCTTCTCCTATCCGAACCGCTCGGACCTGCTCGCAACTACGCTTGCGGTGCATAATGTCGATCCGGACACGACCCTGACACTGACCAGGGTCGATTACCACGGCGAAGACGGAAAGTTGCTGCGCAGCCTGCTTGTAGCTCCGTTCGAACTTGCGCCGCTGCAGTCAAAGACCGTGCTTGTTCCGATCAATGACACCAGCGGTGTCGGGGCAAATTTCATAGTGGTCTGGACGGCTGGCAGCACTCGCCTGATTGCCGAGGCGATCATGACAAGCGGCAGCGGCGGTCCCGGTCCCTCCTTTACCTCAAGGGGCCGTGTAATCGCACGTCAGCAGGCGGAATAACCGGTTCGCCTGCCCCTCAAGTGTAGCCGCCGGCGGATCAAGTTCAGGATCGCAGCCCGGTATCTGTCTTAACCGGAAATCCGCTCGATCTGCGCGCCACAGCGGGTGAGCTTGTCTTCCAGGCGCTCAAAACCACGATCGAGATGGTAGACCCTGTTGACGGTTGTTTCGCCCTCGGCTGCCAGTCCTGCAATCACGAGCGAAACGGAAGCCCTGAGATCGGTTGCCATGACGGGTGCGCCGCGCAACGTTGACACGCCGTCGACCGTCGCAGTGCGGCCGTCGACCTGGATCTGGGCGCCGAGACGGGCAAGGTCCTGGACATGCATGAAACGGTTTTCAAAAATGGTTTCGGTGATCTGGCTGGTGCCGCCTGCCTTGGTCATCAGCGCCATGAACTGGGCTTGCAGATCGGTCGGGAAGCCCGGGAAAGGTTCCGTGGTGACATCGACCGGCTGAATACCGTTGCCATTGCGATAGACCTTGATGCCATCCGGTGTCTGGGTGAAGTCGGCTCCGGTCTGGCGCAGCGTGTCCAAAGCTGCCTCCAACAAATCCGTGCGAGCGCCCTGAAGAAGCACATCACCGCCTGTCATGGCCACCGCCATGGCGTAGGTTCCCGTCTCGATCCGGTCAGGAACAACGGCATGGTGAGCACCGTGAAGACGCGGAACCCCCTGGATCCGGATGGTCGATGTCCCCTCCCCCTCAATCCTGGCGCCCATGGCCTTCAGGCAACGGGCCAGATCGACCACTTCCGGTTCGCGCGCGGCATTGACGATTTCCGTCTCACCGTGTGCGAGGGTCGCCGCCATCATGACGGTATGCGTTGCACCCACGGAAACCTTGGGAAACTCGACACGCGCTCCCTTCAGGCCACCTGGTGCCCTGACCACAACATAACCACCCTCGATCTCGATCTCGGCACCGAGCGCCGCCAGTCCGTCGATAAAGAAATCGACCGGGCGCGTTCCGATTGCACAACCACCGGGAAGCGAAACACGCGCCTCGTGCATGCGCGCAACCAGCGGGCCGATAACCCAGAAGCTGGCCCGCATCTTGGAGACCAGTTCGTAAGGGGCCGTCGTGTCGACAATTTCACGGGCGGTCAGGTTAAGCGTCTGGCCTGCCAGGTTGTCCTGACCGCTGCGCTTGCCGTTGACGGAATAGTCGACGCCGTGGTTGGAGAGAAGCTGCATCAACTGCGCGACATCGCGCAATCGCGGTACATTTGAAAGCGTCAGGGTTTCGTCTGTCAGAAGCGAAGGACGCGGAAGCGGCAATGCTACATTTGCTAGAGGCGCTGGGATTGCGTCACCTCGGACCCCGCCGACGACCTCGATGCCATCCATATGAACTCCGAACCCGCCGCTTCCCCAGCGGCCATCCCCAGAACACCACCAACCTGCGGTCTACACACACGTTGTGACCCATGCAAGGCGGCGATTGGCCGGACATCGGGCGTTTTGCGACAGCTCGCCAAGCTCCCGATCCCGATCTCCAGCACTTCAGTCCTGCTTGCGGGCCCTGGCTGCACTTTTGCGGCGGCGCAGATTTGCTCTCAGGGCCTCGGCACGTCGATCGTCCCGTGAAGGTGAGCCAGGCTTTGCCTTGGACACATCACTGTCTTGCGAGGAATTTGCGCCGCTATCGTCAACCGATTGGCCTTTTTGATCTTTTTCACTCATGGGCGTTGTGAACGTCCTTTCTGGTCCCACGTCTTCTATCAACAGGCAGGCGCCAGGGAAAGTCGGCCTGAACTTGCGGCATGAAACAGCACGCCGGTTCAATATCGTCCCGCTTGCGCTTCTTCCCGGTTGCAAACAGGATGCGGCAGCCTGTTGAATACACCCCGAAAACGCGTCTTTACAGACTATATCCACAAGCAGGTTTTACACTGTTTTTCAGCCGGGATTCAGAACGAAATTGCATTTGAGATTCGCGCCCCAATTTCCAAGGCGACCCTTGCCAAAAAAAATCCAAATGACGGCTTGCCTCCAGCAGGCTCTTATGGCACAAGCCCCCTCATTCCGGGCGGCACCGCTGGTCGGGAACAGCATTCGCGTCTCAATGCCCGGGCTTTTTGCCATTTCCGGCAACGCGGGGCTCTTCAAGATGCCCTCATATGCTGCCGTAGCTCAGGGGTAGAGCACTCCCTTGGGAAGGGAGAGGTCGAGAGTTCAAATCTCTCCGGCAGCACCATCGTTTCCCAATAAAAACAATAGCATAACTACGGCAATCAACAAGGCCTATTGTGCTGATGCTGGCAAATGTCGTCAGCGGACGACAGGAAACTGGCTGGAAAACTTGCGCCAAGCAGTCAAGCGTGATCCAATTTCAATCAGAATCCCAAGAGAGGCTGATCAAGCAACAGTTGTGAGCGTGAGCAGTGCAGCAGTTTAGACTTCACATCTTGCTAGAAAGAGAGAACCGATGATCCGGGATTAGCTTCGATTAAATTCCCGTGTGTGTTTAAGGATAGCTCATTATTTTGTGTCTGCCAACATTTCGGTTGAATATCCAGGTCACCATCGTTGTTGTCGTTGTCGTTGTGGTTGTTGTGGTCGTTGTGGTCGTCATCGTGGTCGTCGTTGTGGTCATCGTTGTGGTCGTCGTTGCGGTCGTTGTTGTGGTCGTTGTTGTGGTCGTCGTTGTGGTCGTCGATGTGGTCGTCGTCGTGGTCGTTGTCGTCGTTGCGGTCGTTGTTGCGGTCGTTGTTGTGGTCGTTGTGGTGGTCGTTGTGGTGGTTGTTGTGGTGGTCGTTGTGGTGGTCGTTGTGGTCGTTGTCGTGGTCGTTGTCGTGGTCGTTGTCGTGGTCGTTGTCGTGGTCGTTGTCGTGGTTGTGGTCGTTGCCGTGGTCGTTGTCGTGGTCGTTGTCGTGGTTGTTGTCGTGGTCGTTGTCGTTGTCGTGGTTGTTGTCGTTGTCGTTGTCGTTGTCGTTGTCGTTGTCGTTGTCGTTGTCGTCGTCGTCGTCGTCGTCGTCGTCGTCGTCGTCGTCGTCGTCGTCCGCATTCGTGTTCGCGTTGCTGTTTGTGTCCGTGTCGGTGTTCGCTTTTGTGTTCGTGCTCGTGTTTGTAGTCAAGTCCAGGTTTGTCTTCATGTGTTCGTGTTAGTGTGGGTGTTACTGTTGCTGTTACTGCTGTTGCTGCTGCCGCTGCTGCCTGTGTTGCTTCTGTTGTTGCTGCTCCTGGTGGTGGTGGTGGTGGTGGTGGTGCTGCTGCTGCTGCTGCTGCTGCTTCTTCTGGTGCTGCTGCTGGTGCTGTTGCCGTTGTTGCTGTCGCTGTTGCTCTTTAGTTGCTGCTGTTGCTGCAGGTGCTGCAATGGTCGCCGTTCTCTTGGCTCTTAGTTGCTGTTCTTGAGTTTGTTGTCGAGTTTGTTGTTGAGTTTGTCGTTGTTGTTCTTGGTGATCATCATCATGATGTCGTTGTTGTGGTTGTTGGCGTTTGTCGCCTGTTGCCTACAAGTTTATCTTTGGTGTGCGTGTCATTTTTTTTCTTCTTTATTATGTTAATGTTGCTGTTGTCGGTGCTTTTGCAGCTGTACTTAAATGTTGTTATGGTTCTGGTTGTTGCCACTGCTGTTTGCTTTCCTGGACGGGCCTCGCTGCAAACCTTGCCATCAGTAGCCAATCAGGCGAGCCAATCAGGCTGGCCACCAATTGCAGGTGACCATCCGTGGAAAGTGGTTGCAGTACGGCCCGCTCTTCGTAGATCCTCGGCCTGAAACGCAAATACGGCGTTTCCGGGTTTGGCACACGATGCTTGGATCTTTGCAGCGTTAGTACCCGAGTACTTCAAGGATTGAGAGGGAAAAGACTCGGAGCAAGAGCAGCACTGAAGTGGCCTTATCACCCATTTGCGCATCTGAGCCCGAAGCGTATAGGAAGGCGAGTTGGATACACATGCGACTTGGCAAACTAGCAAATCGTGCTCGCATTTTCTGTTTTTAGTGGCGCCCCAAGGATAGCCTGAATGATATCGCCAGCACGCCTTTGAGTTCCATCAAGCAAGAAAGCAAACCTGACATGATAGGCTTGGCATTTTCGAATTTTTGTGTGGTGCCCTTGGCCACTGAGGTGATGTTCATCGACTTGCAGCTCAGCTGAAACTCGATTGGCCAATGTTAGTCGGGAGTGGCCTCGCTTCATGCACGTGGATGCTTGTTCCCTGAATCGTATTTTCAGGGACTTCTACTTTCCCAAGAGTTGTCATTCTTCCTGTCCCACTTTGCTGTGGATTCTTGTGGAGACTCATTTGGATGCTGGATACCCGCTGTCTGGCTGAACAGTGACCAGTATTTGCACTTCTTTTTCCCACGAGTTTTTTTTCTCTCTTCTTTTTTAATCCCTCTGTCTCTCTCTCTCTCTCTCTCGTTTTATTTTTCAATTGACGAAAGACCTTAGGTCTTTGTAGGTCGCACCTCGGGTGTCTCCCAAACGGGACTCGAGGTGCTACTCCCGCACGCAGCTCTTCTACGACCCCACGTATTACGGTCAGTACGTGGACCCGCGCGCCGCTTGGAGGGAGCTTTTTCGTCGGGATCCGCTGGCTTGGAGCCGATGGGCTTGACGTCCGATTAGCTCATGGCCGCAGGGGTTGTGTGGATCTTGTGCCCGAGTTTGTTTTTGGAAAGGGGTTGAATCTGAATCCACCTGGCAGTGGTGGAGAAATGATGGCATATCTGTCTTCCGGAGTTCCTCTGTGGGAACGCATCATTTCCCCAGTTGTTTCCTTTTTGACAAACTCGTAGTTTACGGGGCTCCGTGCTGTTTTGAGAGGTGCTGCAATGGTATTTGTCAGACAAATTCTGTGTGCTTCCTGTATATACACAATCAAACACACACACATCCAACATCCAAGGACGACTTTATATGGTCCATCGCTGATGAGGCTGGGCATCCGGAGTTGCCAGCGAACTTTGCGAACTGCTTTTCATAGCTGCGTCAAACCTGTTCGGTGTGTCGACCGTTTCCTGGGGCTTATCAGCAAGCGCCAGTATGCACGCTCGTGCTGTATGTTTCCCTCGCCGCTCCCCAGATGATGGCGCACACTTGCTCTTTCCAATGCCATTCAATGAAAGCTAAGCATCATGTCATCCATAGCCGTTCACCGGCACTAGTGGCTTGCCAATGGAGGTGATGGGTGGTTTGCCTAGATGGAGCTTGCTGTCAGGCAAAGTGTCAAGGGCCACCGGTTGGGTCTCCAACCGGTGGCGTCCTTGGAATGAGCCTCAATGAAGGAGGAAAGCAATGGAGGTAGCAATCTGCTGGCTCAAAGGAGGACATTGCTTGGGACACTGAGACCTGATGGGTTCCGCTTTTGTTCTTGAAGGGCGATGAAGATCCAAGAATGGGTTTGTCTCGTGGGGGCACCCGCAAAAACAAAACTGGGTGGTTTTTAGCCTAAACCCCAAAATGGGTTCCATCCATTCATCGGAGTAAGAGGAGATCAGCAGCCGGAGGCAACACTTGCCAGCGCCTACGAGGGAGGCTATCCGAAGGATCCGCCGCGGGGGGGGGGCTTGGTGAAGAGGGGCGACGTTGATGATATGTCCACGTTCATCCTCCACTCGTCCATTCTCTTGACTGCAAGGTACCGGGACGCCATGTAATAGAGCGTTGGTACGCAGCATGCTGGTGTTTGGGAGAAGGCGTGCAGCATGTGACAGAAGATCAATAGGATTGCGGGAAGGCTGCAAGATGTAATTGCTGGAGTCGCCTGTTTCACACTGAACTGGGTGGGTTTTGTCTTGCAGATTTGTAGTGCTGTAAATGTGGATTCTCTCAAGTGTTTTGTCCGCTTGCTTCACAGAAGGTTCGCCGTTCTGAGACACCAACAGTGCATTTGGTTGCTTATCATTGAGCCAAAGGTTTTGAATGTCTCTGCACGGCCTTTTGTGTGGGACCTGCCGTGTTTTTGTTTTTGTTTTTTTCCCCAACAGCTGAAAGCTTAGGGTCTCAGCCCAGATAGGCTCCGGGGTGGTCCGGGGCGGCCCAGAAGTAAGGTTCCACGAGGGTTCCACCAGGGTTCCACCAGCGTTCCACCAGGGTTCCACGAGGGTTCCACGAGGTTCTGCGAGGGCTGCGGGGTGGTGCGAGCACTAAAACGAGCACCGCGTGCTGTTGGGGATATCACCTGAGCTTATCCTTCGCTGGTTGTTTTCAATCGGCGGGGTGTCAGCAAGGAGTTCGGGTTTCCTCTCCGTGTTTGCATGATTGGTCGGAAGATGCTCAGATGAACCCATGTTGCCTATGTTCCCCAAATAGATTGCCAGTGGCCAGTGGGCTTCATTCCACTCTTGCTTCTTTTTGCACGGGCACTGGCGCCTCAGCTCAAATGAGGATACCCATGGACCCCCATCTGTGATAAAGCAGTCATGGGGCAACCCGACATCTGTACACCGTTTTCCGCTTGGTTTCCCTCAGCCCAAGGGTACCCCACACGAAAGCAGGCCCTTGTTCTCAGGTGAATGCCTCGGAGTGGGTGTCCTTTGCGGCGCGCGGGGGGGCTCACCTTTTGGTTGCTGCTTCACGAGTTTCCCTTTGGGAGGAGCATCCTTTTGGGAGCCCCGAGGTTTGGTATGTTCTGTTGATCGACAAGGTTCGGGATCCCCAATTGAATGGCGAGATATTCGCACATGATCATGCCGTGCTTGCGAAGTCGGACATTTCATGAACTTGCAGTTTAATCAGCTTGATGTGAAGAGGGTCTCGCAGAGCGACCATTCAGGCTGAACTTGGACTTTCCATTGAGCCATCCCCCCACACGAGAAAGCGTTCAGCGAGTATCACGAGATTTTTCCCGGCGAAAGGCATCTCATGATCAAGCCATAATTCAGGCCACAAATCTGGAACCAATGCAACAGAAGGTTTCTTTGAAAAGAGCATTGTCTCGCGGGAGCTTTCCGACGGTCGGGAATCTTTTGCTATGGGGGTACCCTTTGAGTCTCCTGGCGTGAGGGATCTGATTTGGACTGCTCATCATTCATTGATCATTCAACCAGGCGCCCATCACTCTCCTTGCGGGGAAGACGCTGAACCAGCGCCGTGCAAACGCCGTTGGCCCTCACTTAAGTTATCTGCGGACAAGAGGACCCAACTCGCCATTTCCCACTTGAGCTTGTCGGTTGAAGGGTTCCAGGTTGTTGTGATCGGAATCAAAAACAAACCCTCCATTTTGTTGAGGTTCTCTCAATACGGAGACAACCCCATTTCAGTAAGAAGCATCGGGTGAATGTCGGCCCCCTTCCCGTTGTAGCGAGGGAGCGTCGCCTTGACACTTCACGCTGAGGCTGGAACACGAGCACTTACGAGCCCCTGCTTTCCGCAGCTTTGCTGGACGCGCCACGGCCGCAAATGCCCAGGTTCTGCCTTGCTGAGGTCAACCGCACTAGCTCGTTAGCTTACGCGTCTTGAAATCTTCGAAAAGTCACAGGGCCGAGATCGCGCCATCCTGTTTTCGCAAATCTGGCGACGCTTTGCATTAGAACCAGCTTCTCAGTTGGAGAAGTTTTGGGTCGCACAACTCGGCGCCGAGTCGGGCGACTTCCTCGAGCTTCGTTTCGACTTGACCGGTCTGTTTTCGCTTCTGGCGGCAACCTAATGCATGCTGGGCAAACACGAAGACAGGTTGCCTTTTTATTGGGGAATGCTGTTTGCACTCTGTCAGAGTGGTTCGCCAACTATCATACGCCCATTTATTTTGATCGGGGCTTACATAGATTGATTTGGGAGTCTGCCATGTTGGAACTAGATGTCCCCACTGTGATGCTGCCCGCTTTCCGATCTGACAGGGCAAGGGCAACTCCCGCTATGTGGGCTCAGGGCTGAAGTACCTTGCGTGCTGCCGGCGATTTGTGGGAGCGGAGAGCGAGGCCTATAATTCTGTGCTTAAGGACTGTGCCTGAAGCAACGGTTGAAGTTTTTCTGTTCCAAAAGGGCGGCATGAAGCAGTTGCTGAATTGGGTTGGTGGTATGGAGCGGTTGCTGCACGGGGTGGGGTGGCGTGGAGCGGTTAAATTGGGTTTTCCGAGGTCTCTTGGTGGCTCGCAGCCGCTGGATGGGGTTTTTGCAGGGTTCCGGTGCCGTGCCGTTTTTGTGATTATTATTTTAGAGTTCACGAAATATGAAATAGAATCTGTCAATATTATTTTCGGGGTACCTGTTTTTGTGGGGCAAGTGTTCTGGATACCACCTGTGCTTGTCTTTTTGTTTTGCAGGGGGGGATAGTACAACGGAGATGGACTCCATCAGCAAACTGCTGATCTAGAACATTTCCTAGACGATCGAACCTGGCCCAAGCACGCCCCGCTGACATGGCCTGTCAGAACGGTGCTTTCCCATCCCGAGCTGAGCCACGAGCCACAGCTTCCGCACTGGACTGCAGAAATGGAGGCGATCGGGCGCCCAAGGAGGTCCAGCTCCGGGCACAATGCGGATGGCGCCTTTGAGACCGGTGAAGACTTCTTCGAGTTGCATGAGACGCCGAGAATGCAAACACAAATATGAGGCTCGCTCCAAGTTCCTGGTAAACACATTGGTTTATTTACACGCTGACGCGACACAGCCGGCCACCGGGCACCTTGCCCTGCCCGTTCTGTCACTTCCCTTTCCTGTAAGTCCGATGAGTAGATGTTAAGATCTTAACATTCTAAAAGCTTTGAGATTCTAAGGGTCTCAGATTTGAAGACTTTCGGAATTTAAGGTTTCAATGGTTGAAGAATTAAGGTTTTAAGATTCAAAGATTTAAGGTTTTTGAAGGTGATAACAGCCAGGCCATTGCCCAGCCATTTTCCATCCATTATCAGATTTCGAAGGCTTTAAGATTCTTTTTTTGTGTGAGATTTTCAGATTTGGCGACTTTCGGAATTTAAGATTTTAAGATCTTAAGATGTCAAGACTTCAAAAGTTGAAGATTAAGAGTTTAAGGAATTTAGAATAATATAGCCCGGATTGAAGGAATTTTATTTTATTTTACTTGTTTATGAATTCAAGATTTTCAGACTGCAATAGTTCGAGATTTAAAGAATTTAAGTTTTTGAAGCTTTTAAGATTCTGAGATTTTCAGACTTTGAGAATTTAGGAATTTCATATTTTCAAGATTTTAACATCTGAAGATTCAAAGACATGAGGGTTTCTGTCACTTCCCTTTCCTGTAAGTCCGATGAGTAGATGTTAAGATTTTAAAATTCTAAAAACTTTGAGATTCTAAGGGTCTCAGATTTGAAGACTTTCGGAATTTAAGGTTTCAATGGTTTAAGAATTTAGGTTCTAAGATTTCATATTTTAAGAGTTTAAGATCTCAAGATTCTAAGACATAAGGTTTTTAAGATTTCAAGATTCGAAGACTTTGGGAAGCTTTTATATTTTTAGATTTTAACATTCTAAGTTCTAAGATTTTAAGATTTTGAGATTCTAAGATTGATTGTTAGATATTAATTTAAGATTTTAAGAATCTAAGACTTTAGGATTTTGAGATTTCAATCCAGGCCATTTTCCATCCATTTCCATCCACTTTAGATTTTAAGATTTTCAGGTTGCACGTTTTCGGCAAAATTGGCCCGACTTAGGGGACAACATCCCCAGCATCCCCCGCATCGCCAGCATGCATAACATCATCCGCATCATCCGGGATGATGCTGGCAATGCTGGGGGTGTTGTCCAGTATTAGGCACCCCCTAAAAATGCTCGTTTTTGGGCGCTGCGGGGAGATGCTACAAAAATCGCCTAAACCAATCCGCAAATCCTTCGCCCCTTATAAGGGAGGGCCCAGCCCAAAACGTATGCGCATGGTCCGCGCATGGTCGGCGGCATGGGGCGCGCGGCCTTATACCTGAAGGTAAGCCCTACCGGGCTTTGGCCTGCGGCCCGATCACGTCCGGTGGCCGGATTTAGCAGGCTGACGCCTGATGCCGCCGACCCCCGTAACAGCATCACACACGTTGGAGAAACTCTGACCCTTCTCCGTCTCTCAGCAGGATTGGCGCCAAGGTCTCGCATGCTGGGGATGCGGGAGCTTTTGCATCCCCAGCTTCACCAGCATCATCTGCACGTGCCCGGGGTGATGCTTTGCATGCTGGGGATGCAGGAGCTGCCTTTTTGGTCTTCGAATGTCGGGAAAAAAGGCAGCTTTTGCATCCCCCGCTTCACCGGCATCATCCTGCAGGTGTCTGGGGTGATGCCTGGCATGCTGGGGATGCGGAAGCTGCTTTTTAGTCTGGGACGGAGAAGAGCCGGGCTTTCTCTCAGCGATAACAAGGGCCGGATTTTTCTCCAACGTCTGGCTTCATGCGGGGATGATGAGGCTGATGATGATGCTGGATGACGAGGCCGATGATGGCGCCGCTGATGATAATGATGATGAGGAGGATGACGATGATGCTGTTCAACCTGATGAATGAGGACGATGCATCATCATCATCGTCATCATCCACCATGTCGTCATCATCATCCATCATCATCCTCAGCCTCAGTAGCATCATCATCCTCAGCCTCATCATCCAGCATCAGCACCATCGTCAGATCATCATCCTCATCATCCTCCTGATCATCATCATCATCCTCGTCACCATCATCATCATCAGCGGCGTCATCATCATCATCGGCGTCATCATCATCATCGGCATCACCATCATCATCATCAGCATCATCATCAAAATCATCAGCATAATCATCATCATCGTCATCTTCCCGTAGTCTTCCGTCATCTTCGTGTATTCTTCCGTCATCTCCCCGTAGTCTTCCGTCATCTTCCCGCAGTCTTCCGTCATCTTCCCATCAGCTTCCCGTAGTCTTCCGTCAGCTTCCCATAGTCTTCCGTCCTCTTCCCGTAGTCTTCCCGCAGTCTTCCGTCATCTTCCCGTAGTCTTCCGTCATCTTCCCATCATCTCCCGTAGTCTTCCGTCATCTTCCCACAGTCTTCCGTCATCTTCCCGCAGTCCCGTAGTCTTCCGTCATCTTCCCGCAGTCTTCTGTCAGCTTCCCGTCATCTTCACGTAGTCTTCCGTCATCTTCCGGTAGTCTTCCGTCATCTTCCCGTAGTCCTCCGTCATCTTCCCACAGTCTTCCGTCAGCTTCCCGTCATCTTCCCGTACTCTTCCGTCATCTTCCCGTAGTCTTCCGGCATCTTCCCGCAGTCTTCCGTCATCTTCCCGTCAGCTTCCCGTACTCTTCCGTCATCTTCCCGTAGTCTTCTGTCAACTTCCCGTCATCTTTTTCGTAGTCTTCCGTCATCTTCCTAGTCTTTCATCATCATCATCATCCATCCTCACGCTTAGAGGTGAAAGTTAGAGGTTAGGGTTAGAGGTTAGGGTTAGAGGTTAAGGTTAGAGGTTAGGGTTAAAGGTTAGGGTTAGAGGTTAGGGTTAGAGGTTAGGGTTAGAGGCTAGGGTTAGAGGTTAGGGTTAGAGGTTAGGGTTAGAGTAGGGTCATCTTCCGGTAGTCTTCCGTCATCTTCCCGTCATCTTCCCGTAGTCTTCCGTCATCTTCCCGTAGTCTTCCGTCATCTTCCCGTAGTCTTCCGTCAGCTTCCGTCGTCTTCCCGTAGTCTTCCGTCATCTTCGTGCAGCCCCGCACTCTTCTAGTCTTATCTTCTCCTTGTCTTCCGTCGTCTCCCGCAGTCTTCCGTCATCTTCCCGTAGTCTTCTGTCAGCTTCCCGTCATCTTCCCGTAGTCTTCCGTCATCTTCCTAGTCTTTCATCATCATCATCATCCATCCTCACGGTTAAAGGTTAAAGTTAGAGGTTAGGGTTAGAGGTTAGGGTTAGAGGTTAGGGTTAGAGGTTAGGGTTAGAGGTTAGGGTTAGGTTAGGGTTAGAGGTTAGGGTTAGAGGTTAGGGTTAGAGGTTAGGGTTAGAGGTTAGGGTTAGAGGTTAGGGTTAGAGGTTAGGGTTAGAGGTTGGGGTTAGAGGTTAGGGTTAGAGGTTAGGGTTAGAGGTTAGGGTTAGAGGTTAGGGTTAGAGGTTAGGTTAGAGGTTAGGGTTAGAGGTTAGGGTTAGAGGTTAGGGTTAGAGGTTAGGGTTAGAGGTTAGGGTTAGAGGTTAGGGTTAGAGGTTAGGGTTAGAGGTTAGGGTTAGAGGTTAGGCGTGTCAAAAATCCGCTGCGGGACCCCCCCTCCCCCCCTCAGACTCCCCCTAACCACCACTTAGAACACGCCTCGCCCCTTTGCAGAGACTAACTTTGCTTTTGCAAAGGGGTCGGCGGATTTAGGAGGGACACTCACTTTCCCTTGTCCTCTTGGGGAAGCAAGCTTCTTTCACCGAGGCTCATATGGGCAGGCATGATTCAGCGGAGAGTCACTTGTTGAAATCAACTACGAGGAGGGCCCATCATGGTGAGAAAAGGTCACAACATCCTGGCTCACAAGCCTAGTGTCCGTTCAGAGAGTCAGTGCTGTTTAGCGAGCTAAGTACATCAACACGCTCAGCAAGGGTATCGAACACCTTGGCACCATAACATATTTGTCAACATCGACCCCTACAAGTTGCTGTTCTGGGGCCAGGCAAGTTTTCGGAGGGGTGGGGGTTCGGGATCATGGTTTGCAAATGTCAGGGGCTTGCCAGTCTGGCCGGGGTCTACCACTTTCGGTCACAATTTAATTTCGGGGGAACTGGGCTTTGAACATATGAGACCATTATGAAAGCATGGCACCTGCGCTCCAGAAGCGCCTCCCAGAAGCTGGAAACGTCAGGGGTCGTCTGTGTACTATTTGAGGTTTGTCGTCTGTGTACTATTTGCGGTTTTTCAAAAACAAAAACAGCTATCTGGCAGAGTCACTGGGCATCGCGCAGGGTGGGGGCGTTGTGGGGGATAGTTGCGTTCACGACAGACTGCGGAACATATGGTTGAAGGTCTTACACATGAGATCCCTTGTTGCAGAAACCACGGCTAAGAGTAGATCGTTGGGGCTGCGAGCGTAGTTAGTCGGGCCCCGATAGCTCTTTTTTTTAATTATGTGCACTGGCTCATGTTATGCTCCTTTGTATGGCTGGCGTTGGCTGCGCAAAGCAACTTCCTGCCCTTGGTTGCCTTATTTCACAGCATAGTTCGGGAACCAGCAATGTTGCTCCACTTATTTGATTCCGAAGAAGCCCCCGACGTACACGTAACGGGAACAAAAAGGCATGGTCGCCTGGAATCAACGGTTGGTTCAACCCTGGGTCTAGCCATTAGCGCATGTATCCCACATCCTCAGTGTCAGCCGCGCTCCATTGCTAGGGCTATTCGCACTTTCCGGGTTGCCGAAGCACAGCCGAAAGCAATGCGTTGTAGAGGCCAACCGGAAGCCACGAAACCCGCCACGTTCGAAGACGGCTTTTCCAAATCCGTTGGAAACTGGTTTTTCGCGCAGAGGTGACTCACGCGCATGTGACCTCATAGAAACCAGCAAGCCAGGAATCTGTACTGGAAATGGGTCAAATACCCACCAAGACCAATGGATTTCCTGTAGAATTTGCTGTAGGATTTCTGCGCCAGAATGCTCCACGGTCGCTTCTCGAAACGAGTTGCCAGGCTTTGGATCAGCGTTGCTGGCTTGTGCCTATTCGGTTGCTGCCTGGTGACCGCGGATTGGCAGAGGCGCGAGAATGGGCGGGACCCGGATGTGCCGACAGTTTTCGAGCTGGGGAATGAGACGTGTTGAATTGGAAATGACGTGTGCACTTCAAGTGCACTGCGAGGTTTCTCCTTTCCAAGCTTTTGACCTTGCTCACCAGCGTATGTATTTATCTGTCTACTTACCTATCTAGATGTCTATCTATCTATCTGTTTGTCTGTCTGTCTGTCTGTGTATGTATATGCATACATTATTTGAACTTTCCAGCGCACCAGCGGGAGAAGTCGCCGCATGCAGGTTTTGGCTGAAGGAGCTGCCCTTTCGGAAGCTCAATTGCCCTTGTACTGGCCAAGATTGAAATGTGCTCAAACGATTTGGCTTGAGCCACGTTAGAAACATGTACAAAGCAGCCACAGGTATTTTTTGTGTGATGGTCATTGTGATAGTCTTGTGGGGGAAATGGAATTGGGCTGACCCACGCCCAGTTGTACTGATTGGTCTGCGGACCCTTGCGGTCAGAGTCTTGCCCAGTCGCTCCCGTCGCACAGGGCGGGATTGCTGGAGGCCATCAGAAAGGACACGGCGCATGTGATTGCCAGTGATGTGATGTTCTCGTGTTTGGACGATGGGGGTGGACATCAGTCGTCCGGGCCGAAACAAATCTGCCCTTTGGTGAGGGCATTGAGCCTGTTTTGAGCTGTTTTTTGTCGAAAAGAGCCAGCTTTAGCTGTGCATTGGATCTTTAACAGACAAGTTGCAGTGACAGTATCCTTGCGGCAGGAAGAGGAGGGGGGAAATGAGCCAGATGAGGCGCGAGGGTGGATCCTTCAAGCATATCTTACTCCATCCTGCTTGCCAAAGGAAAATGTGGAGTAGATGCACATGACTAGCATGAAGCCAGAAAGCCATCGAGTGGCGAATCGCGCGGGTACC
Source organism: Effrenium voratum (assembly GCA_963377175.1). Lineage (NCBI taxonomy): Eukaryota > Dinophyceae > Suessiales > Symbiodiniaceae > Effrenium > Effrenium voratum. The sequence continues at coordinate 94,213 of CAUJNA010001025.1, read as the reverse complement.
CTACCTAGATTGAGGGGATGGGCAGCTTCTTTGGACCCACGACGCTTCTGATGCACTGAGATATGACGACTTTGCGAGTGTTTCGTGCGCCGTGAGGATTCCTTGTAATGCATGCTAACCGTAGACCCCCTAAGCACATGGTGTGGCCCTGCTGATCACCTCTTCGCTTGCGGAGGTTGAGGCTCACAAGACGTGGTACGGCCTTAGGTGGAGAGAGAGTTTGGGACCCAAAGCTGCACGCCATGCCAGGACCCGCCAACTGACGAGAAGCCTCCAGAGCCTCCAGAGCTGCAAGAGCCGATAGAGGCGGGGATGTTCGCATTGTTGCACGGCAGATTCATGGTGCAGTCGTGAGTCGCAGTGTAGCTAAACCAATGGCGTCACAGAGAGAGAGAGAGAGAGAGAGAGAGAGAGAGAGAGAGAGAGAGAGAGAGAGAGAGAGAGAGGGGGGAGAGGATAGAGAGAGTCGAGGCTCGCCTGCCAGTGCCCCTGAGAAAGGGGTGTGTGTGTGGGCACTCGACCCGGGTTGCCTAGGAGAAGCACTCGCACATCTGAGCCTGGCCCGAGTCGGCCTCCGAAGCGCCAATGTAGCGGACCCGCCCTGTGCCATGTGAGGTGTCCGCCTTCAAGATGCGCATTTGTTTAAATAGAGCTGTTTTTTTGGATGGTACCCCCCCATTTTTGTGGTTTGGAAGGCAAGCCAATCCAAGACAAGTCACAACCGCATGAAGGTTAGGTTGCACAATGAGCAGTGAGAGTCAACCCCCATCAAAGATTGCTCACTCTCGCTGGATGCCAAAGGCAATAGTCCAGCAGCTTCAAGGGGTTGGAACATTTGCTTTGCCGGACTCTTTTTCGTGACTAAAAGGATGGATGACATCGGTGGCGGCGTCAGTGACGTTCCAACCTCGTGCTCAGCCACTCGGCTGCTTCAGACAAGCTGAAGATCTGGCCGTTGAGCTTCAACGAGTCACCAAGGGCTTGCTCTTTGGGGAAAACGGCACCGGTGTGGGAAGATTCGCTCTTTGTCAATAAATGGACGGGTCCTTTTCTTTGGGACCCACACAAATGGTGGTTGTCCTTTTGGTTTCCCTTTATAACCAAGCAACAGTGGGTGCCCACCAAAAAAACACACACAGACACACACACACACAGACACACACACACACACACCCAAATGGCGAGCAAACCGTATCTAGTGCATGCACTGTTTTGATGCTGAGTTAGCACATACACAAACTACTCACAAAGCACTTCCCAACAAATTCGCATCCAGGAATAGATTGTTGCTTGCCATCAGAATGGCTTCCCCAGCGTTCTTGTGTTTTCATCGTTTTTGCCAGAAGTCAAGCTCCAAACCATGCCGTGATACATGCGAAAACTGAGGGGGTCTTTTCCTATTCGATGACGCGAGAGCACTCCTGCGCTGTGGCCTCTGGGAAGAAAGCAACGGAGAGCCACGGCCATCCTGTCGAGGGAAATCAGACACACACACACACACAAACAGTCTTTGATCTTCAGGTGTGGCATTCTGGCGTTCAGAGGGGTCATGCGGTCTTTTCCGCCAGGATTCGCTACTTGAGACGGCTCTGCCAATTGTATTGATGGGTGAAACTCGGCATACTTGGATAGAACAGGTGCTGAGCTCGGCATGGGTTGACTGCCAGCAGTCTGCTTGAGTCGCAGAGGCTGACCGTCGGGTTGCACAGCAGCTGAGGATTGACATAAAACTGAAGCGGCACGCGTGGGATATCCATGAACACTTTTCAGTCTTGGGCAGCTTCTGCGTCAGTGTCCTCCCTGTCTACTTCAATCCACATGTTGGGTTGATTTTAGACGAAGCAAATGGCAACCTCGCGAGACGGGTAAAGCATGGTCATGGTCAGTGTTTTCTGTTAAATGAGGTTCCAGTCTCGGGAATCCAAACCCTAGGCTGGTAAGTTCTTGCAAGTTCTTAGTTTTACCCACAGAAACAACCCCAAGCATTGGCAAGTCAAAGAAAGTTGATAGCTAAGCCCCCTTTCTGAGCTGCCTCGCCTAAGCGCATGAGCCGAATGATATGAACCTGCGGCTTGCCATGGCTTCGCTGGTGCCCTCTTCACCACCCGCTCGCCAGGCTCAGCTGAGGGAAGGGAAGGGTTGCCCTGTGAGGAATTCCCCTCCCGACTGACATGGTTTGGTGCACAGACCCCTGGAAAGGGGCTTTGTCCACTTCCATGTCAGTTGGTCGGAGGGTACATGATAATGTGACATTGAAATTGCAAATGTTGGCTTGGTTGCAGGTGCGTCTCCGCGTCTTTTGTTGTGTCGCTTTCTGTGTGCCAGGCTCCGCTTTTCCATTTTGCTCACCATACTTTGCTTCCTTGTTCTGCTGGAAACGTCAGGTTTGTCCGTCAATTCCCATTTGCCCACAACCAGCCTCCCACAGGCTCACGATTTCCTAATTTTCTAGAAGTCCAGTGCAAAACAAGTGACGCGTCTGACTTGCTCAATTTTTCTCAAACGCCAAACCAACATCACCTGAATCCAAAACCATGGGCAGGGGCATCCGAACGGAACCCATGTGTTGAAGTTGAAGCCCAATTCTCGCGGGTCACCCAAAATGGAGCCAGGGCTCCGCCCCAAGACGGTGTTCGTTTGCGGTTCTCAGGCAGCGGTGCTGGTGCAGCGGAGGTGGCGACGCCACCCCAAGGGCGGCATCCATGGCCCGCAGTTTCACCGCTTCCCCACCGAGGCGCGGGGGGCCGCTTTTTTTTGTTTTTTTTCCTTTTCTTTTTGTTTTTTTCTTTTTGCGAGTTCGAGCCGGTGCTCTAGGTGCTGGGTGCTTTTTCCGGCGCGCTCAAGGTGCTGTGGTGGTTGCTGGCATCTTCTGCAAGGCAGCGGGTCAGGGTTCTGTTTAGTGACTTTAGTGTGCTCAAGGTGGCACTGTGGTTGCAGGCGGTGCTTGTTTGACGTTTCAGTCAGGTGCTGGTCAGGGTGTTAGACATGGTAAGGGTGCTGCTTGGTGCGCTGGTGTGCTCAAGGTGCGGCGCCAGTTGCTGGCGGAGCTTGTTTGAAGCTGCAGTCAGGGTGCTGGTGCAGTTGTAATCTCCCATACTATCTTGGGTCTATGATGGTCCAATCATTGTGTTGTTCGCCTTTTTGCTTGTTTGCTTTTTTGCTTGTGTCTGCTTGTCTGCCTACCTTCCTGGCTGTCTGTCTGTCTATTTGTCTGTCTATCTATCTATCTATCTTTCCATCTATCTTTCCTGCTATTTATCTATCTATCTTTCCTGCCTGCCTGCCTGCCTGGCCTTGCCCAGCCTGGCTGCCTGCCCTCGCCTGCCTGGCTGTTTGACTGTCTGGCTGCCTTGCTGTCTTTCTGTTTGTCTGTCTGTCTGGCTGGCTGGATGGCTGTTTGGCCGTTTGGCTGTTTGTCTCTGCCTGGTTGTCCGTTTGTCTGGCTGTCTGTCTGGCTGGCTGGCTGTCTGTCTGGCTGGCCGTCTGTCTGGGTGGTGTGTATGTGTCTTGCTGTTTGGCTGGCTGGATCCAGTAAGCTACACGGAAGTTGCCTGTTCTTGGTGGCAGTTCGCATCTGTCAGCTGGGCCCAGCTTGCCTATGGAGGGTCATTGTTTCAAACAAGGTGCCATTTCGGCCGCCAAGCCAAAATGAGAGCTCGGCGTGCCTGGCACGCCTGTTTAGGAATGACTCAATTGCCTTCTTTGCATGAGTGGTTTCTTTTGCCGCACTGCGAATAGTGACCAGGGGGTCAGATCAACACGGATCTGATCACGATTTGGGACCGGTATGTCTTGCTTGAAAGTGACAAGAAGCGGCGACCCCAAGCATGATTGATTGAATGGGCAAACATTGACTTGCTTGCTGCAGTGATTCTGCCCAGGCCCAGGTGGAAGTATTCAACCCGCTCATGGCTTCGATTGGATGGACCCATATCTTGTTTGGCGAAGAGGGCATGGCCCATTGCTGCAATTTTGGTCGGGCAGCTTTTGGTTGGGCTCTTCACATCGGGACGGGGAGGTCCGGGCCAGCCGGGCCAGCCGGGCAGGTGAAGATGAATTGGCCCCCAAAGGACTGGGCTGACAGGGAAGCACGGCAGTGCTTTCCATGGGCGATAGGCCAAGGATGTCATGGGGACAGAACGGCGACCCACCCCGTCACTCAGATGGCTATGAGTTTTAATAAGGGGCCCTTTGGTGGACATCATGTAGGTGGGGATTCATGTCCATCACTTTTGAGGTGGCTCCCTAGTAAGATTCATGGCCATGAGCTTGGGACTGCTCTTTGCACTCGCGCCTTCCGGTGCTGCGAGGACCGGAGCAAGCTCTTTCTCCTGCCGGACTCCAAGCGTCTACTCTGCGTGGCGAAGGGCTGGTGCGCCTTCGCGGATTCGGACACCGGCGAGTCAGGGACTCAATCTGGCTGGGTGTAAAACCAAGCACTCGTTTGGAGACGCAGAAGCAACATGAACTATCCATGTTTCTAGGTTTCCTGCCTGTTTTCCCTGATGCTTTGGATTCAGTTTGCGAGACGGATCGGCAGAACCTCGGGACATATCTTCACTATTCCAATGACTCAGAGTCGAGTGACCAGCCTTGCAGGCTGCCAGTTTTGTGGCGGCTTGTTCTCTTTGGTGCTTTTTTCTTTCACACCCTCGCTTCTTCGGAACTTTTTCAATCCAAACACAACAGAGGCAGGGGAAGACTCAACAAAAAGAGGGCGCTCGAGTGAGGCACGCCTCGTTGCTTCGCGCTAGGTACTACCCCGATGGCATCACCGGCCGCGACAAGAAGGCCCTGGTCGCCCAAATCGACCTGTTGGTTGCCCTCGAATGCGTGTCTTACCGACGCTTAAGTGCGCCAGGTTCGCAACACCTTTCAGAGGTCCAAATCATATTGATTGTAAGACACATAAATTAGAGACCACAAAAAACAAATGCAACACTGCAACAAGACAAGTGAGACACAAAAGTTTTACAGGAGCTTAAGTTAGAGGCTCCAGCTATTCATGGCGCAATTTTGCAAATGATTTGGCAGCCAAAGGACATACTTTTGGATTCGACCATCTTTTCTTTTTTCTCAGATTGGCCATAGGTGTCACACATCACATAGATGCGAGTCTTCAGAAATGCGCCCAAGTGTTTGTTCCACGAGGGGCGTGAAAATGACAGCCGTTTTTCCACACTCAAAGAATCGGTGCTGGTGTCCCGGTAGCCTGAAGCCTGGAAAAAGCCGAAGGTCGAAGGTAGGAAGCGCAATCTGTTCGTTCTCCTACCAAAAAAAGCGCCGCTGGAGCCATCTCTTCTGAAGCCTGGGAGAGCAATATTCATGGGAGGATCATATAAAAAGAAGAACCCAGGCCTCATGCGTTTCAATGCAAGTTTCGGGGGCCTTCCAAATAGCTGATTTCCCTTGATTTCCTTGGACGCAAAACGCAGCAGCATCTTGGCGTACTCTGGCAGTCAGTGTCGCTTTGCGCCATCCAAATTATTCGATGAACTTCTCCGTGATTGGTTGGCCCAGCCCCCGAGGGTATGCCAATGTCCTGCCAGGAGACATCAGTTGTGCTCAGCTTCGCCTCCAAGAATAAGCACAACCACATGGACAGCTTGACCGTCCAGGAGGCTCCCACATCTCCCACGGCTTCGGCCATGCGTTGAAGTCAAACCACCTGCCATGTTTTTTTGGGGGGTTGATCGGGATGGCCGGATGGCCCGTTCCATCACCCAGCCATGTTGTGAGTGCCAAAGGGTTGATGGGAACGTGGAGTTTTGGCCGCGGCACATTGGGGCTGGAGTTTGAGCCGCAAGGTCGAGGGGGAATGAACCGTGTGACCAATCAAGACAGTTCCTTGGTCCATCTTTGCCGTGAAAGCATTTCGGTGTTTCAAGAATGAGACAGTGAATGCCCGGTTTCCTTTTGGTTTCCTTTTGGGTGTCCTCATACACCATTCCGAAGGCATCCCACTTTTTTGGAACCCCCCATATTTCTGTTGCTTTTTACTTGTCCTACTGTAGGCACTCCGAATCGGGTAGTTGCTCTCTGCTTTGGGGTAGACTGAGGTTGGAGGAGCGCTCGGTCCGGACTAACTTCAAAGCGGACACATTGTTGGAGGTTTCTTGGGAGAGACTCGTGCGAGGATTCCTCTGGAAATGGGACCTGAGAAAAAAAGCTCAGAGGCTACGAGCGGATCCAGCTCCTTTCTTTGTTCGCACACAGACCCGACGAACCGAGGTGCAGAAGCTTTGGGAACTGGCGCCGGACATCCAGGCAACGTCAACTCGGCCTCTCGTCCGTGCCAGCTCATGGCCTCACTAGGCAACGCACCATCTCATGTCTCAAGGGCGCCTCTACAAATTGGCACTGGTATCACTATTTCTGGAACCTTCCCAGGGCTTGAGCCGTCGATTTGTCGCTTCGCCTTCCGTTTTTCTGCGAGGCGCAATTCAAGGAGTGCGAGGCAAAGCTGGAGGAGGACAATGATCCCCGAGGGGGCGCCTGACCAAACAAACCGCGAGGGTAGACCTGGCTCTGTGGCTCTTTTTGAGGGTGCCCCCTTTGTTGCGTGGTTTTAACGGGAGCAAAAGGAAAACCACAGTTGTTGGGGTCCCCATAACAAAAACAACTGGTGGCTGCGCCAACTTTTATTTTCCTTTTCCCAGGGCTCCAATCTTCTATGTGCCAAGGTCTTAGCATCCCTGACTCCGCTTTCTGGGGTTGGCAAAACGGGTATTTGGATCTATTCCATTTCCGAGCTTGGCGATTTGAGGGATTGCTTTCAACACCACGTTGGCTGAGACAACGAGTGGCCCGGAGCTTTGGGATCTCGGTTCGGTTCGCCGCCCATCGAGGCCGAGGCGGATTTGCCGAAGCGTCAGGAGACGGAGCTGAATGTGCAGCGCGCCCATGTTTGCAAGTGAGCCGCGTGTTTCACCTGGCTGATTGACCATGTGGAACTCGCCAAAGTGCCGACTCATTGGGCAGGGGGCAAAACATTGAGAATTTGGGCCCATTGGGACTGTCTCAGTTGGAGCCGTTCAGAGCGAGCTACGCAGACAGAGTCCGTGAGTTTTCCTCGGCAGGATTCAGCTTGAGTTTGCCGTCCGATTTCACTTATGTGGACAGGGGAATGAGACTGATAACTGGGCAAACCTTCTTGAGTGGAGCATTCGGCTTCCAGAATCACTTCATACCGTACAGAGTCACAACATCCAAATTGTTGCAGCGAAAGATACGCTCACATGCGCCCAACCGGACGCGTGAGGGCGAGAGGGCGAGAGAGCAAGAGAGCGAGAGAGCGAGAGAGAGAGAGAGAGAGAGACAGAGAGCAAGACAACGTAGTGGACAGCAAGTCCGTTTTGTTTTGGTATGCTTTTGCATGCTTCTTGATCTGCAAAGGCCGATATGTGCGTACACACATCATATCAGTAGCATGTCCATTATGTTGTGTTGATTGCGGTCCTGAACCGAAAAATGTCACCGTTTTGTGTGGCGCGAGAGGCGGTTCGGTTCGAGCTCGGCTCTTTCGCACAATGTTTGCCGAGCACCTGGCTGAGTGCCGGGCGCGCGGCTCAGTTGGCGGTTTTCGCTGGCGGTGCCTTGCACTCGAGTTGGGCAGTGGACCATTTTGTGCGGTCCATTGCATTATGGTGGCGTTTGGAGATTTTTGGGGCTTTCTGAGGTTTTGGTAGCCATGGCGCGAAAATTCAGACGACCATGGACAGAGTCCGGCCTCTTGCTGCTTTGTTTGAATGAGTTTGAACGGGGAGCAAGCAATCCTAGGCGCAAGTTTGCCACGAGTCCCTTTCAAACGCAAGCCATGGCCCCTGGCTACCCACTCCAAGCCAACAGACAAACTCAGCTGGAAATGTGTCAAAAAGAAACCGGCCGTTAGCTCTTCGGGTAGGGGACCCCACAAATGGACCCCTCGAACTCAATTTAGGGGAGACCCATGCTGCTCTGTTGAACCAGAGCAAATTACCTTAAACCTCTCCCGAACAACCCAATCTCCATTGCGATATGTCCCTTTGGACCCCATCAAACAGCTTGTTTTGGTCCAAACCCAACTTCTATTGCGATATTGCCCTTTCGGCCCCATCCAAACAGCTTTTTTTTGTCCCAACCCAACTTCCATTGCAACATTTCCCTTTTGAGTTCATCCAACAACTAGGTTTGTGCCCCAATCCAATCTCCATTTTGAGAATAGCGCCCTTTGACCTCCATCCAACAAGTTTTTTGAGTCCCAACCCAATCTCCATTGTGATAATGTTGCCCTTCAACTCCATCCAAAAGGTTTCAGAAAGGCTCGTTGTGGGGCCTGCGGTTTTCCAAAACCACAATTACAAACAACATGCCAGACCCCATAGCCTACATGCTTAAGATGTCAATCAAATGTTCAAACTGCATTGGAACGGAATTCCTGTCTAAATTCTAAATGATCATGGTACTTCTAATATACTTTTTCCTTGTTTGTTGCAGCCCATGTCAATTCCAACCGGATCTTAATTAAACACATAACTGGAAAGGAGATTCCATTTAACCTCTAGTGTAAGAAAGACACGATTTCATTGGTTTTAAAGACCCAGGCCCCGCGCCGACCCACTCTCAAAGTTTTTTGTTGCTCCAACCGAACTTCCGTTCCGATATGTGCCTTTCACCCCATTCAACAAGTTTTGTTGCAACACAACTTAATTTCGATATTGCCATTTTGACCCCATCCAAGAAGTATTTTTGTGCCCCAACCCAATCTCCATTGCGATAGTGGCTCCCTTCGACCCCCATCCAGAAAGTATTTTTGTGTCCCAACCCAACTTCCATTGCGATACTTCCCTTTCGACCCCACCCAAATAGCTTTTTTGTGTCCCAGCCCAACCTCCTGAGATATTTTCATTTCGGCCCCCCCAAACAGCGCTTTTGTGGCGCAACCCAACTTCCATTGCAATATTTTCCATTCGACCTCATCACTGCTTGGACTTCAGGCTCTGCAAGAAGGCAACCGGCGTTTTGTGGGGCTCCATGCAAATTCTGCAAGCTGAGAAACAGAGTTTCCCCAAAGGTTGAAAGTCAACGGTTCGACCAAGCCTCCAAATCATGATAGCTCCAAGTCACCTGATGGAGTCCTTCGGTCCAAAATGAGTAAGCGGATCAATGCCTGTGGACCCCATCCAAGCCGCCTTTTTTTGTGTCCCAACCCAACTTCCATTGCGTTTTTGGGTCCCCCCGCTTCGCCCCTCCAACCTTCGCGACCCGTCTGCCAGCGCCTTCCCACAGATTGTTAAAATGGTCGAAAGCAGGTAGTTGAGCCCCAACAAAAACCGATGGAACCCCCTCCGAACCGGAGACCCACCCCAAGCCCTGTGCCAAAAAAGCCTCCGTTGCCTCGCCAGTTGCTGCGCTCGGACTCGTTTTGGAGGCCTTGGCGGAGCAGGCCTCCGAGGAGCTCCAGCGCTTAAGAAGCGCCAGGGGCTCGGAGCCGTGCAAGGGGGGGGGTGGGGATGGTGGGGGGTGGCGGGGGTGGTGGGGTGGTGGGGTGGTGGGGGATGGTGGGGGGGTGGGGTGGGGTGGTGGTGGGACGTGTTGGGATTTGGTGAAGGGAAAACGCGCCGAGAAGGGAGGGGTTGGGGGTGGTCCCGGTGGGAAATGGGGGAAGGTGGCGAAGGCAAATCGAAGAAGCAGAAAATACACCAACAGCACATTGTTTTGAGAACAGTGGAGTGATCCTTCTCCCTAATAATGGGTACTCCCCCACTCAACGGATATTCGCCTGGGTGCAGAACCATGTTTATTAATTTGGTACATTGTTGCACCAGGGGGGTTCCTCTATGGTCCTTGTCCACATGGGGTCCCCCCCTTTCCCGGCCCTAACATCGTTTAACATGGCAGTTTCCGAGTCAAGGAATCTAGACAGCAGACATCTATGTGATTTTGACTTGTGCTGGTTTCAACCTGGTTTACTGATTTGGTATCGGTTTAGAACTGGTTCAATATTGGTTCTAAAGTGTCCCCCCAATACGGCTGGAGTTGGCCGGGCAATTTGCTGCTCTAGAATGTTTGCGTTTCTGAATAGGGAAGCAGCTTCTGCTGGTGTTTATTGAAAGAGAATATTGGACGTCCTAGCGCAACTAAATTTCGTGACATTTGCTTGCCTCCTTCAACCAGCTGCCGAGCAGTCAACAGGGCCGCTGTATATTTTGTTGCAAGTTCCTTCAGCGGACACCAAATTCACCAGTTCAAATTTGCGCAGACTTGTGTGAGTACCTCGCAGTCGGGACCTGGTATTCTTCTCGCAGAGCTCGAGTGCTCCCAAATTTCAGCACCAGGCGTTTTATGAGTGAGGCTGATGGTGTGAAGACTTCGTCCTTCTTGTCAACGAAGGCAAACAAACACCCGGAGATGCAACAGGGACTGGCTAGAATATCTTTTCCAGGCTGAAAACAAACATCCTGGAGTCGCCTTCTCTCTGCGGGGTAGAATGAGATGTGCAAACATCATGAGTAATGCCGTCGCCCTGTCGAGTAGGTATTTTTGGGGCCGCGCCAAAAAGGCTCCAAATGCAATACGAATGCAGAGCCGTCAAAATCTCTCAGAGGCATGGAGGCTGTCCAGACCAAACCGTTGATGCCCTGTGAACCCTGACCCTCACGCCAGAGATGTGCAAGTCGAGCCGAACTGTCCCCAATTGGCTGGAAAATCAGGGAATAATCGAGCGGGGATGGACCGTAGGTATTTGCAGAACGCAATGGTCGAGTGTGTGACATCAAAGTGTTTCTGCAAGTATTCTTGCACGGAACCCGGTCATGGACCCTTCGCAGGAAAAGAAGTAGGATTTCTAAATCAGTTTTCTATTTGGCGGACCACTACGGCGCGCGCAAGCCTGCATGCACCCGCACGCACCCGCACGCACCCGCACGCACCCGCAGCATGCAAGCACGCCCGCACCCGCCGGCACCCGCACGCACCCGCACGCACCCACATGCACCCGCGCGCACCCGCACGCACCCGCACGTACCTGCACGCACCCACACGCGAATGCAGGCACGCTTTGCACGTTCACATCTACGCACGCACACAAACACACACACACACACAGACAGACAGAAGCACAAGCACAAACACAAACAAAAACACAAACACCAAAATGAATTCCAAGCACAAACGCGAAGGCAAAGGTAAACACAAGCACGAACACAATTACAAGCACCAACACAACAACACGAACAACAACACCAACACGAACACAAACACAAACACAAACGCAAACACAAACACAAGCACCAGCACTCATGCACACAACCACAACGCGGCAACAGACACAACCACAGCATTCACAACCACAACCGCAACCACAAGCGGACAGACACACACACACACAAACACAAACCCAAACGCAAACGCAAAGGCAAACACAAACACAAAGCCAAACACAAGCACAAGCACAAACACGAGCACAACCACATTTGTTCATAAGCCAGACAAGAACCAGATAAACACGATGGGCACACAGCATGTCTATTGTTGGTTTGGGATCCCCTCGTTGCCCCGTGTTCTCTTGGGGCACAACAAGGCTCCGCACATTTTGAGACGAAACAAGCTCTCAGACTGACTCAGCGAATGGCTGTGTGTTCAAACCATGCACCCCCGCAAATCCATGTTGAAAGGCAGCATGGCAGCGTTGCGTTGTTTTCGGGATGGCCTACGTCGAAGTTCCGAGCGCTGAGGCACCTGATCCAGAGAGGCCCGGCCACAGCGCGGCTGCCTTTAGCCTGCTGAAGCAGGCAGATTGAAAAAAACATGTCTTGTGACTCGAGTGTCCTTGGGCGACATTACTGATAGCTCGCAAAGCACGGAATGCCGGCAGTGTCCAGAAAGGAGTTACAAGCGGAGCCCACTCTTTGTGTTTTTGCTCGGGAGGGAGTTTTTGGAATGGGACCGACCCTTGCAGAGTGCCTTTTTCACCCTTTGCCGTATGATTTCCTTGGCGGCACAATTGAGTCCCTCGATTCCCGCGCGTCGGTTGGAAGAAGGTGTTCCTCCAGCTTTCTTCCGCGCCAACGGGTGTGTTAGCTCCTTGTTCTGCTTTGAAAGTCCTCAAGAAAGTATGAGCATTTGTGAGATGCTTCCTTGTTCCCTGGTTCATGCTGGATTTGTATGGATTTGTCATCTCAGAGACTGAGGTAGTTTAGTTCATTGTCATCAGCTGCCTGATCCAGCATATCCGCCACGGCTGCTCTTTTTGCATTTGACATTTTTTTTCTCTCTGGGGAACCCCGCGCCAGGCTCCAGCAATACCCATGAAAATAATGAAACTCGGACCAGCCTTAAACCCCACAACTCCCCTTTGTACTGAGGCTTTCTTCTTGTTTGCCCCCTGTTTCCTGTTTCTTTGTTTTGCTTGCACGAGCATTCGTCTCGGAGGCTGATGATAGCTTGCAGTCCTTGCAACTAGAGGCTGTGCTGGGAACTGCGGCTTCGATGCATCGTAGGTGTGTCCAACATTGTTGGCCCATGGTACCGTGCTTGAGAACAAGTCAATGAACCTCATTTGAAGGATGTGTGACCATGCGCATACAACAGATAGACTCTGCGCAGAGTGAAGTGGAGTGAAATACAAAGAGTTGAGTTTTGCCCAAGGCACCGGAGCAATGGTCAACACTTCCTGTCATCTGACATGGGGCACACTCACCAAATTGCCTTTGGGAAATGGGGGTTACTCACCAAGATTCTCCGTCATTTCGGACACAAAGAACATTGACTGTGGCTCGCGTTCAACATTTGTCTTGTCCTACTATATCGTTACACACTTCAAGCAGTGCAGATGACATCCTCTCAAGTTCAGACCTACGCATATGACCACATGATGGGAGTCATCAACAAAAAACAAACAAATAATCTACATTCGGATAGTCCCTGTTTTCTGGATGACAAGTACTTCTAAACTGGAGCCGGTGCATGAAGCACCTCCTCGTTCTCCATGGCAAAACAGTGCCAGCGTTTCAGAAGAATCGGTTGGCGGGGGTGTGGGGGTGGGCGGGTGGCGGCGCTGCGCTTCTTGATTTCATCAATTTGAAGTCTAAGTCCTTTGAATTCAGGGACTCTGACTGTTGAATTAAGATCGCTATTCAGTGTGTGTGCGGGGGACTTCAGCATGAGTGACGCATGGTGAGCTGCGTTGCTTCGAGTTAACAGCCATGCGTGATTTAGTGATGTGAACATAGTTAGGTCTAGCAATGTGCGATCTATGCTTCATGAGAAGGATTCATCTACGGAACCCAACTGATTCTTTTCATTCGCGGGAGGCGGTGGGAGGGGCTGGTTGTCTCAATGTGAGTCAGTGCCGGGGATGGACGGGTTGCTGCGGCTGCGTGCTGTCCCTATCTCAGTGGATTTGCAGACAGGGTTAGGAATTCGCCGTGAACCGTGTCTCACACATGTGAGGTTTGAACATATGCTCCTTCAGGGCCTTGAGTTGTTCAGGGTCATACCCAGCGACCTAGCGGCTCCGAGTGAGACAACTCCGGAGCTCTTTGGAAGCCAGGCAATTGAATTCGCCGGCTGCGAGACTTGCCGAGTGTCCCTTACAGGACCCGACATGGGATTGTCTCAAAAGACCCTCCGACTTGTTGGGTTTCCTGGGGTTTTCCCTTTCCCGCTCTTAAAAGGGGGTACCCTCATTCAACCCCACAAACACAGATCCAACTTGGGGTAGGCGTTGAGCTCACCGCCTGCCTGAGTCTGCCGAGATGTTCGGGGACCCGATTGGGGAGCCTTGCGCAGGCCAAGTCAGCCCCGCCCGCCGAGCGGGCTCGGGGACCCAAGAAAAGCCGGTGATTTCCGGTTGGGCACTAGTCATTTGGATTCACACCATGGCGTGGGTCAAAATTAACACACCAGGGGACTGCAGATTTAAGTCCATGTGTCCATTTTACCATGGTTCCATTTTGGGGTACCTATTTTGACCCATAGCCATATCATTTGATTTGGTGCAAGGTGTGGTTGAAGAGTGGTTTGCATGGTCTAGAGTCCAGGGACATGATTTTCAGATGGTCGTCTCTCCGCTAAGGCAAAGCTGATCAAGGAGGAAGCAGCGCCTCGGCCGAAACATGTGAGCAAATGGGGCTGTACCCCTTTTGGGATTGGTTTTGTCGGGGCCTATTTTGAGGGTCTACGTGTACCCAAATAACAAACTGGTTCGTCGTTCCTTGGGGGAGAGCTATGGGCGCTGTGCAATCCGGGCGCTCACCCAAGGAAGCTGCTCGGATGGAGATTGAGCTGGGCTTTGACAGGTAAAGTCGGTCAAGTTGTGAAGATGCAGCTGAGTTGAAGAAGGAATTTTGGAAGCAGCCACATCGTTCATATTGCAATTGCAGAAATGCCCCCAACAACTGGCCGCTTTGGGTGAAGTATCGATGGTTGTGATGCTCCCGACGCAGCGGCAGCTGCTGTACTATGTTGGCCCTTTTGCTTGTGGCGCAATCGGTCATGCTTGCATCCACAGCATCACTAGACTCCTTTTTATTGACCCTGCGACAATCTTGCTCTTTGCCCAGCAATCGTGCTGTTGCATCTTGTCGAAGTGACATCCTGCGTGCAAAGCTTGACTGCGGCGCTAAGAGCAATGAGTGGCATCGACAAAATGCCACGTCTGTTCTTGGAAGTGGCTGGGATTGGCAGTCTTAGATTCATGTGATTTGATCACAGCTCTCGTGTCCGAACCATTGACTTGAATTCAGCACGACCGTGCGCACTGAGTGCGCCTGGCTTTCTTCTTGAAACTTTCGGGCACCAACCTCGAGCCACGCCAAGCAACAAGGCGTGCTTCAGTTTACCGTACTTAAAACAGCAAGAGCTGGCATTGCCCATTTGGGTGTTTCCTTAAAAACTAGTCGCCACCATGGCGAAAACGGCTCGGGCCATGGGTTCACCGTTTGGCTCACAGTTCAGCTACTGGTTTTGCGGTTCGGAGGGAATGGTCAAAGCAATTCTGGACTACACCACCCAGCCACCTAGTAGCCGGAATTTTCAAAAGCCAAGTGTTGCCCTGAAGCATCGCTGGAACTGGAGAGCCCAGTGTTTGTCTCAAGCTGACTGTTGTAGGTGCCGCTCAGCGGAATTTCGGCTCGGCTTCAGGTCCTAAGGGAAGAGCTCAAAGTGAAAGCCAAGGCGGGACCTCAGTGCGTCTCATGGGGCCTGGGCAGGTGGTCACCGTGCCAGCTAGTTGAGATTTGATTCTTCACCACGTTTCAGCGCTGGCAAACTCGATTCCTTTTTTTTCTTCTTCAGTTTTCCCCCTTTTTTTTCCTGTCCGTTGGATCTCCAAACGGCACCGTGCTTCGACGCGGTCAGGAGCTAGAGGAGGTGCGAAAGGAGCTGCTGCTTGGCATGGGCCCCGAGTGACGGAAAATTCGTCGGAGGATTCGCCATGCTGTGGATGGTTGCAAAATCCATTTCGGACCACTTTGAAACATGGGACACCATTTGTTTGAGGGTATTTACAGTGGAATTGACTCATTCCAGGAAATCTTAGGTGGTGCGAAATGGATTTTGCAACCATCCACAGTAGGTAGTGGAAGACTGGGCTCGCTTCGGTTGATTCTCCTGTTGCTTTGGCGCATTTTGCTTGGATGTTAGGACTTTAGCAACTTTTTGCTAACTAGTGGGTTTTCCATTAAACCACTAAAAGTTAAACTTTCAGCAGGGGAGCAGAAAGCAACCAAGGTTGGACTGTTGAGCCACCTGGACTGCTCCTAAGGTCTTCGAGTGGCATGGTTTTTCCCCCCCCTGCCTTGGTATGAACATTCATTTGGCTGTGGCTCAAAAAACCGGTACCAAAATGGATCCCTGGTAAGTGGAAACATGGACCAACGCCTGCGTGACCCCTTCTGTTTAATGTTGAGCCACCCCCATTTGTCTTTGGAAGACCACATTGTGCGTGTAGTTTGTTGCCAGTTAGGGAAACCAGGAAATTACAAGCGCCAAATGAAAAGGGCCCCCTTGCTTCCCAGTCCGACCGCACCACAGGCCTCCAGCAGGTTGCTTCCGAGTTTTCAACATGTGTTTGAGAAGTGTCCAGTTCAACAAAAGGGAAGCGTCCGCGCCAGCCGCGGACGCTCTTTGCAAAGTGAAAACACGCACACCGAGGCAAGGATCACAACAAACCCTGAAGCGATTGTCCACACACAAAACACTCACGGATTGAGCGCAAAGGTTGAAGCAAGTTTCGTTTTGCGAGCAAATCGTCTGAGACCCATTGTGATTCCGTGAAAAAGGGGCAATTTTCTTCAGATCTGATTGAACAAGTCCATTGACATACATGGACACCAGGAAAGCATATGCTCCAATCGAAAGACCGGCCCACCTTTCATGACGCCGGAGCTACAGAACTTGCCACAGATCGCCAGCACCAGAGACCAAAGCAACTTTGGAGGCGCTTCTCTATTGACGCTCATACCCAGGGATCGATGTCTGTTGATATTTCCATTGTGTCCCTGATCAAGCCATCGCACCGAGCTCCAGTCTGAAATGAGCTGCACGGAGAGATGCAGCAGTCTTGAAAGGGATCCCAAGACAGAACACACTTGCCTGTTTCCCAAACAAGTTGAGGCTTCTGCAGTCTATTGGCCCTGTCTGGCGTGAGTCATCACCGGGAGAAGGTGTGTTTGGCCAAGTGACTTTTGATACAAAGCAGCAACAATATGCTTTAATGCCATTTTCAGTTGGCTCTCACGTGGTTTGGTTGCAAACCCCACAGGCTCCTGCCCTCCGAAACACCAGCTTTGGGCAAGCTGTTTTCCTGCTGACTCCATTCATTCTACCACTTCCCTTTGCAGTTTGGGCTCATTCTTTTTTGGGGCCGGTCTTTGTTGTCCCCAAACCGGCCTGCGGTTTTCAGCTGAAAGCCCCCCGAGGTGGCGGCGGCACTGAGAAGCCGCTTGGCTGCAGGGATGACCGACCAAGCGGGAGGACCTGTGGCCCTGAAAAACATCAGGCCAAGTGTTGAAAGCTTGTTTGTGTCTAATCACCTCTGAATTCCTCGATCTTCGAACTTCAATTTGGTTTTTGCCTGTTTGAGTGCAAAGATGCAGCAGCTTTTGCGAGCGTCTATTGCTCATTTGAACCTTTAGACTTGAGTTGCTTTAGGCAAACTCATCAAAACCGGTTTCCACATGTTTTTGTTGTTTTGGTTGTTTTTGTTCCAGTGGCTTTGGAGCTGGCATCCAAGCCCTTGCTTTTTTGTGGTTCCACCTCCTGACCCCAATCGCAGGCTCACCGCTCCATGTGTTCTGGGCGCTCTGCATCACAGGGCTCGTTATACCGCCCTGGAGCAGATATAGCTCGAAGGCACTCCGTCGGCCATGAAGAACAGCAGCAGTGCGGCCAGGGCCTGTTTCTCAGACCTAGATGGGCCTGGCGACGTCGGATGCGCGCCTGAAGCGTCAGGAGGCGAATTCCCGATATAGGTCTCGATGTACTTCCTGAGCTCGAACTCGAAGCATCTTCCCGCCCGGGAAAATGGCCATGCGAGTGTGGCTGGGGACCCAGGAACTGACGATGTTCCAGGAGGATCACGCGGCATGGCCATTGGTTGGCCAAGTTCAGAGTCAGGATGTCCCAGCCCACTTTGGCCAATGTCTGTGCGTCCCGAATCGCCTGGTTCGTTCCTGCCTCGAGCCTGACATTGCAACATGGAAATGGTGTGTTGCCCCCCAAAAACCGCCACAGCGCGTTGATCGCCCATCTGGCGCAAGCCTTGGGACGAGAACGGTTGACAAGCAAAGCTGAGGGTAGCTGCAATAACCTTGCCACTCCCATTCCAGTGTATGGCCTCTGCCGGATTCGTGACGTCCAGAACGACCTGGCCATGGTGATTCAAGGCCTCCCAGAAATCCCACGCCCATGCCACCATGTTGCGCGCAATGCTCCAAGAGCCGCCGTTTCTGGTGTCTCCGATGCCTGAGATTCCCCCCGGATGTCCTCGAAACTGAGCTGCCTCAGGTTGAAACAACCACTTCTTGTTTCTAGTGGGCTTGGTGTTAATTTCTACACCGTTTTTAGAGGGTTTGGTCGTTTGGTCGTTTGGTTCTACGCCGTTTTCAGTGGGTTTGGTGGTTGGTTTCTACACCCGCGATATCAGTCGAACTGTTCGCAGGGGATCTGCGAGCGGCGTCTCCGTCTGTTCTCCAGGCTCTTCCTGGCGCGGGAGGAGCGGCGCAAGGCCGCCGCGGTGACCTCTTCCCTTCAGCGAGGTGCTTCGGGGCTTCGGGGGGGGGGAGTGGAGTGGTCGGGCCCCCGTTGACCCGGAGCAATGGGCCACAATCCAGGGGCGCAGCCGCCTTGTAATTCTTTGCAGGGTTCTGGGTAGAACCATTTCAATGCCAGGTTTTTGATTGTGACTCGAATGGGTTTCATGGTTTCCCGCAGTTTCCTTTGGGTTTCCTAGACGTCGTCCGCAGCACAGAACTCAACAAGGACCCTGGGGGAAGCAACGGTTGATCAATTCATGGAGCATGAAATGGATCAAGTCCGTGAATTAAGGCTTGCGGTTTCAAGGCGGACCATGAACAAATGCCAAGGGTTGGCTTCCAAACTACATCCCCAAGTTCGGATTTTTGAAACCCACGTATTATATTGCATTGGGGGCCTCTGGTTTTAGATTCTTTCAGACCCTTCGGATTGCGGACCAGAACCCTTATTTACCACCCCTCCACTTTCTAATCAGAAGGTGTTCCTTTTCTCCCTTGCTTCATTGCGGTACTGGAGGGATTGGTTGATCAAGGTTCAACACTCTGAAATTTACTCCTCATGCTGCATGCTGATAGAGCGGAAGCGCGACGGACGACTTGGCTCTCAGCCGAAATGGCATGGAGCTGTGTCGACCTGAGCAGAAGCTTGCTGTTTGGTCATAGGCTCGCAGGTGGATGATGATGGTGGACATGGACAGATGAACATTGAACATGGCTATGGATCATTGACGATGACAATGCCGCGAGTGAAATTCACGCGTGTGGAAGGTCCTTGTCTGGGAGATTACGTGGCCAAGATTTGAGTGTTTGCGATCGAAAATAAAGGATGTCGAGGCCCCAGCCTGTGAGCGAAACCCAGGAGGTCACACAGACACAAACACAAACACGCTCACAAACGCACAAACACACAACCCCGCAAACCCGCAAACAAACACACCCACCGACCCACCCACCCACCCACCCACCCACCCACCCAGCCAGCCAGCCAGCCAGCCAGCCAGCCAGCCAGCCAGCCAGCCAACGACTTGGACCTAGGGTTGCCCATTGGCTCTGATTCGGTCGCAGTTGAAAGAGTTGCTTGCGGCTGGATTAATTGCGGGGGTTTTGGGCTTGCTGAAGTCTTGGGTCTTGGGTTGGTTTGGGGTTCAGCAAAGGGCTGACCAGGCTGCTGTTGGGCGGGTTTAGGGGTGATTTTGGGTGGGTTTGGGGTGGCGGTGGCTTTAGGATTGCAGAAGGATGCGGTTAAGTGCGTTTTGGGCTCCCCTTTCAAAGCCACCGCTGAACCAGCAGCACAACTAACACAAATCAGCTCCAAGTCAACCCTAAACCCGCCCAGCTGCCTGAATGTCAGTCCCTTGCTGAGGCTAAATGGACCCAAACCAACCCATCTAAGGGCCTGCAATAGGGAAGGGAACTGCCGGGTGAAACCTTTTGTGCAGACGATGCGCTTCCACGACCTGTTCGGGTGAGCAGTTTGATCCTTTCCGGAGGCGCAGATCGCCTGAAGGAGGCCAACAAGATCTCAGCAGAGACAGAGGTGCCGGGGAGGGCAAACTGTCCCATGTGCGGCAAAGACCTCAATTTGTCCAATGCTCCACAGCAAAACTTCGAGCGGAAGATTGGACGGGGCTGGGGCAATCCTTGGATACTGCCCTACTGAGGATTGAATATTGGGGATTGAATAGGCACAGCCCTCCCTGGAAGGATGAAGGATGTTATGTTCCTGACCGAAGAAGAAACCGCCACAAAGCTGGGCAAAGGGTTGTCCTTTGCCACTCTTTTTGATTGGACACACGTGGTGTGCCTTCCTGGTAAGCATCACTTTTAGGTGGGGGGAGGTCCAGTAATTTAAATAGTAAGGTGGTTTCAAAGGGAGAGTGCAGAGGATTGTCCCCAAACTTGCGCAGGACATAAAGGTAGGCCAACTTGCGGACGCTTCCAATATTGGTTGCACACCTGTATGCAACCACCATCACGCCACTTCTGTATGCGCGATGCCTTTCTTTGTACCTCTTTGGGCAAATCTGCGGGTTTCCCAAACTCCACCCCCCCCAAAACCCCCTCTTGGTTGGTTTTGAAGTGAAGTCAGAACGAAGCCACGCTGGGCCCCGTTTTTTGTTGCACACCCCCACGTTTTGTGTTTTTTGGTTTCGCCCCATGTCACCCACCGGGGTGACATTCTTTCCGATGCGAGCCACAGATTTCCCAGCGCCAGGAAATCGGGGTGCAAGCCTTGCAGGCCTGGAGTGAGTGGTTTCCTTTGGTTTCCCTTCTGACCATACCCTCAGAGAAAGAGACACACAAAGTATCCGTGCTGTACAGCATCCAAAAGCTGTGGGCTGTTGGATGAGTAGGGTCAAAAAACAGCTCTGCCGGAATCACATTGACAGTGTCTTTGATGGTTGAGTCTATAGACAGGGTATGTGCTCACGCATGCGGATCCCATTGGCTGGTTGAACGTTGGACGCCCGGCTAGAGGGCAGGCCCTCACTTTGGTGACGTCAGCCACTCGAGACACTTTGCAAACAAGTGCATTCACATTCTTGCCAAGTTCAGGGCCGTAGCATGTTGCTGAGTCAAGCAAAACATTGGGTTTGGGACAGTCGCAAATCGGCAGAGACCCAACCTATTCGGCCACTGCGCTTTCTGGAACTGCCAAGTGTTGAGCTGAGCCCATTGCACGTTTTGTTTGCTTCAAGGCCGTGCCCTTTGGCATGCGAGTCATTTCTGGTGCGCTTTCCTCTTTTGTTTTTGAATCACTGACTCACCAGGCGATGGTTGTAGTTCTCTGTTGAGCTTAGTTTGATATGCCAGTGCTGAGTGGACTTGCTGACTTGCTGACAGACGAGTCCCGAGTCCGTAGATCTGTTGCTTCCGGAGATTTGGCCGGTGCAGGATCTCCGCCGACAGCGGGAGGCGATGATCCGGATGAAAGACAATACCCACGACGTCGGTGCGGGGACTCAAACGGTGCAGTACCGCGTCAGAGGCGGTGAGAGGTTGGCGGCAGAGCAAGCGGTGGTGGTGAGAACACTTCATTGGTTTCAACTTGGCCATCCTTGAACGTTGTTTATCATTGCAGATCCTTTGAAGTTGACTCATGCAAAATGTATTTGCACTGGTATCCGGTTGATTGCATCATTCAGGATTGATGTTTGTGGACAGCATGACAAAACTGCCATCATGCTTTCAGCTTGGTGGCTGTGAGGTTTTCCCTCCATGTGCACACTCGTGTGTTTGGATCATGCCATTGCGCGTGTATTAGCCCTTCTCAACGCTATGGAAGCCAGCCATTCTTGACCAGAAAGATCTTCAAGGAAATCATGCCCATCTTCCGATAGTCTGGACCCTTGCTCAGTAAGCACCCTTGCAAGAATCACACGCACGCCTAATCAGCAGTTTTTGCCGTGCCACATGCATTCACCGGCTCTCCCGCAGATATTTGTTGCCAGCCAGATAGCCGTGTGTCCTCTTTGCCATGCCTGTGCAGGCAGGGGCAAAACGACACAATTGGCATGGGGAAGCTGACGGACACGCGTTTCCTCCCTAGCGGATCTTCTATTCTGCACTTGCTGCCACTTGTTTCTGGATTGAGGCATGGTTGCTCAAAAGGGTAAGACAAAAAGCCTTCTAAGCGGCCACTTCTCTGCAACTTTGGCCGAGACCTTTTCACTTGGGCTGAACCATCAGAAAGTGCGACCGCACAACTTGACGACAAGTTGTTTCAACGGGACAGCCAGTGAAGCGGGTCTTTAATTTTAGTGAGCTGAATCCTTCGCCTTTTTCAAGGTGCAGCACCTTGTCAGTGAAAGCAACCTCTGACCTTTGAGGGACTTTGAACTTAAGTTGTAGCCAAAAGGGGGTGGGTGTGTCCTTCCATTTGCCAGAAGAAACTTGTGACGCTTGCCAGGTGACGCTTGCCTCGGGGAAGGAGGTGGAGGTGGCTTTGGCGCAATCGTCTAAAAGGGTTCTCCGGACCAAACAATGTGTTTTGTTTCCCCCGAGGCATTGCGAAAAGCTCTTGCAGTAAACTCGTTCGGCATGTCACGCAGCAACATTTGATGAGATGTCATGCAGAGCAAGATGCACGAGATCACCTCGTTCAGAGGGAGCACATGTCGAGCGCAACTGCAGAGCAAGATGCACGAGAGTACATGTAGAGCAAAGAGCACGAAAGAATACTCGCAGCAGATTATGCGGGAGAGCGCAGCAAGTTGCACGAGAGACAGAGAGAGAGAGAGAGAGAGCATACGCAGCAAATTGCACGAAAAACACGCGCAGAGAGAACATGTGGGGTGAGTTGCACAAGAGCACACGCGCAGCAAATTGCGCCAGAGAACACGCGAGAGAGAATACGCGCGGCAAATTGCGCGAGAGAACACCCTCAGCAAACTGCGCGAGCACATTGTGGGAGAGAATGCGCAGCGTGTGGACTCAAAACTAAACTAACATAGGACTAAGCCCACCCTACGAAAATGCCGAATTGGCGTGGCCGAGGTTCCAATAATCGTGGACGAGGTTTAACAAATCGAGGTTTTGCTATTTGTGTTGCAGCGCGCGCAGCCCTCCGCCCGCATCGGAGTTGTGAAGGTGCAATAATCTGGGGGCTCTTGCTACCTTTTGATTTGCCCGCAGAGAAACGTGCGCAACGCACTTGAGAACTTGAGCAAACAAAATTGCAAAGAGCAAGGTGCACAGACAGGTTGTGTAGAGAAGCATGAGCGGGTAAACTTGAGACGAGAACTAGTCCAGAGAAACTTGTGCAGAGAACTTGGGCGGAGAAGTTTACGCAGAGATCTTGCGCAGCGAGCGTGCGCAGAGCCTACGAGCGCGCATAATTTACGCGCAGAACTGGCGAAGAGAAACTTGCGTGGAGATCTTGCGTATGACCAAAATAGTTTTGACACTAGTCATGTGCTGCAGCACCTCGCACAAACGTGCGAACGCAGAAATGCTTGAAGCCAATGCTTACTTTGTGTTATGCTTTCAGGCCGCCCGTGGTAGTTAATGAGGGGAAATCCTTTTCGTGTGTTTGGGAAGCCCAAAGCAACCCCACCATTCCTATTCTGGCACAAGCCTAAGACCTTGGGCAGGCAGGACGTGTGTCCAGTTCCGGTGGTTTGTTTCCATTATATATTGTCTATCCAGGGCCTTTGGAGAAATCTTGTTCACCAGAAGGTGTTTTTTCTTCTAGCAAGGTTTCACCCTCTCTCAGTTGCTTTTGCGAGCCAGAATGAGTCTGATGAGTTAAATGGGAAGAAAAGCACAATTAAACAAGATGAACTTGGCAAGTTTCCCAACCAACCAACCAAAAAGGACAATATGATTTGTTTTAAGCCATGTTAGCTTGGCAAACATTTCCTAAGGCTCTTTGATATGCAGAGTTTCAGTGGCTTGGCTGTTGCCCCGAGCTGCGAATCCTGAGGTGAAGACCAAGGCAGGGGCCAAGGTGTCGGAGTTGAAAGCGGAGCTGGGCGAGCAGCTGGACCTGAACCCCAGGCGCTTCGCGAAAAACCGCAAAGCACAAGGCATGTTGGGCGGAAGGCAGGTGAATAAGTAGTTTGTTTCCTCATTTTTTCCATTTTGGTTTAAAATCATGTGAACATCAATTTCCATGTTGGCTCCAAATTTCCGATGTTTGTGATGATGAATTACATATTCGGATGCTTTTTTAGAATAAGCAAACATTTGAACACCGAATTCCATCTTGGCTCCAAATTTTTCCGATGTTTGTGAAGTTTGATTATTTACTTGACGTTTCATGGCGACCGGATGCAGGAGCTTGGAGGTCTGCGCGGAAGGCAAGTCGCTCCTGGACACCGACGCCGTTCCGGATGGCCAGGCGTGGAACTTGGTGGCGGAGTGTGTGTGTGTGTGTGTGTGTGTGTGTGTGTGTGTGTGTGTGTGTGTTGTGTGTGTGTGTGTGTGTGTGTGTGTGTGTGTGTGTGTGTGTCTGTGTCTGTGTCTGTGTCTGTGT
>CAUJNA010001025.1:0-65000 GCA_963377175.1 Effrenium voratum | reverse complement strand
TCGTGGCAGGCGCAGCATTCTGTGCATCTGAGTGTGTGTTTGCGTGGCAGGGGCAGCATTTGGCAGCTGTCTAAAGGGCTGGGATGTTGTCGCGCGCGCGGCTCGGGGCTCGCGAAATCGTGGCAGGCGCAGCACTTTGGAGATGCCATTGCCGAAGTCGTGGCAGGCGCAGCATTCTGTGCATCTGAGTGTGTGTTTGCGTGGCAGGGGCAGCATTTGGCAGCTGTCTAAAGGGCTGGGATGTTGTCGCGCGCGCGGCTCGGGGCTCGCGAAATCGTGGCAGGCGCAGCACTTTGGAGATGCCATTGCCGAAGTCGTGGCAGGCGCAGCATTCTGTGCATCTGAGTGTGTGTTTGCGTGGCAGGGGCAGCATTTGGCAGCTGTCTAAAGGGCTCCAGAAAAAGGGGGGCTCTCTTCGGGGTTGGTTGCTTCGTTTTTTGGGGTTGGCGCCGTTCGGTTTGTTCGGTTCTTCAATTTTTGAGGTTGGTTTACCCCCTTCAGTTTTTGGGGTTGGTTTGTCCTCCTTCGCTTTTTGGGGTCGGGTTGGCAGCGTTCGGTTTTTGGGGTTGGTTTGGCCGCCTTCGGTTTTTGGGGTTGGTTTGTCCCCCTTTGTTTTTGGGATTGGTTTGGCCCCCTTTGTGTTTTTGGGGTTGGT
Organism: Effrenium voratum; assembly: GCA_963377175.1. NCBI lineage: Eukaryota > Dinophyceae > Suessiales > Symbiodiniaceae > Effrenium > Effrenium voratum. The sequence goes on along the minus strand of CAUJNA010001025.1, from coordinate 64,345 downwards.
TTGGCCCTTTCGTTTTTTGGGGTCGGGTTTTTGGGTCGGGTTAGCCCCATTCGGTTTTTGGGGCTGGCTTGGCCCCCTCTGGTTTTTGGGGTTGGTTTGTCCCACAAAAAGGCCGCAAGCGAGTGACACCATCATACAGGTTTTACCGAACGGGGCCAACCCAACCCCAAAAAAACGAAGGGGCTTCGGTCAGCTCCAGCTCGCCAAGCCCTGTCGCAAACCGCGTGCTGTGACATGCCGCGAAAAGCGAAGGCTCCTGAGGCCGGATTATGAGGGGGCAGAATCACTAGCTGCGGCGCTGAGTGCAATAAGCGCGTGTCGTGCAGCCAGCCTTCCTCTGGCAGGGGAACAGGGCCGGGCGGCTGTAGACTCAATATTGGGATGTTGTCGCGCGCGCGGCTCGGGGCTCGCGAAATCGTGGCAGGCGCAGCACTTTGGAGATGCCATTGCCGAAGTCGTGGCAGGCACAGTAATCTGTGCATCTGAGTGTGTGTTTGCGTGGCAGGGGCAGCATTTGGCAGCTGTCTAAAGGGCTGGGATGTTGTCGCGCGCGGCTCGGGGCTCGCGAAATCGTGGCATGCGCAGCACTTTGGAGATGCCATTGCCGAAGTCGTGGCAGGCGCAGCATTCTGTGCATCTGAGTGTGTGTTTGCGTGGCAGGGGCAGCATTTGGCAGCTGTCTAAAGGGTTGGGATGTTGTCGCGCGCGCGGCTCGGGGCCGCGAAATCGTGGCAGGCGCAGCACTTTGGAGATGCCATTGCCGAAGTCGTGGCAGGCGCAGCATTCTGTGCATCTGAGTGTGTGTTTGCGTGGCAGGGGCAGCATTTGGCAGCTGTCTAAAGGGATGGGATGTTGTCGCGCGCGCGGCTCGGGGCGCGCGAAATCGTGGCAGGCGCAGCACTTTGGAGATGCCATTGCCGAAGTCGTGGCAGGCGCAGCATTCTGTGCATCTGAGTGTGTGTTTGCGTGGCAGGGGCAGCATTTGGCAGCTGTCTAAAGGGCTGGGATGTTGTCGCGCGCGCGGCTCGGGGCGCGCGAAATCGTGGCAGGCGCAGCACTTTGGAGATGCCATTGCCGAAGTCGTGGCAGGCGCAGCATTCTGTGCATCTGAGTGTGTGTTTGCGTGGCAGGGGCAGCATTTGGCAGCTGTCTAAAGGGCTGGGATGTTGTCGCGCGCGCGGCTCGGGGCGCGCGAAATCGTGGCAGGCGCAGCACTTTGGAGATGCCATTGCCGAAGTCGTGGCAGGCGCAGCATTCTGTGCATCTGAGCGTGTGTTTGCGTGGCAGGGGCAGCATTTGGCAGCTGTCTAAATGGCAGCATTTGCAGCCGTGCCAGAACACATCATCGAGCCGCACTTCAGGACACCCCAATCGAAAGATTCGGACGCGTGGATGATTTGGAAGTTGCTTGCATCTGCGGTCGCGGGAGCGACCTATATACGCTTGTAGAACCAGCTGCAATGCAAAGAAGCCCGCAGAAATGGGGTTCCGCTCTTGGAAGGCTTTCGTCTTGAAGTACTTAGCGCCTTACAGCGCAGGATGCATGGGGCCAGGCTGGCAGATACATGCTGCGCCTGACGCGTTGGCACTTCAAGCCATATGTTAAACATATGCCGCTGACATATGCCATTGGCGATGCCAATGCGACCCCTCGATCTGCCAGAGCGAAAAACAAAGTGCTGAGAGTTTTCGACATAGCTGACTGCGTGAAGGTTTTGCATGTGAGGGTCTTTGCGTGTCTCGGATTTGGGATTATTCGCTGCTCGGCAGATGCAAGTGTCGCATACTTCAATAAGCATAGACTTGTGGGGTTATCCGGCCCTTTAATTTTTTTGTTGCTGTTGTTACGGTTGTTGCTGTTGCTGCTGCTGCTGCTGCTGCTGCTGCTGCTGCTGCTGCTGCTGTTGTTGTTGTTGTTGTTGTTGTTGTTGTTGTTGTTGTTGTTGTTGTTGTTGTTGTTGTTGTTGTTGTTGTTGTTGTTGTTGTTGTTGTTGTGGTCGTCGTCGTCGTCGTCGTCGTCGTCGTCGTCGTCGTCGTCGTCGTTGTCGTTGTCGTTGTCGTCGTCATCGTCGTTGTCGTTGTCGTTGTTGATGCCGCCTTTCAGTTTTTTCATTTGCTACTTGCGGCATATTCAAGGTTTGCTTCTTTGCTTTGTGCCGGTCTGTGGGATAGTTTGCCGGCCTGCCTGCCTTCCTGCCTGCTGCCTTCCTGCCTACTGCCTTGCTGCCTTGCGGCCTTCATGCCTTGACCTGCTTTCTTGCTTACTTGTCTGCTTGCCTGCTTGCTCGCTTGTTTTGCTGTGCTTGTTTTGCTTTGTCTTTTTTGCTTGTTGTGCTTTGCTTGTTTGCATTGCTTGTTTTGCTTTGCTTGTTGCGGTTTGCTTGCTTTGCTTGTTGTGCTTCGCTTGCTTGCTTTGCTTTGCGAAGTATGAACTGATTGCCGCATTGTCTCCTTGTAGTTCATCTCGGCTAGTGTGGGACCACCTTGCTCTGGTCCACCAGCTCTGCAGAGCCTAGTGTGCCCCTCGCCTGTCGCGGACGCTATTCTCTTGGCCCTGCTTTGGCTTTGTCTCAAGGGCTCAGAGGCTTTCTGGCATGGGTTCTCCTGGCTGGGATTTCCGATCCTGTAGACCCTCGCCCAGCGGCTCGAGGAAGCAACTGTCTTCAGAGGTACCTTGAGCACGCCATAGACTTCTATCCTTCTCCTGCTCTTCGGCCCGGCTGGTCGGAAGCGAACTTGCTGAGCCTGGCATTTGGTCACCGGCTACGGCTTCAGTGTCATTGAAGCTGCAGGGATTTGCCCAGAGGTTCGGCTTTACTCCCTCAGCTGCAAAGTTGATGCCTTTGCCACTGGGACGGTGCCCCTTCCACCCTGTACTTCACCTTCCGCGAAACCTGCTCCAAAGCTCTGGTCCTTGCGAGGTGCCGCTGGGCGCGGCGGAGCTGTCACCAAGCGGTACCTCGACGTCGTTCTCGTCCGCATGGCTTCTACAGGCTGTGGTCAAGCCACCGTGGCGCGTCCGAGATGCCGCGCATGCCAGGGCTCTTGGGGATAGCTGAGGAGACTCTCCAAACGGGCGGCAGCGCTTCGAGCAGCAGTACAACACACTGCAAGAACCGGGGCCGAGCTTTTCCTTCCTACTACAGCAGGCGCAGGGCGAGGTGCCGCGCCGCGACGGGCTTGCAGGGCCGCTCAACTGCTTTGCAGCAGTTCGAGGTGCCCCTGGACCCATGAGTTTGCGCTTAGGTGCAACCAGTGGGCTTCCTGGGCATGAGGCAGGGCCAAGCATGGTTTGGTGTGGGAGGAAACGCGCGTGTCGGCTGCCTCCTATTGGGGAACACTAGCGCCTTTGCGCGTGTTTGCTGCGCGTGGTTGCGCTTGTTTACTTTTCTTTACCTGCCTTGCTGACTGGCTTGCTTTGCTCTGCTTTGTCTGCTTTCCTTCGTCTGCTTTGCTTGCTTGTCTTGCCTTTGCCTTTGCCTTTGCCTTTGCCTTTGCCTTGCCTTTGCCTTGCCTTTGCCTTGCCTTTGCCCTTGCCTTTGCCCCTGCCTTGCCTTGCTTTGCCGTGCTGTGCTTGCTTGATCGCGTGTCGTTGTGCCTAATTTGCTGTTTGTAGTGTTTTGGTTACGTATTTGTTTGCTTGCCATTGCTGGATTTTGTTGTTTATTGTTTGCTAGCTGTTTGCCTGTCGTATGAATGGCCAGCAGAAAGTGCTGGTCGCTCGATTGCTTGGTTCGGACTGTCGGCGAGGAGGTCAGCCAGTTAGTAGCTTGGCCGAGGTGCATGGGTGGGTGGGTGTGGGTAGACGAACGACGGACGCATGGCTGGATTGATGGAGTTGCACATGTATAGATTTGACAGTTCGACCGAAAGATTGTGGTGTGTTCTGTTGTGTAGTATTTGTGGTCATTTCCTTGTTCCGGTACGGGTTATGGTTTGATTTGAATGGTGCCTTTACTTCTTTTGTGTGCTTGGTTTGGCCTGCGTACTCATCTAAGTATGTTGTGTGTGCATGTGTGTGCGAATGTTTATATATATATGTGTGTGTGTGCGCGTGTGTGTTTGTGTGCTTGGTTTGGCCTGCGTACTCATCTAAGTATGTTGTGTGTGTGTGCGAATGTGTGTGTGTGTGTGCATGTGTGTGTGTGTGTTTGTTTCTTTCTTTGTTTCTTTGTTTCTTTGTTTGATTGTTTGTTTGTTTGTTTGTTTGTTTGTTTGTTTGTTTGTTTGTTTGTTTGTTGATTTATTTGTCTGTTTCTGTGCATGAGTGTGTGTGCTTGTGTGTGTGCTCCCGCGCGTGTCTATGCGTTTGTGAGTCTGTGTATCTGTGTATTTGGGTGTTTGTGTGTCTGTGTGTTTGTGTGCTTGTGAACGCGGCGCGCAGGCGGGCGGGTGGGTGGGTGGGTGGGTGGGTGGGTGGGTAGGTGGGTGGGTGGGTGGGTGGGTGGGTGGGTGTGTGGGTGGGTGTGTGTGTGTGTGCGTCCAAGGCTGCCTGCCTGCCTGCCGTCCTGCCTGCCACCTGTTTGTCAGCTTTCGCATGCTTGCTTATTTGCGTGTTTGTGTTTGTGCATTGTGTGGGTGTGCGTGTGCGTGTGCGTGTGAGCGAGCGTTTTTGTCTCTCTCTCTCTCTCTCTGTCTGTCTCCCTGTCTCTCTGTCTTTCTTGAGGTGTAAGTTTTTGCTTTGTTGCTTACCCGCCCGCTGGATGTTGGTTTGATCCGGCAGGAGTCATAGGCAATCGTTGTTTCCCGGTGATTGTCCTCAAGCCTCTTGAAGCGATAGCCCCCCCTTTTGCTTGAGCTTGCTGTGCGGATGGCGGTGTTTATGGGCTCCTGGGTAGGTCTCTTCTACGGTGGCCCGGGCAATCTCAGCGATGGTGGCGCTCTGAAGACTTCTCAATTTGGGGAGGGCACCAAGAAGGGTGACGTCATCGGGATGAAGCTGGACCTCAGCGATGAGCGGCCCAGCTGGGAAGCGAACCAGCCAAGGGAAAGTCGACACCCAACTGGGAGTCTTCTAAATATGAAATAGACACTCCTTTGTTCTAGAGAATGGCTGAGCCTGGTACAATAGCATCAATAAGTAGATGTTGTAAACTTGCCAACGTGTAAACCCATGATGTAACCAGGCAGAAAATCACCCTTGGCAAAGTGTAACCAGCAACCCGTGCGGCGGCCTGACTCTGGGGGTTGTGAGGGCTTGGCTGCACTCTAATTGCAGGTCGTCCCTCCCTTCCTCCTCCCTTCCTCCTTCCTTCCTTCCTTCCTGCCTGCCTGCCTGCCTGCCTGCCTGCCTTCCTTCCTTCCTTCCTTCCTTCCTTCCTTCCTTCCTTCCTTCCTTCCTTCCTTCACTCTTGTTGAGCCAGCCACTGTACAAACCATGGAAGTGTTGGCTGGCCAAGGGCTTCTCGAGTGGATGGGAGCTGGGCAAATGATGAGCTCACCTATTGGTACAATAAGCTTACCCATGAAGATCCCTGCACAGGCGAAGGTATGCCTTCTCCCTGGAGTTCCGATGCGAATCCCGGATCTGGGTGTGGCTCGAAACTAAGGACCCAAGGGCCCAAAGGCCCAAACCCTATGTTTCAGCCACAGCCATGTGTCTTTTTCTTTCCCTTCCCCGATCCGATCCGGGATCGCTTGGAAAGCGATGCGAATCGAGGAGCAGCGTGACGATGGGCTTCTGGGAGAATGGCAAGTACCTGGGCATCGGCTTCCAGGGCTGCGAGCGGCCCAAGGGCGCAGAGGTGCCGGGGTGCCGGGGGGGGGGGGGGTTGGGTGGGTCGGTCCACAAGGGAACCAAAGGCATGCGCCATGGTCAAAACAGCCCCCAAGGTTGGTAGGGATGGTCTCATAAACCCCAGGAAACTTGAGACAATGGTCAGTCCTGGGGAAAGTATGACCATGACTCAAGGAGTTTTGACGCATTGTTGACCAGGGTGTTTCAAAAGGTAGAAGACCGACACGGTTGGCTTTTTCATAGGCAGCAGTCCCAAACTTGGCACGTTTCTCTGTCGTTTTGTTGGTTTATTAGGACACGGAAAGAGTGTTTTTTGTTGGGCCTAGCCCTGGCACAGGGCTAACCCTGGCGGGTGGTTGGTTGGTTGGTTGGTTGGTTGGTTTGGTTTGGTTTGGTTTGGTTTGGTTTGGTTTGGTTTGGTTGGTTGGTTGGTTGGTTGGTTGGTTGGTTGGTTGGTTGGTTGGTTGGTTGGTTGGCGCCTTGGTGGGACGAAGGTGTGGGATGGGTTCAGGGTAGGTTTAGGTAGTCTTGGGAAAGTCCGTTTAGGGTAGGTTGACCGGGATCGTTTTAATATCCTCAGCATCACCAGGCTTTGGTTTAGGTTGGGTTTAGGGTGGGTTCCAGGTTGGCTCAGGCTTGGCTCCGGGTCTATTGAGAGCAAATTTGGGGGTGGCTGTGCTTGAGGTAGATGGTTTAGTGCTGGTTTATGGTGGGGCTTCTTGGGGTTGGTTTCGGGTTGAGGGCTGGTTTAGGGTGGGTTTAAAATTGGCTTTGGTTTAAGCCCACTTGGGTGGTTTAAGGTAGGGTGGCACCTTAAACCACCCTAAGCCCACTTAAACACAACCACGACCGGAGCCAATTTTAAACTCACCTTAAACCAGCCCTAAACCCATCCGAGACCAACCCCAAAAAGCCCCACCATAAACCAGCACTAAACCATCTACCTCAAGCACAGCCGCCCCCAAATTTGCTCTTGCAACCCACCCGGAGCCAAGCCTGAGCCAACCCGGAACCCACCCTAAACCCTGCCTAAACCAAATGATGCTGAGGATGTTGAAATCGATGCTGAGGATGTTAAAACGAAGCCAGGCCTGAACCTACTCTAAACGGACTACGCTAAACCCACCCCAAACCTTTGTCCGTTAGAGTCTCCTTTCGTTAGTACACCAACTCAAAAGGGGCGTGGGGTCTGAAATAGATGTCTTTGATTAAGAGCCCCAATAAATCCAGGAGCACGACACATGAACACCGAAAGCGTGTTTTGTCTTTGTGCTCATCCACTACCACTCAAAATTCAGTTCCTTGGTCTGTCAGTAGTCTTTCTCTGAAACGAAGGAACCATGCGCGATTTGTGCAAGTAGGCTCCAGGGGCATAAACAAAAGTCGGTTGCAAAGGCCAAACAGGATGTTCATGGTATCGATATCTAGGCATCCTTTCCCTTCCTCCCAATGTCCTCCAAGCACAGGTTCAGAGTGGAAGTATAGATCGTCTTGAGTGCACCCGGCACGAACCGGTGCACCCTGATCGAGGTTTCGGTGGTAGTATAGATGGAGAACAACCTGCTGGGATGGGTATATACAGGGATACACCACCTACCGACTGTTGCCGATCGGCGTGGATTTGGTCCATCAGAAGCACATCACGCTCGTCTGTTTTCGCGTTTTCGTTTTCGGCCTTTCGTTTCGACAGGTCTTCCCTGCCATCTCTGGGGCCAACGGCGAGAAGTTCTCGATCTCTCTGCGTCGTTCAGTGAGGAAGCCGCCCGTGAGGACGGGCTAAGGTTTGTCATGGGGTCGCGGTTACTTGACATTGCGTCACTCTCAAGTTTGTGAGGGTTGACTTCGATCCGGTTGTTTCTCTCGTTGCAAAAATAATATCAACATGGATTTCGGAGCTCCTTTGGCAGGGGAAGCCAAAAGGACGCTGTTGTCATGTTCGCGGCCCATTCCTGTTTTTAGAAACAGCCAAATGGCACCCCGAGCTAAGTTTTACCAGGACGCTCCACCCGGCCCACGGCTCTTGGGAGCTGCAGCGTTTGGTGGTGAATGGCGAGCCGGTGCCTTGCTTAGCTGTCCCTGCCTGTGAGCCCCTTTTGGTGCGTGAAGGCGTAGAAAACCCGAAGGATACCAAGCATTTTGGGTCCCCCTTAAGCTGACACAACGGAAATGGCCGGGGTTGGTTGCGAGATTGCCAGGTTTTGCTTGTGACTCGCCTGATGTCACGACGATGTTGAAGCAACTGTAGTTCCAACGTGTAGCAGCTAGTGCCAACCCAGACCGTTTCCCTTTGGATGGTGCCATTGCACTGGCAGTTGGTCCAACAATCCATCCACGGCGTTCGTGGTCGGTGCAAGTTTGACCGAAACCTTTCGCTTCTTCTCCTCGAAGTAGGAATTGGACGACCGCCAGCACAGATCAATCCTTTTGCGTTCCCATTGTAGCACGCCCGCTTGCTACCTTTGAACGAAAGGACAGTTTGAAACTTTCCAACCACTGACTACCACCACATCAAATTAACGTTTCCTTGTTCTTAATTGTCATCATGAGTCGCGCGGTTCCAATAGGTAATGGGAACCTACTGTACCAGCATGATCCACATATGGATGATCTGGCAGCATCCTTTTGAATCCAAACCACCCGGCTCCAAGCCACTTTTGTTGAGGGATGCCGACTACTTAACATCTTGCAACGGATTTCGTTTGGTTTCCCTTTGAAAGCACAAAAAGGCGCACGCTAAGGCGAGCCTCGATGCACTGCTGGAGGGCAAAGGCGCGGGCAAGGGCGGCTACGGTGGAGGCGCGGCTGTGGGGGGGTAGAGTCGCCAGCCGGGTGGCTCGTTTCTTTTTAGGAATGGGACCCCCCAAAGTGTTGTGTTCCTTGTGGCTTTCCTTGAGACCCGCTAAACATGGGGTGCCAACAAAAAGACAAACCCCACTGAGGCGGGTTCATAGGGGATTAAAGATGCTGAGGCGAAAGTGGAGCAAAAAGGCATAGGCTTAGGCGAGAAATGGGCAAAACAGATGGAGCATGCGCTTCGGAGACGTCCATTTGCACGCTCCGCAAGAATGAGACTCCTGCTCAACGAGGCTTTCAAGGAGGTCTTAAGGTCGCGTAAGTCCGCTTTGGTATCAAATCGACGAGCACAACGCAAGGGATGTCTGTCCGGCGGCCGTGCGAAAAGCCCAGGGCCGAACTTCACTTTCGGCACAGCTGAACAACTGGGGCCCAGTTCAGAGCGAAATGTCGCGTAAATCCTGCTCCAACCAGTTGGCAAAATCGCATCTTGGAAAGCCTCCGGGAAGCTGCGCAACATAGAGGCCGTTTCGAGGTACCACTCAGAGAGAGATAAAGAAAGAGAGAGAGAGAGAGCGAAAAAAGGAAGAAGGATCGATCTAGGGTAGCATCTTTTTTTGATGGGGAACAGTCCTGTGTTGCTCGAAAGCTGGCTTGTTTGGACCTGCGCTAGGACAGTTGAGCGTACTTGAACAGCAGATTCTTCGAGACGTTTTTGGTTCTTGCACGGTGAGATAATGGTGGAAGGGGCTCGAGGGAAGCTGCTGGGAATTTAGAACACGCGGTGCTTTATTAATGAATTGCAACATCATTATTACCTGGTCTAACTCACGTGGTCTCGCGCGCAGCAGTTTTCATCCAGATGCACCCTAGGGTGCATTCCGGACGCGTCGCTGACACAGCACGACGATCATGCCGCGCAATAGTCGCTGCAGTTGGCTCAGCACCCATGCATTGCCGACGCAGCATGTGGGACGCAGCGCGACGCAGCGCGGGACGAATCATGCTGCAAATCGCCGACTTTTGCATAATCCTAGACCGTCTGTTAGACCACGTCTAGCGTTTCCCTAGTTGAGGGAAGCCGACGAACGCGTTTTGGACAAGCTTTGAACCAACATGCTTCAAGTGGCTCATACCGCGGGCCTAAAAAGGATAGCCCCCGCGAGGCCTCTTGGAACTTCTGAGTTTGGAGATCTGGATCTGGACAAGTTAAGTGTATCGCACAGAGGCCGCGATTTGGCAAGAAACAAAAGCTTGAGCATGCTTGCCTGAGGCGGTGGTTTCGCCTTGGTCATGGAGATGGTTCAGTCCCCTTCGGACCCCAACTCCTTCCGGCTCTCTATGAGGGTGGGCAACTCGCTGATGACTGGTGCCCCTTGGCTCTGTAAGGACTCGCCTTCTCAAAGCGATGCGCCTGGCCTGGTCCATCTGGAACTTGTGGTGAAACTTGTGGCTTCCTGAGGTCACATGCGAAAACACAGTTGAAGGTATATTCATACAGCTTCCTTTTGAAAGCAAGCATTGCTCATCTGCTGGAAGCAACATGCTTTCTTGTCTCTTTCTTTTGTTTTGGTGTTTCGTTGTTTGTTCGTGTATTCGTTTGTTTGTTTGTTTGTTTGCTTGCTTGCTTGCTTGCTTGTTTCTGTTCTGTTCTGTTCTGTTCTGTTCTGTTTTGTTCTTTTCTGTTCTGTTCTGTTCGTTCTGTTCTGTTTCTGCAGCATGCGCAATGTCGTAACATTGCAGCTGAGCCTGGCCGAGGTCACTTTGTCCACTGAGAACGGGGTTGAGACAATCAAGGTGGGTATGATTGCCGGCACCATGATGATGTCCCCGCCCGAATGTCAGGAGCGGGCGAGGAGTACAGTGAATGCAAGCGTGGGAAAGGTGACCCGAATTGCGACACGCCCATTACCATCAATCTTCAATCGCTCTGCCAGCAAACATTTCCCACTCATGTCTTGCATATAACAGCGACTCTGACGACCTAAGTATTGCACCTCAAGACCCTTGGTAAATCGTTATGCATCATGTTTGCCAGTACCAATGGCTCGTTGCAGAGTGCGAAGAACGAGGCTGCGAGGAATTGACCGCCTTGGCCCCCTCTTGGCAAGTCACACTCCTTTAGGGTGAGGCGGTTTCAGAAGGGCCGGCGGCCGGCTGAAGCCACAGGCGCATTGGTTTTCATCACTCATGTGTCACAAGCCACGGCCAGACTCCCATGAAGACAAATTTAGAGGACGGAGGCCTCACTACGCCAGCGACTTGGCAACTCAGCCTTAAGTTGCTCGAAGGTTCTCTCTTCTTGTTGGATTATAGAGGGTTGTTTGATCACCCGGGGTTTATCCCCACTTCTGTGAAACAAGGGAATCTTCCCCTTTATGGGTGGGTGAGTCTTTGGGAAGTCTTTTTGTTGTTGTTGTGTCACAGAAGTGGATTCCATTTCCCACAGCCCGACCAAAACGTGGGCCTTGGACTTGCGGGGATGGCGTTTCGGAGGACATGGAGAGGAAGCTGAGCACCGCCTTGCCGGCGGTAACCAGCTGGAAGGTGTCTGGCAGCGGAAAGGACCCGGTCTCTTATTTTTTTTTGCCTGTCATGGACATGGTGAGTTTCTGGGATTCCAGGAGTATTGTCTCTTTCCGCAATGGAAGGTGTCTGGCACAGAGGGGTGGCGAGTCCGGATCCGAATGGGCTTTCTGAGTGTCGCTAGTGGCGTCAAATGGTGCGACGTGGGTACCCACCATTTGTACTAGAATCTGTGACCTCTGTCAGAAGAGCCACACCGTGCATTGGCTGGAAATCCAATGCTCGAGATAGGCGAACATGGCTTTGCTAGGCCACGAGCATAGACGATCATGTCTAGCCCTTCACAGCACGTTTGTGGAGAATACTTTGTTGGCAATCTGTTATGATGAGGATGGCTTTGAGATGAAGCAGGAGATTGTGGAAGCGGGTTCAGAAAGCATTGTGCTCAAAGCATATCAACACACCACAAGCAACCAGCGCTACGTGCATGTGCACGTACAAGAATCGTATACATCTACCCGTATCAATCCATGCAAAGGATGTGTAGATACTTCAGTGTGCGCACATGTGTGTAAGTGTTCAGACAGGACATTGTTTGCCGTTTAGGTATATGCTGGATTTTGTCCCCATACCTTTCGGTTTTGGCTTTGTAGGATTCAGTCCGCTCAGGTGGTCTCCTGCTCTTGGCTGTTTGTGTTGGATTGTTTTGGCAGGTTTACGCATTGTTCATCATTGCTCGGCATTGTGTTGGTCATGTTGTGCAGGAATTTCTATGTTTGGTTCTCTTTGTCTTCCGGTCTTTAAGAAGCAGTACGAAGCAAACACAACAACTACGGTGGGTGGTGTGAACGCAGAGGGAGGATGCAGAAGATGTGCCATTGCTAAGATCTGCCATTGCTCCCATCACGCGCTGCTCGCTTTCTGCAAGTGCATTGTGATATGGGTAGCAAGTTTTGAACACCAAAGGCTTTCACTTGCGAAGCACAGCATTCTCAGAAGGCTGCTTAAGGCGAACTGTTTCTTCTCCAGGTAAGCCCGGGCAAGTTTTGGTCATGGCGAACCCTGCTCCCCCGCGTAGCACTGGCCAAGATGACTCATCCACGATGAATGGTCCTGACCTTTTTGAACATCCCTTGTTTGATGCGAGTCAGGAGTTGGGCTTGGGCTCCTTTTTTCAGGGAACACTTTGGATGCCTTAGAGGATTTTACCTGCTGCTTGCTTGTGCAGTCCTTTAGCACTCTTTGGGCACTTTGTTTAGCACTCTAGGATAGATCCACAAAGAACCTTCGAAGCTACGACATTCTGCTCCTGGTCCAATCTGAGATTGGTTCGAGTTTCGAGAGGGCGCCACACTAGAACACATTCAGAATACTGATTCCCTGGATTTGTGTGCATGGTCAGAGTGGGGCCATGAGTTTGCGCACGCGGACGCAACAATGGTCATGCGACGCATCCTTGTGGCTTCCAAGTCTTGAGATGGAACCATCATGTTGCACCACAACATAAGGACTAGGAACACCCAGCAAGGTTTCATGTCCGCCTGTCACGCCCCATGCCAACCGAGGGTTCGACATGGCCATCCGTGGCCCCAGTTTCCAGTGAGCGTTCGGTTCGGAGGATGCCACCCTGGAGCTCCGCGGGGAGAACACGGAGCTGGACTTCAAGTACTACGACAAGCCCCCGGCGGAGCCGTGCTCCTCCGCCAAGCTGCATTGACCGAGGTTTTCTTCGAGTGGCTGGAGGGCCAAAAGTGGACCTCGCCCAAGGTTGTGGCGTAGGTGGATGGGTGAAAAATCCCAGAAGAGCTGAGAGGAGCAACAAGTTGTGGCCCATGTTTGCCGAGAGAGTTGTAAATTGATGCATCGTCACATTGCGCAGACTTCGAATCTATGAGCAAGAGCCAGTGATTCTGATTTACCCTCGGACAAATCCTTGTCACAAGTTCGATATTAGCTCCATGGCAACATGACCCAGGCCTCATTGGGTCCCCACATTCTGGGACATGTGGCGGAAGGCGTTTTTGGGGAAGCACTCAACTCATGGTCTGTGACATGTGGGGAGGCCCTGGCAATGTATTCGCAATGGACAGTGCAGGTCCTGAAAGGATGGACTTCCTTTCAGTTTTGTTTCTTCTCGCCTCGTCCACTGTGCTTGTCTTTGGAGGAGAAACACGTGGCAAGTATTCGTCACCTGAAGTGGACAACTGGGAAGGGTTGAAATCATGTTCGCAATAGGGAAGGGCCCTCTTGGCGCTGCCCCTCATCCAGGGATGGAGTTTTGAGCCTTAGCAAGACCGCCCATGGGAATGTGTGCACGCGGCGGTTTTATGGTTGCCTTCCGTTTTGAGGTTTGACACATTCCCGCTCATTGATTAGTTGTGTATAGCTCGCATAGCTCGGGTCCCCCGGGACGCGGAGAGAAGTCATGCGTCAGCTGTTCCACCGCCCTTTTGATTCGTTGCATGTAGTACCGGGCTTTGATTGTGACTCAGATCCAGCTATGTCATAGTCCAACTCACTGATGACCAACTCTGACGCATGACGCACAGACTCCTCTAGCTTCTCTCGCCGCCCGTGATCATGCATTCATTGATTCTCAATCTGCAGATGAACAAAAGCAGCCAGACGAGCGGCAGTCGATTCGGCAAAACATGTTTACATTCGGACCATTTGAGACGGCCAAATGGTTTCGCATTAAACTCTCTGTCTGAGCGGCAGCGGTTCAATGTTCGGGTGGGGCACGCACGTAGGTACGCCAGGAATTAACTGGAAACCAGTTTTAGAGCTGCCCTGTTTTAAGAGACCTGGATCAAATGGAGAAAACATATATATATATATATATGGTGGTCCCCCCCCCCGGGATCCACGCCCAGGCTACAAAGACTGGAAAAAGCCAGTGTTTTGTAGCATTCTGGGAACATCAGAATCTGATGAGCAGGAAGGTGGTGCTGTTTGATGAGTGTTTTGAGTAGAAGCAGATGTCTTCGTGTCCTTGGAAATGTTTTCTTGCCTGGGAATGCTTGCTAGCTTGCTAGATGATTTGAAGCAGATGTTTGGTGCCTTTTAAACATCAGAACTTAGTGTCCATGAAGATGGTGCTGTTTGATGAATGTTTGTAGCAGTAGAAGATGTTTTCTTGTACTTGGAATGCTTGCTAGATGTTTTTGAAGTAGATGTGCTTGAGGAGTGCTTTAGAACTCCATAAAAACCTCGAGAAACCCAAGAACACAAAACACAATTCTTTTGTCACTTCTCTCTCCCTCTCTGTCTCTCTGTCTCTCTCTCTCTCTCTCTCTCTCTCTCTCTCTCTCTCTCTCTCTCTCTCTCTCTCTCTCTCTCTCTCTCTCTTCCCAAAAGCATGGCGAAGGGTTCTTCCGCTGGGCTCATGGGAGTTAGCATCATGAGAGTCATTGCAAAGAGTTATCATCATCATTATCATCATCATGAGTCATAAGTCATAACACAGAGTCATAGCACAGAGTCATTGCACAGAGTCATTGCTCATGAGAATTCTATATTCCGTTCTTCTCTTCTTAGGGCGGCGACAGCGCTCTACGGAAATCAGCCCTCTGCGGAGATCGGCGTGGTCGAGGTCAAACAACTGAGGACTTTTTACGATTTCTGCGGTGCGCGCGCGACCCTCTGCGAAGATTCGTGTGGTCGAGGTCAAAAAACTGAGGACTTTTTACGATTTCTGCCGCGCGCGACCCTCTGCGGAGATCGGCGAAACTGAGGACTTTTTGTGATTTTTGCGGTTCCCGCGCGACCCTCTGCGGAGATCGGCGTGGTCGAAGCGCCTGGCTGTGGCACCGTGCGAATCTTTGGAAGTTGTCGCGTGGTTTGCGCGCCTGCTCTCGGAGTCGCGCGGTCGCGGGTTTGATTCCCGCCTGGTCCGCGGCAGCTCTTCTTGACAGAAATTGCAACTTTTACGTGCGAACGTAGTAGGCGGAGGACCCTTCCGCAGCTGGAAATTCGTAACTTTTAAGTGCAAACGTAGTACGCGGAGTACACTCCTGCAGCTCCGGCTGCAAAATCGCAACCTTTAAGTACAAAGGCAGTACGCGGAGTGCACCTCCGCAGCTTCGGCTGCAAAATCGCAACTTTTAAGTGCAATTTGCGCAGAGCAGCTTGCACAGAGCAACTGCGCAGCTCCGGCTCAAAAATCGCAACTTGTCATGCGGAGTACAGTCCCACAGCTCCGTTGCACAGCGTCATCACGGGAGTCACTGTGCAGAGCAACCTTCACAAAGCGTCATTGCACAGAGTCATCATGAGAGTCGTTGCACAGAGTCATCATGAGAGTCATTGCGCTGAGTCGTCTGGGTGTCTTGCACAAAGTGAGTCATCATGAGAGTCGTCGTCATGAGAGCGGCAGCGCTATGTCAGCATTTGCTCAAGCCTAAGTCGAAGTAGCAAGGCTTCAGGCCGGCCTGGGCCATGTTGCTTGTGCATGATGCGAGTCCATGTTAGCATGAGTTTTGTGCCAAGCTTCGCTGGGCTGTGATGCTTTCGGGCCAACCGTGGTCTATTTTTGTTTTGGGGTGGTTTCTCGAGTCTTTGTTTTTCATCAGTTTTTGGTTTTCTGCTCAAAGAACCGTTTTTTGGTTTTCAATCAAAAAAAAAAGACGGGGTTCTTTGGGATACTCGGCGGGACCCACTGGCGACCCGCTGGCAAGATACTCGGCGGGATCCACTGGCGAGCAGCTCTGGCGGGATACTCGGCGGGATCCATTGGCGAGCTGGCGAGCTGCTCTGGCGGGATACTCGGCGGGATCCACTGGCGAGCTGCTCTGGCGGGATACTGGGTGGGGGCGTGGTGTAGAAGCATCGGAAACGCGGATCTAACAACCCCTTCCTGTCGGGTGGGGAAAAACGACAAGGGTTGTTGGTTTGCACCCAAAAACAAAAAAGACTAGGGTTCTTGTTTTCCATTCAAAACACCAAAAAGACTATTTTTGGGTGTGAAACCAAAAGAACTTAGTTTCTTGTTTTTAATCAGAAACTAAAAAGCTGTGGGAAAGCAAGAAAACCAAAAAACATTCGAGACAACCTAAAAACAAACAAAGTGACACAAAAAAGACTAGAGTCTTTTGGTTTTCGAGTGAAAATGCAAAACCCTAGTCTTCCTTTTTGGCTCGAAGACGCGCCTTCGTAGTTAGGGACAGAGGCCATACGCAACAGCCCTATTGGCAGCTTCTGTACAAATGAGGCATTTGTAGTTGCATATAGAAGAAAGGGCCGAAAATTACGGATATGCATAGAGCGGGGTGTGGGGGGGTGGGGGGGGGGGTGAAGGCTGAACCAGCAAAGCGGGCAGAAAAAACTGACGTTCGAATAGAGGGCACATGCGCAAAGGCGTGGTGTGACGCAAGAACATTATTCTTGGTCAATTTAAACTTGGGATGGCCGTCAGCCCTTTTCTTGAAGTCATGGGAGCCCTTCAGCTGGATGCAGGGTGCTTTGGGAGGGTGCTGTGGTGGGTGGTTGCAACAAGGAGAATTGGACCGCGCAGTGCGGGCGCTGTTTCAGGATGGAGGCAAAACATCGTGGAGTGTTGACGTGGCTACGAATGTTCGGAACCTTGCTCAGTGGTCGGTGGACATGAATCCCCACCTAAATCTGATGTCCACCAAAAAGTACCCGAAAATCATATGCAGGGAGTTGCAGGCTGCTTCTCAAAAACAGAGCCTTGCCGTCAGGGGTCAGGATCAGCCCACATTGGTTTTGATTGGTGCGAGAAAGATCGCCTGGTTCTTGTAGGGTAGGGGGCAACCCATCCAATCTCATCGGGCTCACCTCCAAAATCCGGAAGCTCGCGGCACTGGTGCTATGCACAGGACGGCGTGGGTTGCTTCCGTGCTTTGTGTTATGGGCCTCGGTTGTCAAGCTGTTTTATTTTTTGCATCCAGTTGGTATATTGATTTCCCACATGTCATATGTTTAGCACCCAGGTAGAGGTGTGTTTTACACATATTCTTACAACCGTTCTCTAATTTGTTGCATCCTTTTGCACAACGGAGGCGAAAATGAAACGATGCACCGCGAGCTGGTACCAAACAAACTATCCACGGGCGAACCGACTCACCAAGGTGCCAACCTGGGCGATGCGGAGCGCGCCGTCAAGGAATTAGACAAGCAAAGCTGCACAGCGGCTCGCTCGGCCGAGTCAGAGGTTTTTTGGGTAGGGTGCATGCAAAACCACGGGATGCGTCAACCCTAGGGGACCCCATGGTTCCGTTTTTTTTTTTGGTTTCCCTTTGAAGTTACCTGAAAAGGATTGTTACTGAGCCCTCAAAAAATGGACAGAAACCAGAACATCGAGTCACACAGAGAAAGTCTGCCTTCCTGTTTTGTTTGTCTCTGCCTACCTGTTTGTTTGCTTGCCAGTCTGCCTGCATGGCCAATCGCCTGTGCCAATCTGGCTGTCTGCCCGCTTGTCTGCTTGTCCGCCTGTCTGTCTGTCTGTTTGCCTGTTTGCCTGCCTGTCAGTGGTCTGTCTGTGTGTCTGTGGTCTGTCTATCTGCCTGTCTGCCTGCCTGCCTGTCTGCCTGCCTGTCTGCCTGTCTGCCTGTCTGCCTGTTTGACAGCTTGCTTGCTTGCTTGCTTGCTTGTTTGTTTGTTTGTTTGTTTGTTGATAGTTTGTTTGTTGTTTGTTTGTTTGTTTGACAGCTTGCTTGCTTTCTTGCTTGCTTGCTTTCTTGCTTGCTTGCTTGCTTGCGTGCTTGTTTGTTTGTGTAGGTGAATGTGAGCATGTGTAGATGTGGCTTGTGTACATGTATACAGACGCATGTCTCCCTCTTTTTCTATACTATATCTGCAAATACACATATATGTAACTGTATGTATATATGCACGTACATATGCCTGTGCGCTTGTATGTCTGTCCATTTGCGTCTATCAACATGGAATGATGCCTTTTGGTAGCGCGTTCACGTTCAATATCGGTGGTCGAAATTTGTTCAGTGTTTCTCAACAGATTCACCATTGTGATGTAGATTCTTGAGATGAGCAACGGTCAATATTCACTATTTGTTAGTCCCACATTCCATATCACTCAGGGGCGCGCTGAACACGTCGCATCACCCTGGGAAAACCTGACCAGAAGCCTGTTGGGTTGCCAGCACCGAGCTGTCCGATTTCTTGGGGGTATGCTCCCCAGCATGATGGTTAGAAAGCCTCAAAAGCAAATTCGCCTCCCATCCTAAGTGCTGGTCTGCATCTCTGAGGCCAATATCATTGTTGGCACTTTTCAAGGCTTCATCGGAACATTGACTCGTCAGGTGATGGCGCGCATGGTTTTCATGGTGGGCGTTGCTTGGGGATCCTTTGGTGTTTCACGCAAAAGGAATTCCCCAGATGTCACGTATTGCGAGCGCCAGGATCATGGTTGAAACAGGGTCATTCCAAGTGTTCAGTCCGATTTAATGGCATCCAGTTTTATTCAACACCAAATCTTTCTCAATGAGGATTTTGACGTGTTTCTCGAAGTGTTTCTTCAGGCAAGCTAGTCGGGACAGTCGCGTTGCTAGCTCAAGTTGCAACAAAGTGGTTCTTGCAGATAGACTGAACTACTTTTTTTTGCCTGGCTTTGCGCTGGCCAGGATATTGTATCGACCATGGCTTTCCGAAGGCTGTGCTTCTCTTCTGCTAGTGGTAAGGGTGCTGGTGAGTTGGGCTTCGCAATCAAGGGACGCAGAATTAAAGAGGAGGATACCCTCCTTCCAACAACCTGGAAGTGGACAGGAGGCTTCCCCAAAAGGAAGGTAGTCTTCCAAACCCTTCCTTTCACCATGATTGTTGGAGGGAGGGGAGAAAAGCAAGCTAATGGAAGCCCAACACTTGGAGACATGTTGAGCAGCAATGATCGGGGGGATCATACAAGTTAAAACAACTGGCGACCACTGACGTGTTCGACTGCACCAAACTGTCCGAACGAAAGCAGCAAGGAAGCAGTAATGCTGTTGTTCCCCACATGCCCATGTGCACATCTGGCCGAGGTCATGTGATGGCGTCGTAGCTTTTCTGCATCTTGAGAGCACCGGAGACGCCAGCTCGCAGAAATGGCGTGCTTGGTGCCTGGTGCAATTCGGATGACTGGGTCTTGCCACATGCAGGTGAATGCGCCAAATGCCCTCCCCCCAGGGGTGTGATGCCAGGAAGCTTCCCCCTTCAAATTGTTTCCTCATGATATATCTCAACACCTTCCTGGTATGTTCCATTCGCTGTGCATTAACCACACTGGAAGACAACACAGTGTGGAAGAAGATGCCACGTGACATACGCGGAACTTTCCAGGCGTCTCGTGCACGGCCCAAATGGAAAACATGGACATGGATGTGCTCTCAAACAGGCCCCGGTACAAATTGTTGATTTCAGTCATAATCTGGAAGTACAAAACTATTTCGAACAAGTGGTCCATCCCTTCATTGAAATCGGGTTTCATCCGAAGCGGCTTTTGTCCATTCATCAAGGGATCATGCTCGTTGCTTCTCGCTATTTGAAGCCGTGAAGTTCACTTCGTGAAGTCATGTCTCTCAAGATGTTCATGATATGTGTCAGAGCTTGGGACGCCCACAATTGGTGGTTGTCTTTAAACACATAACCTGAAAAGGTACCCTCAAGAAGAACTCGAAGGCAAGACTCGGTGCGCTCTGTCGCCCGCTCTGGACTCCGAAGGGAGCCCGGGTTTCTGACCGAGGCCGGGTCCTTTTTGCTTAGCTTTTGCGAACCGTTCTCTATTCATTTACGGATGCAGCGGAGTTCCCATAAGAGGATCCAAAATCATCTTGGAATCGGGTTCCCATATTCCTCACGAAGCAATTTTCCAAATTTGTTAGGTGGTGAAAGGAAATCCTGCTATGAGTTTCTCGGCTTCGCCTTGGCCGGCGCCTCGCCGCTTCGCCCGAAGCAGTGCAGAGGGCGATGTTGTTCGCGGCCACTTGGGCGATGATCCCGGATTTAGAAAAGCTTAGTGCTGTTTGAACACGCCTTGTATCAATGGTTAGGGCTCAGACGTCTTCTGTCAAGGACAGGCGCTTTGATGTTTTGGCTCAATGTCTCTTGAGCCCTCCAAACACACGCTTTGCAGACTGACACAGACACACACACACACATATACATACACACACACACACACTATACCACACTTTATTTGTCAGGGCTCCCTAAAAGATACATTTTGCCCATTTGAAACATGGCTTTTTCCACCAAAATAAAGGGATACCACAATTTACAAGGCAAGGTTCAGGTGTATAATGTAAGGATGTTTGTGTTTCTCCTTCTCTCTCTCTCTCTCTCGCTGTTTCTCTCTATACATATGTATACGTGTAGATATGTACGTATGCACATCTGCAAATATGCATTCTCTCTCTCTCTCTCTCTCTCCTTCTCTGTATGTATTTTTCTTATATACACGCATATCCTCGTGCCATGATTGCTGGCCTAAGCTCGACGTAAGGGAGTTCCAATGAAGAGTTCTACTTAGGTGATACCGTGAAGCTTGAACCTATTGCAATTCGGACAGGACACCTGCCATTGCAGACGGCACTTTTTTGATATCAGCACGGCAAACACAAATCAGGTAAGCTCCCACTTAGAAATGAACAAACAAGCAGCCTGTTGGAAAGCCCACCTGGCCAGACGAGAGCCGATTCACAAGCTCGCTCACTGGGCTCTGTTTGCTGGGCAGTCCAGGCCCCGCGACGAGGGCCAAGCATCGAGTTTACCAGATGAGTGGGGGAGGGGAAAACCGAGAACTGCTGCTTCGCACCTCGGTGTGAGCTTTCCACACATCCCGTGGGCACGTCATTGTGATCACGAAGAAGTTGAAGCAACCATTGTCTTTTTCATGCTATTTCAAGTCCTTGTTGGCGGCGACAGCTCGAAGCAGAGTGCGCCCAATCTGTTGACATTCAAGTTCTGACGGGGCGGAGGAGTGAAACCCTATTTGCGAGCTTGTAGGGCGACCCCTTGTTCTCCAAAATCCTCAAACCACGATAAGCTGAAAGTGGCTCGCTTGGGCACACGCACACACATCCGCTGGGTGGACCCTTGTGCAAGATGGGCAGCAGAGTCGCACGGGTTGTCAGTAAAAGAAAGAATGATGAGTTCCCTAAGGTGTTTTCTTTTTGCCAGACGTAGCTATGCCTCTGCTGTTTGCGCTATTGGGATTATGTATCATTTTTCACAAGCTATGTCATATTGCGTAGGGTAAGTCAGAATAAGTTTTCAGCATATGTCATGTGAGTGCAAGCAATGTCGCGTGACCCAGGCTTTAATCTCTTTTGCACATCAGTACGTGCAAGGTATGTGTTCAGCTGTCACGCCAGATGTCTTCTGATCTTTTTGACGTAGACGCCAGAATCCGGCACTCATGATGGGTTTCCAGGTTCCAATTCTGGTGTCAGCATTTTGCCAGTTGCTAGGATTTGTCAAAGTAAGCATTTTTGGGGGGTTTCCCCTTAACGGACCTACCGCTTAGAGAGTACTCTGCAGCTGGCTTTCAGCTGACTTCGGCTTTAAAAGGAATTGCCGAAGGGCTGCGATCCGATCGCGACGGCGCAACGCGTTTCTGGCATTTCTGGCTCAGCGAGGATGTGGGAGGTTTAGCCAAGCGCGGCCAGGCCAGCTGTGCAGCAAGGGGGACCCCATTTTTCGAGTTGCTTTTTAAAGGGGACGCCAAAGGGAAACACCGTGTTTCGGGTTTGGGGGGGTCCCTAAAATGGAGGAGCCCAAGAAATATTGATATTTTGCTTGGCAAGTATTAATTGGGGTGGCATCCGTTGGGAAGGATACAGTCACAAAGATGTGCGGTGCATATTTAAATCGAATACGAGATGCCGCTGAAAGGAACAAAGGCATGAGGCTATGATTGGGTTTTGTTTGTACTTCGCCAGCCCACCTCTTGGGCAGCTTGTTCTTTTTTGGGGCGAGGCCGCGAATCCTGTCAGGTGTCAGTGTGCGTGACGCGCAACTTGGCGCACGAAATGAGCGCCCAAGAGGTTTTTTTTTTTTTTTTTGGGGGGGGGGAGGTTCTACTGGCTGGTTTAGGAAGGAATGCAGATAGGCCCAAAAATCCATGATACATATTTGCGGGGAAGCCATCGCCAATGGGTGCTGAGAGCTGCTCTTATTGATAAGCGGTCACTTGCTTGACAGTATTCAGGATTCTTTTTGGTGAACACTCACATGTGCATCATGAATACTTGATAAGTTGTGAATCGTCCGCTGCGTTTTTCGACCATTGGTCTCGTTCCAAGAATCATGCTGATTTGTGCAGACTGGTAGGCTTGGTCGAGATTGCCAACTTGTGCTGTGATGCCACCATGTGAGGTGCTTGCGCGATCGCTTTTTCTCCACCAGGACTGTTGAACCACCACTAGCACAGGATGCATCCTTGAATGAGGCCTGCTTCTAGCGGGTTCCGCCAAGGTTTTCCATTTGCCGTATTGAAGGTGTTGGCACCCAATCCAACAAGTCCAAAAACTGCCACCGACCTGTTGGGGCAGTGGCATGTTTCGCATGATCCTGACAAAGGCATCCACAGAGTTCATTTTTGTTGTGGTTGGCAGAGTTTGTCACTTGTTCATGTGATTGCTCATGACGTGAGATAGATGGTTGAGTTGATTGTGTTTGCTTGCACTTACTTGCTGCTTGACATGTGTCCGTCTGTCCGTCTGTCCGTCTGTCCGTCTGTCCGTCCGTCCGTCGGTCGGTCTGTCTGTCTGTCTGTCTGTCTGTCTGTCTGTCTGTCTGTCTGTCTGCCTGTTGTATTTCTTTCTGTCTGTCTGCCTGTCTGTCTGTCTTTGTGCTGCTGGTTTGTTGGCTAACTGGCTTGCGATGCTACATTCTCCATGCTGAATTTGCGGGACTGGTGACTGGGCTTTGGCCGTCTCAGGATGGCATACCTCAGCTTCAATGAGGGGGTCAATGCAAACCTCAAGTTCCTTGGCGGCGGTTAGTCCATCGCGCAACCATGGCAGTAGGCCCAGCCCTTTCGCAGGTCTTCCAAAACCCTCTGGCCATCCATCAAGGGAGGGAAAGTCGTCCATACTGTGGGGGGACATGGAACTTGTCCTGTGGCCATTGGCCTCGTCTCTCATGAAGGGACAGGTGGCGCACGCTAGATTGATCTCAACCTGTGGCAAGTAGCTTGTTTCTGCAGGTCCTTCCATTGTCTAGACCCTAACCTAGTGCTTCTGCTTGCAACATCAATGTTTTCCCGACTCACGTGCCGGGGTACTCAGATGTTAAGCTATTGTGCTCCATGCCTCGCGACTCGCACCCCGCTCCAAGTTCACCAATGCTCCTCCAGGGTCCCCCTGCACTTTGCCCGTGATAGAGAGCGATTGCGAAGAGTTTTTGCCAGCGGAGGTGGCCCTTCAAGAACAGATGCTACACGTTGAGGGGTCGGTTGTTCTTTCTTTGCTTGTGTGTTTGTGTGTTTGTTTCTTTGATTGTGTGTTTGTTTTGTTTGCTTGCTTGTTTGTTTGTTTGTTTGTTTGTTTGCTTGTTTGCTTGTTTGTTTGTTTGTTTGTTTGTTTGTTTGTTTGCTTTCTTTGCTTGCTTTGGTTTGTTTGTTTGTTTGCTTGCTTGCTTGCTTGCTTGCTTGCTTGCTTGCTTGCTTGCTTGCTTGCTTGCTTGCTTTCTGTGTTTGTTTTGCATGGTTTGTTTTGTTTTGATTTGTTTTGTTTGTTTGTTTGTTTGTTTGTTTGCTTGCTTGTTTGTTTGCGTGCTTGCTTGCTTGCCTGCTTGCTTGCTCAGCAAGCTGGTCGAATCGCACACTGTCAAGCCCTGGCAATGCTGTGAGGTTTACTTCAGACAACTCAGCGGAGAACGAGGAAATGCTCAAGAAAGACTTGCCGCTGCGATACACATGGCCGCCTTGCAGCAGTTTTTCTCTTTAGCTCTGCTGCAAGGTGAGAGACGCAACTTGCGAATTGGGTGACATTGGGATCCCAAAGCGAATAGTTCCCTTTTGCCAAACAAAAAAGGGTTCACTATTCTATCCAAGGACCCCCCCATCAGGATCAACACCATCTGCACTTGCTGCTTCCCCAAATTGACATAATGAATTCATCTTCAGGTGCAACATGTCAAACTGTACAGGGGATGAGGTTGCACGGATTTGCCAGGGGGACATGGTGGTTCACCAAATTCCCATGTCGCTCGCAGTGCCGAGAGTGCAAGGCGCTTGCAATCTCATGGCCAAGGTCGATCTGGGAACAGATCATGCAATCCAACGACAAGTCGGCCGCCTACTCCGATGCCACACATAAGGCGTGGCCCCCCGCTCTTGCTTTTGGCTCTCAGTCCGCGCCATGTTATTCACAAGCCCCCCGATTTGATGAACATTGCGCGATTTCAATGGACATCATCAAGTCGAGGGCCTATGCGGGCTTCAGGAGACAATGCAATTCCAACACCTTTGCAGTGTTTACTTTCACTAGATTCGTCGATTTACAGGAATTCCATCCGGTTGGCACACATGTTGCGAGTCCTTTTCTGGGGGAGAACTAAGACCCGGGACAGTTCCCTTGCGCGATGATTCGCACCCGAGGTGGCAGCATTCTCGACCGTGCAGGACGGGGGAAGTGAGACCACCCCATCCAGCAAAACTCTCCCTGGCCATGGGGCTTACACCCGCTGGTTGCACCGACCTGAAAACGACGCATACGACGTACAGCAAACCCGGGCAAATGACGCAGGAGTTCTGGAAGCTGTGGAACCACATGCCACAGCCCTCGGAGCTGTTGGAGCAGGAGAGGGGACGACTCGCCAGTGAACAACTCGGAAGGCTTTGTACTGCTTTTCACACTACCTCGGTGAATCAGCGGGAATCAGTGGCAAGTTGCTTTCGTTGGGGCCTTGTTGGCATCTTCAGGCCGGATATCAGGAAACTCAGCATTTTGGAGGGGGCCATGTTTGCTGTGTCAAAGTCCAGGCGCTGTTTCGTGAGGTTTCCCTTTGTTTTTTGGGAGCGAGCCCATTCTTTCATGGGATCTCGAGCTGGGTTTTATGCCTCCAGACTCGGAGGCCAAACATGGCAGGTCTGAAAACATCCAGTGCTTCTTGCTTTGAGGTTTGGCCACGGCACGCAGATCGAAAGCGACAGACAGTCATGCGACTTTGATGGCCATGGCCAGGTGTCTGCATGGCTTTTTAATGGCTTTGGATTCTTCGACCCACACCCATTCGGTGCTCTCGCTGGTTCTGACTGTTGGTTGAGCCCTGAAGAAGGACGCAATTCAACAGCGGACCACTCTACTTATCTCGGGGCCGTTTGTCCATTCCCGGCGGCTTTCGTCGCCGCGGCCGCGGCCAGAAACGAATGGTTCGCGAGCAATCGGACGGCCTGCACGTGATCGATGCTTGGCAGCAAGGGCTTGTGCCTTTTTGTAGAGGATCTCAGCTAGGGCTTCATCAGATTTATTTCAATTGGTGGTTTGTATTGTTTTTTGGGGGATTTAACCCCTGGTTGTGAGGGTAACTGACACCTGTGAGCCGCCAATCCAAATGAGTTTGGGGCAAACTGAGCTTCAGGCTACTGAGAACAAGGAACGCCAAACGCCACACATGAGCTGTTTGCCTTGCAGCAAGAAGGGTTACGCTTGCAGTTTCAGCCCCAGCAAGACGGAGTCATCCTGGGTTGTTGTAGCTCTACAGCCCTAAGTTACTTCTCAAAAATCCGGAAACCTGTCTGAGATGTTTTTTTTCCTTTGTCCAAACTCACAGCCACTGGGCTGAAAGAATCGTTCCCTTCTCTTGCACCTGGCTGGCAACCAACCGAGATGCCATCCGATCTCATCTCCGTGATCTCCCACCCCTGATTTTTCGTAACCCCTGGTTGGTGGTTTGGATTGGTGGTTTGCCTGGTTCTTGTAGAGGGTAGATGCCATCCCCAGCACGCCAGCATCCCAGCATCCCCAAGCGCCCACCGAGGATGCCATCATGATCTTCCGCGAGAACATCCGTCCGGAGTGGGAGGACAGACAGCCTGGAGCTGTTCGGACCAACCGGTTTCATCGTTTTCCAGTTAATATGGCCAAGGAGTTGTCTCCCGCCCATCTTTTGGCATTTTTCGCGCTGGCCGAACCAATTTTAGGGGACAAAGGAGGGAATTCAGAATAATTAGAATGGCCTTGAGACTAAATATTGCAATTGTATGGTACCTTGGTGTGACGGAGGCCGCGACTGTGACACACATGTTTAAGCCCAATCGGTCCGCCATTGGTTTTCCAGGTCCACGACATGACCAAGGCTTCTTGTTGCAGGGCCCTCAAGCTTGTTTGGCAAGACACTGAAGAACGGATGATGGGGGAATCGAACAGCTGGCTTTGTCCTGGTTGGTACCGTTCGGATCTTGTGACGCATCTTAAAGAGTCTTACCTGGTCTTGTATTTCTCCAAAGCGGGCAACTTAGGATGCGGTGACTTTGACTCAGGGTGCCATGTTTAGTGCTTGAACAACAACGCCTGCACCCTCACAAGATCAAACAATAGCACGTCCGGCCCTCGATTGGGATAGCACTGCTTGTACGGAATGCCAGACTTCAGATTTTCCACTAACATTCCCAACCAAAAGGCTTGCCACAGGGCGATCCGCATACGCGCGCAAATGCGACCGAATGCTTTGCGCTTCGGCATGCAGAGGACAGGGGCCCACCAGAGTTCCAGAGTGCCCTACTACCCCTCGAATGACTTCTCTTTGTTTTTACGCTTCATGGTGCTTTACTTTTTCGTATGAGCACCCCTTGATAAGTCAGACATTCACTTTTACACACCGCACACAACTTGTGCGATATGCTTGCTACTTTTGTTTGAACACAAGCATATCGCCCACTGCTATCTTGCGGCGCCTCCCAGAATCAATGCTTTTGAACTGAACTTGGCCAGGTTGTGACCAGCGTGGATTTCGGCATAGGCAAGCAATACTCTAGCCGTACCCTCCCCATTCTCAGGGATCCTTCTCTTGAAAATTCAGAGATATCCAAATAGACAGATAGGGAATCAACCCTTAGAACCACCCCCTACGCATGGAACCCCACAAAGCCACCATGATCCTCAAGGTTTGGGCGCCCAATTGAGCGGTCAATTGGGCGCGCACATGTGCGAAAAAGGCGATGCCTGGTAGAGGAATCTCCTTGGGGGCACGCCTTTTTAGGGGTTCCCCCTAAAAACTTTGCAGGGGAGAGTCTGCAAACTCAGGACAAGATGAATGCCAGCGGAGGCCACTTCCAATTTCAGCTGAAGCCAAACGTCGGCGGTGGCCAGGCGCGCGAAGCGTGTAGTGGCAAGCAAGGAATCCCAAGGGGTACAACCACTGGGGTGTGTCTCCTCTCTTTCTTGCGGGTAG
This sequence comes from Effrenium voratum, assembly GCA_963377175.1. Taxonomy (NCBI): domain Eukaryota; class Dinophyceae; order Suessiales; family Symbiodiniaceae; genus Effrenium; species Effrenium voratum. Next base: position 36,936 of record CAUJNA010001025.1, on the reverse strand, counting down.
CATGGCCCCTTTCTAATGTCTTAGGCTCTTATGTTGCCCAAGGTTGCTTTATCTCAGGCAGATCTTGATTCGAGACCCAGCATTATCCATTGAACGGCTTGCTTCCGCTCGTTGGCGTAGGCAGTAGCGCTCTTTCCGATTCTTATTGGCTACTTGGGTGGTACTAGTAGTGTGATGTCCACTTACAAACCTGCCCGCCAAAAGCACGACCCCATTCCTTCGACTGGAGTTGTTGTCAAAAGACTGGTAGATATACAAGGCGCATGGGTGCGCCCTTTTCGAGGGTACACTTTCTGAGGTTGTTTCTGAGGGAAACCAACGGGGTACCACCCATTTTGAGGTTTCATCCCCATCTGAACGCAAGCCCATATGATCCCAAAACTGTTGGTGTCCCCTGTGGATCAGTTCGGTGTTCACCGAAGGTGTTACCTGCACAGGTGGACGAGTACTGGAACAACTTGGTCCTTGGTATGTGACTGGTCGGAAGCGTCATTCGGGCGTCGCTCGTGTTGGGTACCCGTTTTGGGGTGGCTTTGCAGGCATTATGCAAGGAAGCCACAAATTTTGGGGTCCATATCCACGACTCTAAGTCTGGACCAGGCCAGGAACAAGGATCTCGCTTTTCGACTAACACCTTTTTTCTGCAAAATGCAGAATGATGATACAAGCATCGCTCTCATTCCTCGCATGGGATATTTTGTTCTCCACCATGGTGAGCTGTCCGTTCAGGTTAGCAACAACCCCTGTGTTGATGGTTTTGTTTGGCGGGCTCCAGTAAAGATAGACACATGCATGTAGCCAAGGCGAGCGATATCCAGTGAAGTGGCGACCAGCTGCATCCATTCCTTGGAGTGAGCAATGAATTTCAATGGTTGGAACCTTGCTACACGTGGTTGGTGGACATGACTCCCCACCTACATGATGTCCATCCTTCAAGGCTCATACCCACATTTTTGTCCCCAAACTGACCCAATCCCCGAATTTGTGAACGTGAAGCCCAGGATCGGGGCGACCGTCGAGCCCGCCAACATGATCACTGGAATTCGGCTCGCGGGGACCTGAGAACTCGGGACGGAAACCAGTAGCACGGACGTGGCTTGTCTCAAAAAAGGATGCCGTCCTTTGAGGGTTGAGGGTTTAGGGAAACCGAGAGGAAGTCAAGAGGAATCCTACCTAGAGGAATCCTCAATTGTTTAGTCTTCAGGCCTTTCTTCCGTCAAACCATTTTTTCTTTAAAAAAACGAAGCACTCAGTTTAGTCCTCAGGCTTTCTTTTAAAGTAAGCACCAAAGACCCAAGCATGTCGTGAGGATCTTCCGAGCAATCCTGAGGCATTCGGAGGGGAACGTCCCCAGTTGAAGATCGTGCGTAGGCATGAGCCACCGGGCAGAGCAACTGTGGACCCTGTAAGATATCGGGGCCCACAATGAAAGGGCCGGATAACCCTAACTCGATCGACTTCAGAACGCAAAAGCAAATACAAGAATGGTCAGACAATGGACTGCTTTGAAGTGTGTACAAGAATGGTCAGACAATGGACACAAGTATGGGGTGGAGTGGATCAGGAGGCAACCAGGAGACAGACGCATTGGTGCAAAAAGCAACTCAAAGGTGTCCAAGCGACCCGCCCCACACTGCGCTTTCATCCTTGACTGGCGCTGAGCACTGAAAGCTGCTGCGTTGAGACCCCAATTTTGCTCAAGAGTGGCCATGTCAAGAATCATGGTGTTTGAGAGGGCTGCGAAGAAACAGAGACATTGGCAGCTCGATGTGATCTCAACTGATGCTCAGCTCGTGCATCGACATGCTTGAAAAAGGCATATAGTAGTATTTGTTTGCGTGCCTTGTTGTTTTCCTTTTTCCGAGTTTTTTCCCGATTTCTCGATATTTTGTTGGTTGTCTGGAGTTTGGTGTTCTTTCTTGATTTTTCAGCATAGATGCAGGCCAGATGGCACGTGGTTCACAGAAGCAACATGTGCACTTAGCAGAGTTGCCAACGTCTGCACATGCACAACAAACACAATATCGACAGTATTTGGTGTCTCTGTGAGCCTCCCTTTTGTTGTTTGTCCAGGGTTGGTTCAACCGAGCTGCCTGCTTCGGGCAGCTCATGTTCAGGTCAGGAAGCTCGGTTCCTTTTCGTTTGACTGAAATCAAATTCGCAACAGGACAAGGTCAGTTTGACTCAGGAAGAATGCGGATGCATCGTTCTTTGGGAATCCCCTCATAGTAACATATCCTCCACTATCTCTAAATACCAAGGGGCTGCTGTTCCACTTTTGACCGGTTTCCTGTCGGCTGTCCAGGTGGACAAATTGTCCGGCCCGCGGGCGGCGGGAGTGATCCGTCTGGAGGCCGCTTTATGCAGGGGAGTGCCTGTGGCCTTTGGGGTCCAAAAAATCGGAGGCTTTTTTTTGGATTCAAAGAGGACCGGGGAACACACTTCATTCTGCGAGGTTACCATTACTCTCGGTTGATCAATTTGCTGGAGCAATAGGGAGGAGACTCCATTTGGAATGGGATACCCGCCAATATTGAATGACATGGTCGTAGGAGCTCAGACCGCGGCGACATGTTATTGGTAGATCAGATGTGACACCGGGCCTTGGCCATGATTGTGGGCTTTGTGTATGGCACTAGTATGGGAGCGTGTTTTTCTGAGGGTAGCATCTTTGGGGTAGACGAATGTGTTTTTGCATGGCAAGATTTTGCGCCTCCCAACTGGATCTCTTGGGGCAGTGTAGGAGCTATTGAAATGAAACCAGTGCTGGTACTCGGCCCTTTGACTAAAGGGACCCGGCGCCACAATCTCAGTGGCAGTCTTCAACGGGCCCTCAGGGATCCACAAATGCATTTGGCTGTTCATTTGGCTGTTGCTTTTTTGGGCAACTACTGGCAGCTACTGGGCTGGGATCTGGATGGGAGCATGCGAATCTTTGTTTGTCGTGTTTGGCCCGGATCCCTGAATTGAGGGACCCTTACTGCAGGGGATTGCCGAATTCATCAGCTGCATCATGGCTTCCAAATGGCTCGTCCCTGTTAGGCACGAGTTTGTTCAATCAGGGTCTATGCCGGATCTTGGAGGCCACCCAAAGACATCGTCTGAAGCTGAATGGCGCAGCAAAATGACAGGTGCAACCTTGTGACGATGGCTCACCCGGGCGGTGCCCGAAAGGTCAAGAGCCCTTTTGGCCTTTTGGCTTTCACGCCAAGCAAAAGCGGTCCAAAATCCATTTTGAGAAACTCTGAAAAAGGAGGGCAGCGAAATCAAACACCCGCCTCAACCCCAGTTCACACATGGAAGTGTCCGAAGGTTTCTTGGCGACGGACGCCGATGTGCCAGGTGTGGTTCACCAACTACGAGGACGCCGCCGCGGTGTCGGCGCTAAAGAAGAGCGTAGAGAAGCCCGGGCCCAAGCAGTCTGTGGAGCTCTTGCCTAGCGGAGGTATCCCTGGGCAAAAGTGGAATCTGAACCTGCCCATTCAGACCGCAACAAATCCTGGGCTTTTTCTTGCAAATGTTGAAGACACATTGCGGCGACAAAACACCCAAACACATTTCACCGAACTTGCCGGCGTGGGATTGATCGCGAGAGCTACAGCTTCTGCATGCCTCGAATACCGGTGGTGTGTCGGGTTCCGATGGCAAGGCTGGGTGGGTACCGATGCACTTCATGGCATTGGGCCTCCGAAGTTCCAGCTCATCCGGAGCTTCCCCTGAAAAACCTCGCGGCATTCAGGGAGAGCATGTAAAAATTGATTGCACATGTCGGGGATTGGGCTGCTGGCATTCCTTGTTCTATCCAAACAAGGTGGCACCTGAGTGCTTCAGGCGTATGTATACATATATGTATATATACACACGCGATTCTATATTTCGACACACACACACACACAAACACACAAAGACAAACACACACACACACACAAACACACAAACACGCAAACACGCAAACACACCAACACACCAACACACCAACACACCAACACACCCACACACCCACACACCCACACACCCACACACCCACACACCAACACACCAACAGACCAACAGACCATCACACCAACACACCAACACACCAACACACCAACACACCAACACACCAACACCCCAACACACCAACACACCAACACACCAACACACCAACACACCAACACACCAACACACCAACACACCAACACACCAACACCAACACACCAACACACCAACACACCAACACACCAACACACCAACACACCAACACACCAACACACCAACACACCAACACACCAACACACCAACACACCAACACACCAACACACCAACACACCAACACACCAACACACCAACACACCAACACACCAACACACCAACACACCAACACACCAACACACCAACACACCAACACACCAACACACCAACACACCAACACACCAACACACCAACACACCAACACACCAACACACCAGCACACCAACACACCAACACACCAACACACCCACACACCCACACACCAACACACCAACACACCAACACACCAACACACCATCACACCCAGACACCATCACACCAACACACCCACACACCCACACACCAACACACCAACAGACCAACACACCAACACACCAACACACCAACACACCAACACACCAACACACCAACACACCAACAACACCAACACACCAACACACCAACACACCAACACACCAACACACCAACACACCAACACATCATCACACCAACACACCAACACACCAACACACCAACACACCAACACACCAACACACCAACACACCAACACACCAACACACCAACACACCAACACACCAACACACCAACACACCAACACACCAAAACACCAACACACCAACACACCAACACACCAACACACCAACACACCAACACACCAACACACCAACACACCAACACACCAACACACCAACACACCAACACACCAACGCACCAACGCACCAACGCACCAACGCACCAACGCACCACCACCCACGCACCAACGCACCAACGCACCAACGCACCAACACACCAACACACCAACACACCAACACACCAACACACCAACACACCAACACACCAACACACCAACACACCCACACACCAATTCACCAACACAATCAAGGAGACACAAACAGAAACACGCAAGCACAAACACACAAACACACACACACAAACACACGAACACACGCTTACACGAACACACGACTGCATGATTAGACTACAAGAGCACACGAACACACGAAGAAGCGAACACATGAACACGAACACACCAACACACGAACAGAGAACCACACAAACACATCCAAACAAGCACACAAAGACACACATGCCCAAGCACGCACACACACAGACAACCACACACACACACAAACACCCAAACACAGCTCAAGCACACAAACGCACACACACACAAGCACAAACAGACACACCCACACAAACAACCAAACACAAAGACACATACAGAAAACACAGAAACACAAACACACATACGCAAACACACACACACACACGCAATTACAAACACAAGCACAGACACAAACACGCACACGCACGGACATAAGCACACGCACACACACACACACACTACACAATGACAGTCACAGACACGCACCACACACGCACACGCACGCACGCACGCTAATCCTGTGCTTATGCATTTGCGTTTGTTCTTGTGTGCGTGTTCGTGTGTTCGTGTCTTCGTGGGCTCATGTGTTCGCGTGTTTGTGTGTTCGTGTAATGCAACTGTGTATCGCGCAACCGTGTTTTCGTATAATTGTGTGTTCGTGTGTTTGTGTGTGTGTGTGTGTTTTTGAGTGGGTGTTTGTGTGTGTGTGCTTGTGCGCGCGTTTCAATCACACACACATACACATACAGGCAAACGAACACACAAGCACACACACACAAGCACACAAGTACACAATCACAATCACACAATCACACACAATCACACACAAACACGAAAATCCACAAACACACAAACACACAAACACACAAACACGCAAACACACAAACACAAAAGCACAGTCACACAGACACACGCACACAAGCACACACACAAACACACACACACACACACACAACCCACACACACACAAACACACACACACAAACACACAAACACACAAACACACAAACACACAAACACACAAACACACAAACACACAAACACACAAACACACAAACACACAAACACAAACACAATCAATCAATCACACAAACACACAAGCACACGATTCCACGAACACGCGATTGCATTGCACGAGCACACGAACACAGGAACAAGTCAACACACGCACGCACGAAAACACAAACACACGAACACACGAACAGACAAACACACACACACACAAACACAACAACACACAGACAGAAAAGCACACACAAGCACACACAAGCACACACACACACACGTGTATATTGTCTCTGTGTCACCGTTTGCTTCTCTGTGTGTGCGTGTGTGCGAGTGATTCTTTCTCGAACGCGCCTCAGGTGCATGGCCACGCGCCTGGATGGGACTGTGGGCACGCCGCCCAAGGGTCCGGGACTCACCCGGCCCAACGCGGAGCCCAAACAGCGAAGGTCCACACAATTCTTCCAACAGCTTGAAACGAGGAATCTCCAATTTTGGGACCTACATTGGCTGTCGCTTCTACCCCTTCTACCCCCACGCGCGTGTGGTCTTTGTTGATGGTGCCCCTTTTTCGTGGTTGTGAAGGGAACAAAGGAAAACCGCTAATCTGGTGGGTCCGCTGAAAGAAGGCACACCGAAATGTGGATATCAGTGTTGCAAGCGACTGTTGCAGATGATGCTGGGAGTGGGGATGCTGGGGAAGCAGGGGATGCTGGGGAGGGGGATGGCTGGTGATTGCAGCATGCTAACTGATTTAAAGGGAGAGTGCACTGTTTGCAATAGTTTGATCTGCTCGTGCATGCAAGTCTGTATCTTTTGTTTGCACCTGCTTTGCGCCTGTTGAACTCTTTTTGAGTAAACTGTGTGTAAAGTCGAAATTGAATTCGAATGATTATCTAAATTCCAGCTTAAAGTGGACTTTTGATCAGATTCTTTCCGAATACGATATATGTATTGAATAACATTTCATAAAGAAGTGATTCAAAGGTTCGGTTCAAAAGCCGTGTTCATGGGCAGAACACATGTAAAACACAGTGTTTTGTGGCGGTTTTCGTACTAAATTCACATCTGCAAAACCAGTATTAGTGCGTGGGAGGATACCTATTAAATCCAAATGTCACCCGATTAGAGATTCCAGTCACGTGATTAGATCAGTTTTAATGGTCTCGACCCTTTCCCATGGATCCAAGAGACAGGAAATGGGCCCATCGACTCGTCATACTTCTTGTACTTCTTGAAGCCTTGCTCCTGGCAAGCCAATCCCTACATCTCGCATCCAATTTTCTCCTATGAGCTGGCAAGATTACTGTTGGTGCAGCAACGCATCCACTGAACACAAATTATGTGCGTTAGGTGCGAGGGGCAAAAATGGCGCAGAGACCAGAAAACAGATCGGAATACCCAGATCGGCTCGAATCCAGTCCGTCATATCCCGCAATTCCTGCAGTTAGACCAGCGCCTGCATTAAAAAAGCAATTAAAATTTGAATACAACTCACACATATTCCAAATCCTACTGGACATTATTTCTTGAACTTGGCACTTAGATAGAATTCCTTGCCAAATAGAACTTTACATTTCGATTAGAGTTTAAACAGGATTTGATAAGGACATATTCCAATCATAATTTCCATTTTGAAATTAGAATTCAAATAACAATTGTTCGATTTCGATTTAGATTTTACACAGGATTTCCTTTCCAATGTAAATGTCAAAAAGAGTTCAACTCAAGTTTCCATTTTGTACTTGAATTGAAGTAGGAATTCCTTTCAATGAAGACGAATCCACTGGGTCAGCTCCGCCCAAAACCAAACAAAGTCAACAACAACAAAGAAGCAACACATTTTTCCAGAACTTGTTTCATTGAGTGGCTGCATCTTGAAACAGTGGCGGAGAAATGTATTTGTTGGTTTGTGTCTTTTTCTTCTTCGGTTTCTTGAATCTTGCTTGGTGTTTGGCTTTGGTCAGGGCTGATCCAGTGGAAAGACTGTCTGAGGATCGTCTTTTTACTTTTTCCTTTCAATACATACATATATAGATATATAAGTTTTGTTTTAGTTTCTGTTTGGTTTCCTTGACGTTGGTTTACTTGTTTAGAACCTGGAAATGCATTAGAACAGCAGAAAAGACGGCAGCTTGCAACAAAAACCCAAACACGCAATGGAAAAGACTGCAAGAATACACACACACACATACACATCCCACCAAATTATGGAGACATGTACTCCCGCAGACCCCTTTCCAGAGTGCACTTTGAGAATCTGCGCGCACTGGCGGCCCCCCGCTTTCCGTGTTTCCAAGCTGGTTTGCAGATGGGATGTGTGGCCCTTGCGTTTTGATATTTTGTCAAAGCGGGTGTTTGCGAGAATCACCAGGTGTGTGCGTTTTGAGACAGGGCAATGATCACTGAGCCGACAAGCAGCTGAGGGCTTGGGATGATAATACTTTCCCAGCCGGCGCTTCAATCTTCAATGCCACACTTTCCGCATGGAGTTTGAGGTGACGTGCGTAGTCAGGCGACATTGCTCGACAAGTTCAGAGGAGCCCAAAAGCATTCCGCAGCATTCTTCGCGGAATGTTTGTCTTCAATTGCTTGGCATCCCGGATTTTGGGGGAAGCCCTCGATCGTCCATGATGGGACCTCTAGGTGGACTCTAACACAGTTGAGTGTCATCAGCCTCGGCGAGGTCACTTGTCTTTCCCCCTATGTGACGATGAAACATGACCCTACTCATGTCGAAAAGACAGAAGCCCTCAGATCAGTCCTATAGGTCCTCCACAAGAATTCAAAAGGCCTGCTTTCCCAGTTTTCTTTCCTCGAATCCCACGTACCAGGTGAGAGGAAGACCATAGACCTCAGGCAATCAGGATCTTTCCCCTTCCTCTGTCAATTGCAACAGTTTGAGGCATGTCTTATGACCCAGTGCTTTTGTGATAGGTCGTTCTTTGATTTATACATCCTTTGACCGTTTCGGCTGGAAATGCCTTTTTGACTAGCCAGCAGTGAGACACAAGCGTGACGGACCAAGCCGTGGTTTAAACGATTCATCGGGCACGTTCAGCCGTCGTCCCGGAACCAGGTGAGACGAAACCACACCTCACGGGCAAGGCTCACTGAGACCGCAAGGCAATTCGCAAAGACCGCCGGTCTCCAGGAAGTGCTTGGCTGGATGGTGGAGTCACGGCTCTAGCGTAAGCATTCCGCTCACGGCTCGTATGTAGACGTCGCCTGAATCATTCCGACAGGCAACGGGCCTTTGTGAAACCTGGGAGGTGCTAAGCATGCCTTGCTCTAGAGACACTGCCAGTCGCTTTCCCTTTGATCCAACCAGATGAAATATTGAAGCAACCGCAAGTTTTTCCGGTAGGTGTAGCAATTGGACGGCTGCGTGACAGGTTCTGGAACTCTGTATCGCACTGCAATGAAATCCGTTTTTGTTTCATACTCTCCGTGGCTGAGGTGTACGTCTAGCATCATTGCTTGGTCCAGACATTTCATTCTGGGAGATCTTTCTCTGGATTTCTGAATACATTCTATTCCAAGCAGCGCCCAGTGTTTCACTTGCGGATGCTACGCCTGAATCTGGGTGAATTACAGAGACCTCACTTGGGAATAAGGTGACCCAAGGTAAGCAAGGCCTTCCCGGAGATCCCTCATATTCGCCCAGATCAATCTAATGACCACCGCAACATCATTCTGCGATGGATGCTGGCAGCGGTGGCGCTTTGTGGCTATGCCCCTTTCGGCCTTTGCATGCCCTTTAGAGAAAAGAATCCCCCGCGTGCTTATGGAGGCTGTGATGTGCTCCATGCTCCATGAACACAGACTATCAACTGCTTGGTCTTGTTGAAGGAGTCTTGGTTTTGCTTGAGCAGTTAGGCAGTGGGCAACACTGTGTTGAATGCATGTGGCAACATTGGGAAGCCTAGTTTCAGTTATATGATTGTTTCTCAATATAGGGGTCCCCTTTTGGGATGGTGTTAAGAGGAAACCAAAAGGAGACCACTCACCTGAAGGGGTCCCCAATTTTGCGAACCACCCACATGGGTGTGAACCCACTGAATTTTATCCCCAAATGAATTTTATCCTCAAATCAAACCGGACGGCTCCGGGCAGTTTGGCAAGTCGGAGCCGGGAAGGGACCAGCGAGCTCCAAATTCCAAGTCCGTGGAACGACATGGGCGCTGCAGGCGCTGGATGCATCCCTCTTACCCCTGAAGACCAAAGGAGCCACAGTCAGGGGCAGTCCCCGGAAATAGCTGCGGCCGCCTTTAAATTTCCCTACAGGATATGGGTAGACCATGTTACTACCAGGTTTTGATTATGACATAAATCATTTTGCATGAGACTAGGGAGCCACCAGTCAATTGGGGATACGCCTCTGGGGTGGTATATCGACGTGGTCGCTTTGCCGTGGTTGTGCGTGTGGTCGTGTGCCTTTCGTCTGAGCTTTTTTGTCGATGGCTCAAAGGGCAACTTGACGCCAATCAGACACGAAGTGCTCAAAGCCAGGACTACAAAGTACAGCCCTCCCCAGAACTTCCAGCGCCGGCCAGCTCTTCCGAGACCCCTGTTTCCCAAGAAAGTGCCAGTGGAGCGGTAGCGGTTCTTCGGGCCCTGCGGATCACACCGACTTTGTATTTTTGCTCAGAGCCGTCGGACAAAACCCAGATTCGCATGGTGCAGCAGGTGCGGCTCGAACATCTTATGCGTTCAACTGACGCTCCGGATGGATTGTTGTTCTTTTTTGGAAAGCCGCCCACGGATAAGCTCCGATGCTTTGGAACTATACGCAACTGATCTGACTTGTTTTGGATGAGCACTGCTGCATCCTGAGCAATGGATGTGCCAACTCAAAACACGTTCACGGGGGCAGGTTGTTTCAATTGTGTGTGCGTGTGTGAGGGCACGCTTTTTTAGATTGGTTTACCAGGAAACCCAAAGGAAACTCATATCAATTCTGCCATAGTTTATGGCACATGCATTACCCAAATGCCGTTGTTGCCAATCGATTCGTTGCGTCTCAACGTCGGAGGTTGACCAGGTTGACTATCGGGCCCAGGCTCTCCTTTAAGGGGCACGCACCAAAGATAGGCTTGCGAGCCGTATGTTCGGGTTTCGGGCCAGAACACGAAGCACTGGGCCGCAAAGCCCATGGCCAACGTTTTCCAATTTGGCCCGGTACAACGTGTGCTGCTTTTCCGTGACATATGTCTGCCATTTCTGTTTTTTGGAGAATCCTTTGGATCCCTGGTGGTTCTCTTGCGTGTGCGGTCAGTGCCCAGTCTGAGCCGACAGTCGTCTTCTAGATTCTAGATTGGATTGCAGTTGGGATTTTAGAGGAGGAGTGGTGCTTCCATCAAGATGCTTCCGTATGGACTGGGAGGCGCCAAACTTCCAGCAGGGACATCTCCATGAGTCACAAAATCCGGGGCTCGTCAGAAAGAAAAGAGACGAAATCGAGCAATTGGAGGGGTCCTGTCTTTTGCCACACAGGCCTGAGCCATGCCAGAGGAGAAACCCGCACAGGACCGGACGGGCTTTCCATGTTTCGATTCACGTCAAGAAACGGAAGGTGCCCGCTATCTTCTGAATTCGGAACAAGCAATCAATTCATAAGCGGGTTTCGCTGGCTGACTGTTTTGGGGATCCTATTGTGTTGAGGGGAACTCCCTGTGTTTTGAATCCATCCCGGAAAGCGACCTGTAGCCACCGCGTCGATCGGACATCGCGCGGGCTCACCTGCTTTGAAGCACATGCTTGTTCTTGGCAGGAAGTACGAGAATGACCCGCCCAGCCATTTTCCACAAAACGCCAATGCTGCCTGTCATTTCGAAGTGCCTTTACAGCAAGCAAGATCATTTTGAAGAGTCGATGCCATTTTGAAGTTGCCTGCACGCATCTGCACGCATCTGCACGCATCTGCACGCATCCTGAGGCGATCGGTGTACAAAACCACCAGCCATGCTCCCCTCAATTCAGCCTTGCGGATGAAGCCAAACAACCTGAAAGAGCTATCTACCTGCACAGCTGGTGCTTTGTCGAACCCAGTTCCCTTTGTCTCTAATGAGTAGCTTCCCAAAAAGGGTGGTCTCTACAAATCCATTTGGACATGCTCACTTCAGCCAGCGAGAAGCCAGCGCCGCGGCTTGCAGCATGGCCAGAGATGACTAGGTTGGAGCCGTGATATGTGTGTTTGTGTTTTTGTTGATTTTCAGGTTGGGCGAAAGGGAAACCTAGAGGAACACCGAAGCCATTTTTGGGATACCCTTGATTTTGAGACACACCCCATTTGCTCCTCGATTGATCCCTTTCGGCCCAAGTCACCTCATCTTTCCGAACCCAAACATCTCCCTCCGCCCCACCCCCCGCATTGGGAGCCCGCCAGGAGGATGTCCAAAAGGCCCGTGGGGAGGATGCCGATGGTTTCAGAAACGGGAACAGGAAGACCGGCATTTTGTGGGTCCCCCAAAAACAAGGACACCCGACACAGATCCCGATACAGATTCACGCTCCCCCGACAGGATTCCTGGCGCAACACCCGAGTAGTCAAAGAGCAGCAGCCCGGAAGTTCCTTGGACACGAGCAGTAGTTGTCATATACAACGCAGCTGTGCTGATGCCCCTTTCTTTACCCAACTTTGTCAGCCGAGTCAGACCAGCCATCCAAGTGATTTGGCGAGAGTACAGGCGAGCTTTCCTGGACACGGGTTTTATTTCTAAGATGCCCGCATGCCTAGAGACACATGGACGCGCGTTTGATGTGTTGAGTTTGAGCTGTATGATTTTAGTACGTGCCGCGTTGTGCTGATCGAAGCTTCATCCCTTTTGAAGGATTCCAATCTTTCTTGAAGACTCGTCGTTTCCGTCTCATTTCGTACTCCTCACAGCCCATGAAGAGGATGCAAAACTAGGTTTTGCATTTTTCTCATGGCTACATTTGGGTGTGCCTTTCTGTAGGGGGACCCCAAAATGCTTAGTTTCCATGTGGTTTCCCTTTGATACCAACAGACAAGGGTACCCTCCCAAAAAGACAGACCATTTCGGGAAGTTTGGCCTGGACGGGGAAGACGACGGATGTCCAGGCGCTGGAGCGCGTGCAGAAGGATGGGGTCGAGCTGGAAGCGGAAGCCATCCAGGCTGCTGTGTGTCTGAAAGGGAAAGAAGTAACCTTTGCTCTTTGGTGGTTCCCAGCCATCTGCTTCCCTAGCTTTTTACTATTTTTTGTCGGTCTAGTGGTTGGGTGTCCATTCAACCCACTGAAAATTAAAACTTTTAGCGGGGGATCTGAGGACAGCCCAGTGCTTGACCACCATGCCCCTTGTTTGGTTTCCCAACACACACCCCAGCTTGGGTCCCCCCCCCCCCCCGATTCGCCCATGGACTCGTCAAGGCCTTGGAGAAGCTTCCGCCAGAGCACGCCTTGGAGCTCTTGGCCTATGTGGCCGGGAAGTCCAAGCGCGAGAGGATCCGCATAGGTGTCATTTTTGGTAATTTTGCTCGAAAAATAGATGGCGATTCCTGGTTTACCTGGTGATTCAATCATCTACCAGACAAACCCATCTATTTCCCCCAAAAGGACACCTATGAGGATCCATGTTGCCAAGCCTTTCTCGGGGGTCGGTTCCCGTTTCGGGGTCGGTCAGGGAAACGTCACGGATGTTGCAGCGGCCGCTGGTGTGCAACCAACACCCAGTTTTGGGTGATTCTGTCCACGTTGCGTCTAGTACGCCTGGTTGGTCAGCGTGTCAAGGCCGAGAATTGCAACTACCTGCGCAACCCTTCCAAGTACATCACGCCGCTTGGCTTGGGAAATGTGGCCGAGAAGGCCAGTTAGGGAGGAACATGAGCATCTTGGAAAAGGGAGAGTTTGCTGGTGGCAACCCGGCGAATGCATGGTTCGGGCCCTACCCAGAAAGCCAGGCACAGGGAAGGTCCCGCATCGCCACACAGATCCCAAAGAATGCAGGTGAGCCAGAGAGCCGGGGAACTTCTTTTCCCCAGGAGGATGTGTCGTTTGCAGAATGACAACATGAGTTTGACAGAGCAAAGCATCAGCCTGGCGAGAGCGGATATGGGGAACTGTATTTCAAGTGAATTTATTGGGCTCACGTTTTGAGCTAGGCGTGTCTTCCGGCTAACTTGGGATCATCATGCATCGCTTGGGGACACGGTAATAGTTCCTTGAGAGGAAAGTGGTTTGCTTTGCAACTGGTGACCCATCCGGGTCCCGTGTCATTTTTCCGTTCAATTTTTTCTGGGTTTCCTCCTGGCTTTCTTGTTCGCACCAAAAGCAACACGTGGGGAACTGACCCCCTCCAAAAAACCAAAATAACTATCCGAGCCGCCTCCCCAAGAAAGAAAGCCCAACACTGAGCTCCGGCGCTGGGGATCCGAGGAGCTCCTGTGCCCGGGGCTTTGTGCCGAAGCGAGGCAGGGGGGGGGGGGAGTTGGGGGGGGAGGGTTGGGCTGGGGGCATGGCATCCTTCGCCTGGTCTTTACATCAGAAACCTCGACTTTCGGATGTGTTTGTTGGAGTTGTTCCGGTGAATTGGTGTTTGTGCCGCAGCGAAGCCACCAAGCTGCAATCAACCACATACACCCCGGCCTGTTGGTCTTGACAAATGATCAGCCTTACAGGAAACAGCCTTTTTTGAAACCAATCCGACCAATCCGATGCTGAAATGCAAACAGTTTGGAACCCACACCTCAACTGATCCGAGGCTTGGCCAATTTCAAGCCTCAAACCTCATGCGTCATCTTGGTGATCAGGCTCTTGGGAGCCGACCTAGGGTCTTGAGTTGGCCCCTCCGTCACTGGACTCATTTTGGGTTGCTCTTTGCGGGCTGGCTGAAACCCGACCAAAACCCTTAAGCCGTTGACGCAGAAGACCTATACCAGCGGCATCCCCGAAGCAAACCCGTTCCTACCTGAACCAGCCGTCAAGCCACCGACTTCCAGGAGGGCAGGTGACCCCACCCCCCCCGGTCCAGAAGAAAGCCAGCTATATTTTTCTTTAATCACAAGTAGGCATTGAAACATGAGTGTGGGCGAAGCCAGATGCCAGATCATTTGCGGGTAAAAGCTGTTCTACTCTCAAAGGTTGGTTTGAAGGAACACGAAAAGGACCAAAGTTCTGGGGTCCTATGTTGACCTATAGGTGTCTGTTTTTTTGGAATCTACCCCCCCCGCGGTTTGGGGCGGTTTTCCTTTTTGGTTTCCCTTTTCTCCCAACCCCCAAAAAGGCACCCACAAAAGACCAGGTCGCAAGCCGGAGGCCCAAGGCGCGGAGCGCTGGTCGTCTTTTGGAGTTGGTCCCCTTGTTACGGGTGGTTTTGTAGGGGCGCAAAAAGCGAGAACCACCCAACATGTCAGCTTTTCAACTGAGAAGACCCAGTGGTGGCCATTGATTGGCGATGGCGCCAAAGAGAAAATCGAGCAACACGACTCAACCAGTATTACCCTTGATTAAGTAGACAGTTAATCGAAGGTCCAACCTGAGTTTGGGTTTCTTTTCGAGGATACCCGTTTTGGGGTGGGGTTAAAGCGGAACCGGAAAACCACCAATTTTTGAGCTGGAGGGAGTTTGTGCCAGGAACGCAACAGTCCTCCGGCCCACCGTTGACCTTGTTTTTTTCCCCAAAACTGCCACCAGCGAGAAATGCTATCGGTCGGACTGCCTTCATCAAGATTGCCCTTTTCGCAGGGATTTGATTTGTGGGTCCCCTGACTTTCCCTACGAAAATGGATCATGGGTCAACATCATTTGATCATGGGTCAATCTCTATTGGTTTCGTCTGGACACAATCCGAATTCCGAAGCCAACAACTTGTTTTTTTCGACAGGTCCGCCTCCGCTGGCGGCAGATCCCGAGACGATGGAGCGGCTCTTGCTGAAGGCCGATGGAGCTTTCTGTCCAGGTGATGCGAGGCAGCGCAGCGCTTCTTTCTTTTTAATGTGTGTGTGTGTGTGTGTGTGAGCGAGTGAGCGTGTGTGGTATGTTTTGCTTTGCCTCGTGTTTGACCTTTTTCTGAAACAAATTCGGATCTCTGCTTTTTTCAAAATGCGGCATCTGATCAGTCATATGAGTACTCAGGGCCTCACGGCATTGTGCGCTGATACTTCGCTTTGCAAGTGGTGCTTCCATTTTGGGGGCGCCTTCCGGCGTGTTTGCAAGAGGAGGGTTCAAGACCCCCAAATCAGCAATCCAAACCACCAACGATGGGGCACCCTGCAGATTAACATGCAACTCAATTTGCTTGGGTCCCCAAGAGGAGCTTCCTCTAAGAATGGTAATCTGCAGGAGGGTAGATTGTTCCTCGTTTAAAGCCCACCTCAATCAACATCCAAGAGAATCCCGCCAAGCCACGGATCCACTGCAAGTCTCAAAACATACCTGGGGGGGTGTTGATACATACACTGTAGTATGTATCTATATAACACTAGTGTTCGGGGGAAGCACAACAAGCTGACCACGGCCTGCTCCCCGATTCGTTCTCATATTTTGTGGTATTTCCTCGACCCATAAAAAGGTACCCCGACAAATTAAATATCACACGTGTGCACACGCAGAGCACGTGGAGTACTTGATTCTTGTGACAAGGAGAGTGAAGCCCGAACTTTGCCAAGGGGTATCGATTTGAAGGATTCTCAAGGTCGCATGGTTGAAGCAGCCATGTCTATGGCTGCTCTTGTTTGCCTGTGGGCTGTTTGGCTTGGAGTTCTCGTTTTGAAACCTCTCCCGAGCTTGTTTAGTTGACCCCCGTCTCACTATTGGCTCAACAGCCAACCGAGGGTCCGCCGTCCTCATCAAATGGGTGTCAGAAAGTTGCACACCCCCAAATCGATGAGCTTCCCGCTGGTTTCCCTTTAAACATGCCTCTTTTTTAAACACTACGCTCAACAGCCAAGTGTGCTGCGGCCAACATACGCAGCCGGGGAAACGCATGAATCCCGCAGGCGCAGCGCCTGGGCTTGGTGCTCACCAACGAGGCATGCGCCCGATGGCGTCATCAAAATTGGGCTGGAAGAGCCAGGGCTCCTGAAAAAGATACAAATTTTGCCCAACCAATTGAAACATGTGGCTGTTTCAACAAAAATGAAGTTGGAAACCACCATTTACAAGTTGCAATGTTCAGGTGTATACTGCAAGGATCCCTGAAGAGCCAAAAGTGACCCCCAAAACCTTTGGTACTTGAGCGGAAACCAAAAGGACGCAACCCGATTTGGAGAAAGACGCAGGGTATGGCTTCCCGCACGCACAGCTGTGGCTTTGCTTCTTGTGTGTGTTGTGGCCATTGTGGCACAATCGCCATGGGCGGGCAATCGTCAGAAATGGTGGCATTGGACGCGTCAGTATTGATTTTACAAAGTGCTCAAGAAATAGTTTTAGCTCCTGATGAGCGGACATGCTTTAGTCTGCCGACAGCGGGTTTTGGGTGCTTGGTTCTCCGTGGATAGTCAGGCTGAAGGCCGGGAGAACAATGAAAGTGAGCCTTGCTCACGTGGACTGATTACAACGAGAAACAGCGACCCGACCCGGTCGTGGTTTTCGAACTTGCTGGGGAGTTCCCTTGGTGGGGGATCCCGTTGGTTTGAAGGGTTTTGGCAGCATTTAATGAGAATCAGTTCCGATCTCTTTGTTTTTCTCAAGGGCTAAGAGAGAACTACTCGTTTTTAGCCAAAGTTAAAAGTATCACCCAAAAGTTCGCTCGGGTCAAGCTCTGAAAGGCTCAATCATGTCTGCCTTCCCAAATTTTGGGTTGTTTCTCTCAAATTTTGGGACCCGGGTTGGTTTCCTGTTGGTTTTTCCTGAAAGCCCGACAGTTTCGGTGTGAAGACGTCAAGCGATTTAGACCCAAGAAACCCATGAACATGTCCTTTGGGTTTTCCTAGCCTTCCCCGCAAAAGTTGGCGTCCAACGCATCGGCCCGTGGGAGCCGACGTTTTTCTCATCGGCGGTTTTGGGAGGCACTGATGAAGCTGGCAGAGCTGGTGCCGGAGAAGTCGGTGGAGCTGCTGGACTTTGTGCTGGAGCGATCCCAGGACTGGGATGCGGGCCTGCAGTGAAGAAACGTGCACAGACCCGCGCGCGCACTCACGCGTAATTTGCATATAAGCATATATACACCAGAAAGCCCAGGCACCCTGTGCTTTGCAGGACGCAGGTCGTGACTTGAACCTTCTTTGGGTCAAGCTGGTCAAACCTACATGGTTGCTGGTTTGCGGGTGTGTGGGATCCACGGGGGCGGAGCCCCCGCACAGAGCATCAAGATGCATACTTAGTCGAGGAATCCAGCTCTGGATGCAGATAAGGCATGAGATGATCTGAAGTCTTGGCCGCTAAGCTGAGGTCTCCGAGTCTTTAAGTTTACAGTGAGGTTCTGAGCAGCTCTTGCTTTTGAACTCTTGAACTACTTCACCAGCAGTTACTCGCTTGACAGCCAAATCGGGATCACTGCGTCCGGCTTAGGACCTGCGAGACTCCTCCAGTTTCATCTTGAGCCCGGGGCTCATGACTCGAGTCGTGCGATGTCGTGCGGCTCTTCTTGGGCTGGGCCATCTTGCTGGATCATGTCTCTGGTCTGGGCTTGATCTGTCCCAGTCCGCGCGGATGGCATGTGTTCTAGCAACCCACAGCATGATCCGCTGGGATACTTTCGGAGCCTTCAGAAGCAGGCCGAGGAGGTGCTATTTGTTTTTCTCATGTGGTATTTGCTTTCCTTGTCAATTTGTCCACTTTCTGCCCAAATAGACAGTGTGCTCCACACGAGACCGGGTTCAATTGGGCTTCACATCGACGCTCTGTTTTGACTTCACAACAGCTCGCGCTCGTGTTTTCAAAAGCCGAGCGCATTTTGACTAGATTCACAGCTCAGACTGCTGCTTTGGAAGTGCTTGCCGCGCGGTTTCTCGGCTGCGTCGGGTTGTTCTCATTGCGTGGCGCGAATGTGGAGCATCTATGCTTCAAACTTGTTCTCGCGGTGGCCTGGTGGGGACACAGAGATTCAGAGATGCTCTCAAATCTCCAGACGCTTTGCGGAAACGGTGCCTCTGAAAGAGACTGCATTATTTTTGCTTTTTAAATAGGCAGCCTCGAAAAGAGGTGTTGTCAGTCAAGTTTGGCAGACATGCTCCAAAGTTCCGAGAACGTGCCGCAAAACGGTATGCTGCTGCAAGGATGCAGCTGAGACATTTGCTGAAACGATCATGCAGAGATTGTAAGAGGTTGAGGTGGATCCTGTCTGCGCAGATCCGAGAGACCAGACGAATCTAGCGGAAATTCTGTACTGAGCTCCTTTAAAGAGGTCTTGCCCGATCTTGTAGTGAGGAAGTTGTTTACAAATTTGAAAGGTATCCTTGGAGGCAGACCGCGTCTCCCTTCACCAGCCTTCCATCCGGTCACCATCCAGTGTAGATGTGTTTTCCTTTCGACTTTTTTGTTGCTGGTGTCCATTCGCAGTGCGCCCGACTTGAACAACTCCGCCTTGAGTTTTGGCCTGAGGCGCGGTCGCCAGTGGCTTTACTCCAGGCTGGGCAAGTTTTTCCGGGAGCGCTCAACCATAGAATGCTGAAAGGAAGGGTCGGCTTCCCTGGATTCTCTAGCTTGCTACCCATCCTTGCACATTCCATTCGCTGACAGTTCAGCCGACAGCCTTGAAGGGATGGTTGGACCTTGTGCGGTGCAACCATGTCTATATGTCATTGGAGCTGTATCAAGAAACACCTGACATCATGTTGAAGAGTCTGTTTCTTTTGGACCACAGGATTTGTGAAAGAGTGGCATGTGTTGACCCAGGACGTTCATGTGCGTTCAATCACAGCCTGTCGATGCCGGGTCAAGGCGTTGTTCAGCACGCCACAAAGATGAAGCCTTCAGGTCACTCGCGTTTTGTCAGGTGGGCACGGAGGTTGCGTGGCCCATGGCTGCGGGCTGAGACTTGATCTGAATCTCCTTCCCCGTCCGTTTTTTAAGAGTCGCTTGCTTGCATTCGTCGGGTGTTTCTTTTTTGGCAAGAAATCCAGGCCGCCTCCTTTTCCATTCATGTGATTGTGGAGCATCCAATGCCTTAAAGGCTCCCCGAAGTATATAGGATGTGCATGCTGAGACTCACGCCGCAGCAGGAGAAAGAAGAAGAAGAAGCAGAAGAAACAGAAGAATAGAAGAAAGAACGAGAGAATAACTAACAAACAGCGCGCAAAACAGCCGTCCGTATAGCCGTTGCAGCCCAGGTGATCCGCAAGACTCCATTGCTCGGTCGCTGCAACGGTTGCAGGAGCAGCGGAATGACCGAAGTGCGCGAACGACGCATGCGTGTTTCGACTTTCTTGTCGCAGCGGGCTGCCAAGAATATGCCTCCCTTCCAATGGGCTTGATTGAAATGAGGCGGAACCGAAAAGGGTTCATGTTTTGAGAGTCTTTGTGAGAATGTTGCAGGAAACCCGGACGAAACTAGGTTTGCATGGGTACACCAACCATGTTTTCTGCGCCAAAGGAAGGGCTTGCCCCGTGAAGTTTGGCGCGGCCAAGCATGCCTGTGATTGGCTGACTGAGATCCACTGACGCGGTGCAGGAATGGTTTCTGCCGAGAGAGATCTGCAGGGCTTTTACCCTGCAAATTAAGATGGGAACCCAACAACCCACCATTTAAGAGCTGAATCTCCTTTGGACCCCCTCCTTTTTTTGGGTTCCATATTAATTTGTAAGGGTGTACCATTCACAGAAGCGGCGGGTCAAACACCTCCAAACCACAAACCACCAAGAGGGGAGCAGATTGCACCTAGGGGCTCCGACTTTCTTCTGGCAGATGAAAGGGATTGATAACCCTCAGTCAAATAAATCACATGTGGATTTGTTTCTCTGATTCTAGAGGGCAAATGGGACGCCATTCCAAACCACCTAACGCAGCCACAACAGTCTCATAAGAATCGGAACCCACTTGGATTTCAGTCTTTTGGTTTTGGAACCCCCCCCCGAAATCCAAGTAAGTGCGTCTATTCTCGAGTTGGTCCCCCTTGTTTATTGTCGTTCAAGGGAAACCAAAAGCCATTTTGGGGGTCCGATGCCCCAAAAATCGAGCCACTCAAAAGGCCTGAGTTGCCCAACGCCGACCTTTTCACCTTTTCGTTTCCTCTTTCTGGTCTATTTTTGGTGGCCCCACAAGGTGAACCAAAGGGTTCACCTTCGATTTCTGGGTGCTTACCACCACCACCAGCAGCAGCAGCAGCAGCAGCACCACCACCACCATCACCACCAACTACCCCCAAAAACGGGATACCTCCAAAAGACTCGCCAGTCGAATCGCAAGGACCAGGAGGTGCACCTGGAGGAGGGCGCTCGCCAGGCCTTGGCGCAGCTGCCCCCCGCCAGCGGCGCCGGGGCGCCCGGCCGAAGCCTTCCGATTCCACGGGCGGTCCCAGATTTCCCCTTTTTGGCGGTTTTAAACTCATCTTCTTTTTTTTTGGGCCAACTTTTTTTTTTTCTCTCGGGGGGGGGGGGGGATGTTTCAAAGTGGAAATGTAGGGAGCCCTGTTGCATAGACCTGCAGAGAATGTTCCACGTATATATTTGGATATATTTCTCCATATTTCAGCGTGTCCGCACATGAAGTTCTTCGTATATTCCACATGTTTCCAAGTATATTTCGAGATTATTCCGCGTGTCCCCACATCTTCCCCGCAGATTTCCCCCAAGCGCCGAGGCCGAGCTTCTCAGCTTCCTGGCGCAGCATGCGCCGTGTCTGAGGAGTCCGCCGGGGACTCGAGGGCTTCAGCGGTCTCGGGATGACACGGCTGTGGGGCAAAATGAAACCACCAGCAAATGGACCGCAGGTTTTGGTCCATGTTTCTGGGTGAATAACGACCTACGACCTCACCCCAAATCGTGGTTTCTGTGGGGAATAGCCCCCAACCATCTTGTTTCAGGTTGGTGAAATATGATAATTCACCGAGATGTTTCCTTCTACCAGGGTTCCTTTTTGGGTACCGATTCTTGACCCACTGCCATACTGTGGATGGTTGCGAAATCCATTTCGCACCGTTCAGAATCCCTGGAATGACTCGATTTCCCGGGAAATAGCAACCAACCATCGTTTCCCATGGGGTCAAAAGCGGTGCAAAATTTTTGGCCACCCGCAGTATGAAGGGGTTGATCAGTGTTCCCTGCGGCCCCCAAATGACCAAGGGGAACTTGTCCCATTGAGTGAGACCCATCATATTTTTTCGTGGGGTTTTCCAACCAATGAGCCTCCCATGCGCGGGACTCTTTGATCAACGCCCCAAAGAGATTTCCTTCGCGGACAGTGCTTCAAAGGATCCCAGGTCTCGACAGACACACGCATGTCCAAGTGAGCGCCAAAACCACGATTGGCCATGGAGGGGATTGGCCAGGGCCTATACAGGGGTGTGTCTTGTTTTTCTGTTTTTTTTTTGGGGGGGACCCAAAATCCAAAATGGTGCAAGTTTTGTTTTCTTCTTGCGGTTTCCACGAACAGCATGTTTCCCAAGAATCGGTCAGACTTTTGCACATTCTTGGCAGGTGTCTATGCGGTTAGTGTTTGCGAAAAGAACCGTCCCAAAAAGGGATACCGACTCCCCACAAAAGCAGACTCATATGTTCCGGTCCAGCAGGGAACCCACCACAAATTCCCTTGTAAAGGAAAAGGCGACTATAAGTTGGTTGAAATTGCTTTGAGCCCAAATTCACCAGAGCAAACCATTGGTCGTTCTTCAGCCCTTTTTTCCGGGGGGAATGACACGGGAGGATGCGGAGGCTTACGGTGGGGGTCAGAGCCAGCTGCTGCCCTATCTATGGTTCCATCCTCCAGTGTGGCAGGGTGGTTTGATTTCAAAGGCTCAGGATGGGCGATCCTTAAATTCCCTCGCTGTCTCCCTGTGGATCGCTGTCTCGTTCCCAAATATTTGTGGCTCAGAATTGAACAGCTGGGGCAAGGGGCAGGTGTTAGTCCTTCTCATATAGCCATGGGTCAAAATCCCGTACCCCCAGTGAAAATCCCAATCCCCACTAAAATAGACTAAAATGGGTGGTGCACCTACCCCAAAATGGTACCATTGGTTTTGACCCACAGCCATATACCAAAGGACTCCATCTTTCGGGAATTCCACTTTTTGAGCCACAGCCAATGACCCGTCCATCATCCAGAATGGCTATCGCCCAGCCAAGCCTACGAAGCTCCACCGCACGGGCTAAGCCGCAAGACTGGTATGGCTGGGAGACGAAACCGGCACCCAGAACCCTCCTGCCACGAATTGTGGAAAGCGCAGGGTAGAATGCTTGCAGATTCCTTCCGAACCTTTTAAGCTCACAGGGAGAATGAGCTCCAAGACGAATATTCTTTACTTGCAGGTTCCGTCCGAACCTTTTAAGTGGCTGAAGGTTGTAGAAGGGCCCTAAATGAATGCGTGCTAACATGTGCTAGCCATGCACAGAAGCTGCAGGTTGCTTTGTTTGCACAAGAGCCGCGTTACAATGTTGCGCACACAAACGCTAGACAGGGAAGTGAGAAACACCATGTTTGAGCCAACAGCTTGAATATGTGTCACATAAAAGAGCCCAACAAAAGTCGGCAACGGAGCGAGGGAAGAGTGGCGAAAAGCTCAGGAGCTTAATTGTCATCATGAGCATGCCTCAAAAATGTGGTTCATGTCAGCCAAAGCCAATCCTCGCTGATCAACACGACTTGCGATTTATCGTCGTGATAGTTGATGTGCGCAGCTGTCATCGTTGATTCACCATCCTATAGCTACTATAGCCATACAGGGAATGATATCCTTCCCTTCCCCTCCCCCCCTGAGCCTAACTCTACCTTTGGGGATTTCCTGTGTTGTTTTTTCTTTGTTTTTGGAGTCTGTTTTTTTTTCTTCCTGTTTTGCTTTAAAGCATGAAGTTGTTGCTTTTTGAATGTCAAGCTGAGTCTGTGTTTCTCAGGTTTCTGCTTGGGTTTTCCAGTGGCTTTTTCGTATTTGGGATTTGGCCCTCATTGAGACGGGACTCACAAAGCCATTGACTCGTGAGGTCGCACTATGTGTACAGCTCAGCCAGGCCCTTGGAAAGGAGGTTCGTGAATTTCATTATAATTGAAGCATTTGGGGCAGTGTGTGCGTCATTGATTGGCTGTTTCCAAGGCTTGATGTGAAGCATTGGTAGTGTTTGTTCAGGGAGGACATTGGTGCTCAATTCTGTGTCCCTTGTGGGGAACCGCTTGCTTAGCCCGCTCATATGTTTTTGTTCACGAAGATGCCGACCATGTTGCTCCCCGCTCCCAGTGGTTTGGCCTGCGGAGATGCTGACTCTTCAACAACAAGCTTTGTCAGAGGAGGATGCCCTGCTTTCGTGCAATTGGCGGGCGCTGGAGTGCGGCGATGTGTTGAAATACTTGGTTTTGCCACATTGCATGTCTTTCGAAATCAAGGTAAGCATCATGCGCTGGGAGATGCTCTTCTCGGACCGGGCGATTTCTGTGACACTGGAATCATACGGCTCCCGAGTTTGAAGTTGGACTCCAATCCAATAGATGATTTTGTGTTGGCCGCAGTCAACCATGTGTTTGAGGAGCTCAACCATGTGGCTGCGGGGCAAACATGGGTACCAAATTCAACCCTGGTAAATGGAAACATGAACTAACATTTGTGGTCCCCTGGTTGTTTCATTTTGACCCACAGCCATGTGAGCTCAACCATGTGTCCACGTGTGTAAGCATGCGTGCGTGCGTGCGTGCGTGTGCTGGGCCGTCGCGGATGTCCAAGGTTGCCCGCGCGCAGGCGCGGGGTTGCCTTTGGGTCTAGGGTTGCCTTCCATTTTATTGCCCCTTTGCATCGGGCCTTTCCGTGTTTTTCCCCAGATAGCTGAATGCTATGGGGGTTCTAACTTCTAATAAAGAAGGGAAAGTGATTTGCGAGATTGACGACTGGGTGCTAGGGAGCGTGCAGTTTGGGGTGCTAGCGCAGGTGCTGTTTTGGGGTGCTGTTTTGGGGCGCTGTTTGGGGCGCTGTTTGAGGTGCTGCTGGGGGTGGGCACAATTTTGCAAGATTGACGATGCTCGGGGGCACGCAGTCTGGGATGCTGTTTGGGGTGTTGGTTGAGGTGCTTTTCGGGCAGTGCTGCTAGAGGTGCTGGCGTGCAATTGTTAGCGAGTGTTGCGCTATCTGGGGTCTATGCTGGGGTATATTTTTTGGAGCCTTGCTTCTCGCATGTTGAGAATGAACATCGATTTTCCTGAGGGCTTCGAATGGTGGAAATCCTGCGACGTCGTTCTCGGATTCGTTTCTTGGCAGGGCGCTGGAGGCGAGGAACTCAGAGACTGAGGTGGCGTCCTGCCTGGCTGGGCTCGCAAAAAAAGAACTTATGGCGCTGATTTCAGCCCATGTTTCCATTTAGGTTCCATTTTGGGTACCTATTTTTTGACCCGCAGCCACATGTCAGTAGCTTTTGCAAGACCTTCCTGCTGGCAATCCATTGGAGAGTTGCAGAGTTGGCCATCGGAGATGGCATAAAGGAGGCCAAAGGAACAAAGAGCATGGTTCTCTTCCGGAGAGGCATCCAACAAGAAGTTCAGGGCAGGTCTGGGAAGTCTTGTTTTCTTTTTGAGAAACAACTGCAAAGGCACCTCAGAAGCGTCCAGATGCTTGTGGCTCAAAGGCTGAACCTTTCCATGGGGATTTACTGCAGGCTTAGCGGCCTGATGGTTTCAGTCGAGGTGCCTTGAGCTCAAGGTCAAGATTTGTGGGTAGGAACCACCTTAGTGGACATGAATCCCGACCTGAGGTTCAAGGGTCCACAATTCACGGCCTTGCAATGGACACCGCCTTATCATTGATTCCCTGGTTCCCCCCAGAATCGTCCAGCCCCTTTTGCTCGAACATGGCCATGTCAATGTGGCTCTTCGTCAAACTAGATCAGGCTCTTTCTTGGATCCAGTTTTACTTGCCCTTATTCTTGCGGACTTGGAAGGGCAGGCCAGTGTGACCCACCATGTTTCTGGTTTTGGAACAAACGGCCGATCCCCAACTGCCGGGCACGGACGGTCATTGGACGCTTGAGACGGGGATGGAGTTCTTGATGTGTGGGCGAATCGGCCTTGATTTTCTGCGGGCTTTTCAGGCCACTTCAGTATCACATTGGTTGACTTTGCAATTAGACCAAGGAAGCGCATTTCAGGGTACGTACAAATACCATATGGCTTTTGTATTAAAGTGAATGCATTTGCTGTTATAATTTTTGGATGAATTATTGTATTAATTCTGTAAATTAGCGCAAACACTTTGTAATGACTTTAATTCTGAGTTTTCTTTGAATAAACTAGCATGTTTCTCTGTTTAATCGTTAAATTACCTTTCTCGTCAATGAACAGTACTATCATATAGTTTGTTTTGGTTATATGTATTTTCAAGTAATGTATTTTGTTTTGTAACGCGTGCATTTGTAATTGTTTTCATAATTCATCAATTGAACGTGCCACAACCATTTCTTTTTTTAAAGAACAACATTTTTTTGGTTTGTTTTTACAAACATTATCTACCAGAAATAGCAACACACTAGAATAACTAAAATACAAAAACACATGTGGCTGCACGCATCTCAATCCAACATACCCTCCCACCCATCAACATGGAACCTGAAAGGGGGTCCTGGAAGACCATTGTCCTTTTTAAAGGGATTTTCTGTCAGGTTGGGAGGGTATTCTTCCTGTAGGATCTGTTCGAAGAACCAACCTCTTAGATGGAGGACCCCCACCCTGTATGCCCCTTTTTGCCCAAATGCAGGCCAGTCACGGCCTGTGGTTTCTGCTACGCGGTGGTTTCCTCACTAAGCTTTTGCGTTAAGATAGAGCCCCTTCACAACATGGTGGTATTCCTTTTGGTTTTCCTGTGAACCGAGGTACAAACAGCAATCTTTCAGCAAAAATGACATTTTTTGGTTTCCTTTTGTTTTCCTTTGAACCGAGGTGCAAACAGCAATCCAGCAAAAGCAAGCCCACATGGGTTCGGTGGTTTCTTTGGCAAGGGCCTGCCTTGCCTCTAGGCGACGGTTGGTCGCCCCAAAGCCAGGGCCGCGGATCGGAGGGTCTGGGGGTTGAAAAAGGCCTCAGCCATACAGCTACCAGAAGTTTGTTGCATCGTATGGATGACGTCCCACTCTCCTCTGAGGGAGGCCGCTGTTTGTGGGGGGTACAGGCTGGGCACCGGGCCAGGTAGATCAGGGGCAGAGATAGGTTTTGAGCCCAAACGAAGGAGCTGGTCGCGTGAATTCATAGATCACAGGCTGCTGATGTTTCAGCCTTTTCACTTTGGGCATGTTGCATTTGCCCAAAGCGCGGGTTAGCAAACCCTCCATTTGAATGAAAGCCCTCAGCCGCAGGTTGCCTCGATCCAAAAGAGGGTCCTTGCGACATGGGTGTGTCTGTTTTTCGCGGACCTTCCCCAATGTGGTGGGGCGTTCCTTGTGGTTTCGACCTAAAACTACCAAACAAGGGGGTTCCCTCAACAAAACACATATCTTGATTTCACACGGCGAGGTGTCGGTATGGACCCCCAGCACGTGCCTCCGGACATCACGCCGCTGGAGAGGCGGGCCTTGCGCTTGACATGCAGCGCCTTGCGCCCAAAAGTAGGGGTTATCTGTGGGTTTTACTGGTCTTTCCTCCAACCCGTGGTAGACATGTCAGTTTCCATGCGTTTGTGACCGCAGTTCAGCAACAACTGATACTTTGCATTACTTCGAAAGCTGGGAAGCAAGTAGGCTCGCAAAATCGAAGGAAATTATACTTTAGCTTTTTGGGCAACAGGAGCTTCTTCTGCCTGATTTCTTCTTTCCAGACAGCCAACGTTCCGCTGACGTTCCAATTTCGCCCACGCCGCTTTTCCATAGCGCGGAAGTTCCTCGCTATGGGTGTATCCTGCTTGCTACTCATGAAACGTCACGTAAACGGCACATGTGTTTAGGCTCAGGCCGTTTGAGTAGCCATTTTGGCTCAAGGCTCAGGCCGTTTGAGTAGAGGGGGGGCACACTCGCGGCGATGGAGTGGCCTGAGCCGTGGTCCAGGTTGGCGGCGTGCGGCTGGACCACGGCCAGGCTCGGGACGCTGGACGACCTGCCGCGGAGGGGCCTCCGGGAGATCCTGGAGAAGGCGTGGAGCCGGGAGGCCACGGAGGAAGAGCTCACGAGAAGGTCCAGGAGTGCGGGAGCACGGGCAGGATCCAGTGGGGGGTGGAAGGCCGATCTGGCGGCCTGGACTGGGTGGCGGCCGGCTTCAAGCGGGCCAGGACCTTCCGGCTTGGAGTGGCGGCGGAGGTCGTGGAGGTTGGTGGGACGAGCCGGGGACAACATGGGCCTGCGGGATCGGGCCGAGAGATCGGAGAGAACGAGGTGGACGGTGATGCTCAAGAGGATCATTGTGGAGTCGGGGCTGCCGGCTTCAGTGGGGTGGAGGGACAGCATGGCATCGGATCGGAAAAGGGAGGAGGTCCACCACTTTGCGGAAGCATGTCAAGACTTGGCGGCGTGTGGCGACCTGGCTGTGCAGCGCCTACAATGTGCCGTGGCCGCAGACCGTCAAGCAGTTCATAGAGTACATCATGCACCGGGTGGCCGAGCCGTGCGGTCAGAGCATCCCCGCAAGCCCTCATGTTCATCGAGGTGGCTGGGGAGGTGCTTGGAGGAGGTCAATGTGGAGCTGGGAAGCTTGGATCTGCGAGGCCGGCGGCAAGCGGTGCAGATCCCGGTGGAGATCGTCATGGCCCTGGAGAGGTACGTGATGACGGAGGGGTTGCTCAGGTACCCAGGGCCTACGCATGGCTTCGGCTGGCAAAGCTCCGCGGGGAATTGCGCTTCTCGGGCACGCAGGGAATGCGCTTCAGCAAGGAGATGAGCGGCCGAGGACTTCGAGGTGTTCTGGAGAGGACCAAGACCACCGGGGCGTGTTCATCTCGGTGGAGGCATGGTTGGAGGAGCCTAGGCGGGATACCAGCTGTGGAAGACCATGAGCGAGGAGGCTGGCCTGTTCAACCGGGACTTCTTTCTGGCCCTACCCGACTGCGAGGGCACTGGCATCATCGGGGCCATGGGTAAGTACTACCACGCGTCGCAGATGAGCTAGGCCTTGCTGGCCGAGCTTGTGAAGAGCGACCTTGAGGACTACGTGGAAGCAGCTGGGCAGATCTGCCCAGCCATCTGCGGACGAGGCCTAGAAGCTGGCGGTGGAGAAGGACCCGTTAAAGGTGTGCTGGATGCAAGAGCGGTTCTTGAAGGGTGTTTTGACAAGGGCCGGAAATTGGGGAGTTTCTGGCATCATTGGGTACCAGCGCGGATGCTGCTACCTTTTGGACCTTTTGGCTAGAGCCGGTAAGGGCGGTCTGGTCATGGTTGACGCGGCGCTGGATGTGGCGCAGCGGGCGGCAATCGGGACCTTGGGCCCCGAAATCGGTGGCCTGCTGGACATCAAGGCGGTGCCACCGGATGTGGCGCTGGCAGCTGCGAGGGTAAAGACGGTGGGCAGATTCGCGGTGCTGGCGGGCGATCGGAGCGGCGTCCGGGATTTCTGCCGGAGGACACTCAACATTGGCACTGCTGCAGCCGGCGGAGATGTGAACATTGCGGCGGTGGTCGATGCGTGGGAGGTGCGGGTGGACACGCGCAACAAGGCCGAGGCAGAAGCTACCGTGTCCAGCATGCCCAAGGTGGTTTCACGGACGGAGCATGCAGCGCTGAGGACCAAGTACGAGGACACATACCAGAAAATGGAGGACAGGGTCACACCGGCGCCCAGCACCCTCGAGAACTTGTTCGATCAGATCGAGCAGGGCAAGTGGCGGTTCATGCGCCTCACAGAGTTCGTCAGCAGGGAGGACGCGGATGTGGCACCGGTCGGGGCGGTCATCGACCACAGCACGGGCACGATCAAGGTGAAGAAGGGGGCCGTGCAGAACACGCAGCCATCGGGGCCAGAGGAGCTGCGGGTGAGGCTGGATCTGGTGGCCAACGCCATCCTGATGTGCGCATTCCGCTATCACGCCCAACATTTTCAGTCGCTACGCCAACCACCTTCTGGGGGAGCACGTCTTCGGCCTCAGGGCCAAGGACGACATGGCGCAGCCCTCGTTCGAGCTGTTGCTATCTTGCGAGTACCAGGTCCGCAAGGCCGCCTTCAAGAAGGTCAACAAAGGGCACAGCTGGGTGGACTCTCTGGAGGAGGCCATGGTTGACACCCTGGTGAAGGAGCGCTTCCTGACCACTCCGCTGGCATGCAACAGCTGGGTGGCCACCAAGAGCAGATCAAGGAAGCCCCAACAAGGGGAACCCAAAGGAAAGGGGTCCAGCGGCAAGTCAAAGGGGGGCAACGCCCAGGAAGGGGCATGGCGTAGCACCACGCCCGACGGCAGGCAGATCTGCTACAAGTTCAACAACCGCGCAGGAGAGGTGTCGGGCAGTCGCGTGGGCTGTTGCCGCAAGTGCTTGGGATCTCACCCACAGCATCTGTGCCGTCCCAACTCCAATGAAGGGGGGAAGGACGAGACCAAGCGCTGAGGACCACAGGTGGGAGGGGCCGGGGCGCACCTTCAACGTGCTGTGCCTCAGCCAATTGCGAAGGATGGCTGCAAAGGCGGGCTACAAGGCGCTCTTGGAGGAGTGGGACATTCTCAAAAATGCGGCACGACCTCACGGACGAGGCGTGGAGCAGATCAAGGCGGGCAAGTGCGTGGTGATCATCCCATGTGGCACGTGGTCCAGGGTGACTTGGGCCAATCGCTTCGGACCCAAGCCAGTGCGAGACGAGGCAAGGCCTTGGCGCCACGTGACTCTCTAAAAAGTTGCAGAAGCGGGCGGATGAAGGTAACATCATGATCGTATTGTTCATCGACATCCTGATGTTGCTGGGCACTACGTGGTGCAACCTGATCGCTCGCCGACCCTACTTCCTGGGAGAGCATCCGGAGGACCTGGGTGGGCTACACAGCCCGGTAGCTCAGGGCAAGTGGGTGAGGCCAGCTTTTATTTGGCAGGCAGCGGAGGAGCTGCATAGCTCTGCACCAATGCAATTGGGGGAGCTCCGACACCAAAGCCGACACGTTTGTTGACGGACCTCCTGCTGCACGCCAAAGTCCTCTACAACCAATGGCCACAGCTGGACGACCGAGGCAAATATTTAGGCCCTCTGCGACGGCTGCGGTCGCAACCACAAATACGGGCTGGCAAAGCAGCGCCCAGAGGAGCGCTTCCGGACTCCAGCTGCATCAACCTACCCTGCAGACATGGACGCAGCTCTGGCGGCAGCTATCAATCATGTGCTGCTTGAGGCCCCAGACCTCACCAAGCCCCCTGCGAAGGGTCGAGAAGGCAACGATCAAGGACGAAAAGAAGGGCAAGTTCGGGTTGGGCTTTGCCAAGAAGGCAACGATCAAGGGCTTCGTGAAGGGCAATTCCGAGCAGGACATCATGAAGGAGACGAACGGGCACCTTGAGGAGGGCAGGATTGGTGGAGAAAAGAACTTCGAGGTGAAGGGATTTTGGGGAATAGGGAGGCCACTGCAGGCCTGCTATAAAGGCAAGAAGAGGGGCGTTCATGACGGAGGAGGGCTCTGTTCGCCGGGAAGATGGAGAGTGGGGGCCAGGAACTTCCCCGACAGCGCTCACTTCGGCGAGGTCAGGGAGATCCTCAGCAAATTCTTCAAGGATTGGCTGAGCCAGGCAAAAGGCCAGGAGACGTTCTGGCAGATGCTGCCGGAGGGAGGTGGATGTCAGGTTGGCTTCTTGGCGGGGTTTATCCTGGTCGAAACGGGGGTGGATCTTGAGGCAGCGGTTTTCGAAGCCAAGGTGAAGTGGAATCTTGAAGAAGTGGCCTTCAAGGAGGTCTGGTGCGAGAACTACGGCTCCGCGGTGGACAACATGGAGGACATTCGGCGGCAGGTGGAGGAGGACCTCGAGAGAGGCCACGTGATCCGGATGGACAAGCAGGCGGCGATGCGAAAATTCGGAGGTAGGCTGGCGGTGGCCTCTTTGGGGGCGGGGTCGTCAAAGGTGAGGATCATTCACGACGCGACCCACGAGGTAATGATCAACCACAGGATTCGGGTGCGGGGTCGCATGAGGTTCCCGGGGGTGGATGACCTGGAGGCGATCGTCAGGCAGATGAAGGCGGACCAGGCGGCGAACACGTCAGGCTGCTCATGAAGTACGATGTCAGTCGGGCTCGAGAAGCCGGAAGAGGTTTTCATGCGCACGGTGGGGGCCTTCGGCTTCGGGTCGACAGGTGCGACCCTTCCTGGGGGTGATCTTCGCATGAACTAGCTTCAGCCGGGAGGTTTTCATCAGGTGCCGATGGCGGTGCAGATCGTGCTGGAGTTCATCAAGGTGGAGGTCAGTAGGCGCCCTATGACAGAACCACAGCCGCTGCCAGGGCGAGCCGTTGCGCGTGATAGCTAGTGTGGAGCTGATTGCGACTACCATAGCCGTTTGCATCTTCGGCCCGGGATCGCAGTGGAGAGACTCGGTGGGCGAGCTCGTGGTTCAAGGGTTCACCGACAGCCTGGTCAATGTGCATGTCATCGACCACTACATGAGCACAGCATTTCCACATATTTCCACTCTCGGTGGTGCTGATGGAGTTGGCGGTCCAGCTGGGTGACCTGGGCGCGACCTTGCAGCTTGGGTGGACACCCCGATAGCAGAACAAGGAGGGGGGCGCGCTCGCCAACTTGGACTTCACCCTCTTCAACCCGGACCTGAGGGTGCAGCTGGAGCTGGACGAGCTGGGCTTCAAGGTGATTCCAAAGATCATGAAGGCGGCCATGCAGCTGGACGCAGAGATCAGGCTCGAGAAGGACAAGAAGAAGAAGGTTCAGGAGCACTCCAGCAAGAACACGGCCAAGAAACCCAAGAAGGCGGAGATGAGATGGAAGGAACCATGGTGAGGCCGTGGGGACAAGAAATAAAAGGGAGGGTTTCGAGAGAGGTTTCTCTCAAGCTGGCAAGCGATAGGATGCTTGCCAGCAGTGGGAGGTTGTCACTTTCTGGTGCAGTGGCAGCGGGCTCCACTTCAGGGAAAACGTTCCAGGGTCGCCCTGCGGAAGGGGAACTCCTCCCCTGGAACAGTTTGGTTGGCGACCATGGATGGAGGGGCAGGCCCAACACACCAGGTAGCGCATCCCCCATGGATGAATCAAAGGTGTGTTGGGAGGGAGGGTTTGGGGAAACACACAAACGAGTGGAGTGACGGATTCTGACATGCAAATTGCGAGCCCCTCTTCCGGATGGCCCTTCCCGAAGACTTGACAGCATACTACCTATTTGGAGCGCCCCGAATTCCTATATTGTCCTGTAGACATTGGCTTTGCGAATCGCAAAATAGATACAGAATGCTTATAAGCGCTGCTCTGCCCGTGTCAATGAAGTAGCTTCTAGAAATGCACCTCGCACAGATTGCATCAATCGCAGTTTGCTTTTTCTTCGGTCCCTTTGGTGTGCACTGGTTTTGGAAGCAATTGGCAGCTTCAATCAAACTGGCGGAGTGTTCGCACGGCGTCATTATGCCTCTTTGAATAGATAAACACCCCAAAAAAGGGAACCTTTGAAAAAGACACCGCCCACAATAATGTTCGGTTGTTTGGTGCTCCGAGACGGCCTGGGCTGGTACCGCACCAAGACAGTTCTACCGGTCAGAGCAAACCTGGTCACGTCATACTCTCTGGTCGCGAGCCCAAATCGTCCAAGCTTGCAGGTGAAAAACTCCGACATGTTTCTGCATTTATGGCAAGCTCACATGCGTTCGCAAAACGAGCTCACCATGGTAAAGATCCTTTAGTTGGGGATTGCTTATGGCAGGTGTTGGACTTTGAGTAAGATTAGCAGATGTTCGCTCGCCACTTTGAATGGGTGTTGCAGAACCTCCCACTTGCAGGCGGGTGCTGCTGGTGAATAGCACCACCTTTGCGCGGGGCGAGCAGATCGACCTGATCAGCTACCTGGCCGGGGCGCCTTCTCTTGAGTGGCTGGTGGTAGCGCTGTCAGTTTTATATAACTATTTTGGCCAAGCTGGCACTCCAGCAGGCTCGCTCGCTCCAATTTCTCGCTTGCTCATTGTTTTTTGCCCCCTCTCTCTCTCTCGGACAAGGGGAGGTCTCTCTTTTTTGGGGACCAGGTGTCCATTTTGCTGTAAGCTTCGGATCGCGTTTTGCGTCTGCCACAGTGCTACGCAGAACATGTCGCAAGGTGAAGTGTCGATGTTGATCTTTTCAATCGGAGCCATGTCCACCCATGCGAGTCTCTAGCCAGCACTCTAACACCTTGAGCTCGAAACTCGGTGACGTATCAGAGGAAGGCTGCAAGCTTTTTGTTTTTTTGCTTTTGATTTTTGGCCCCTCTTTGCATTTCAGGAAATCCTTGCGTCGTGTTTGTCGTTTTTTTGGGGGACACTATCAACTCAGGTTTTTTGTGGGAGTTGCTGGCACCATGGACAGCCACTTTGGCAAGTGACCCCTGTGGTCCCGATTCCGGCCACCGCCCTGCCTT
This sequence comes from Effrenium voratum, assembly GCA_963377175.1. NCBI lineage: Eukaryota > Dinophyceae > Suessiales > Symbiodiniaceae > Effrenium > Effrenium voratum. Next base: position 2,294 of record CAUJNA010001025.1, on the reverse strand, counting down.
TTGGCAGGCCCTGCGGTGCCTGCCTGACTGGCACTCAAAAGAGATGCTGGACTCGCTGCAGGCGGGCAAAGCGAACGCCAGGGAAATGCCGCCAAAACCCGGCTGGGGGCAATGTGGGTGTGGCTCAAAATTAAACAGGAGGGGTTACGCCGGTTTTGGTCCATGTTTCCACTTGTTAGGGTTCCATTTTGGTACCGATTTTTTGAGCCACAGCCATGTTCTGTGAGGCTGGTACTCGCTTTGCGCAGGCTCCTTCAATGGACTTTGACTAGAACACCTCCCAGCGAAATCATTGTTCCATGGGCGGACCGAATGATTCATGGCCAGGCGGTCCTAAAGTGGAGTGCACTGTGTAACATGTTGCAACACACAAACTGAGCAGTACATGAACACGAATACAGGTTACCCAGTGCAAGGAGGGCCAAGCTTGAAGATGTGGGAGGCAAAGGTTTGCAAAGCAGCAACTGGCAATACGCATGTTGGTACTTATGTGATGAGGCAAGAGAGAGCCATATTTCTTGTTTCTTCCTCATCAATGTAAAAGGGGCGATGCTCATTCATAGGGCATTGTCTGGTGCATTTCTCCCGGTTGATCACAGGACCATCACGCATACCGAGTCCCAGTTGGGGGGTAGGGCTTAATGAAGATTAGACTGATTAGACTTGACATCAGATTCCATGCCCTGGATTTGTGTGCCAAAAGCGGTGAAGCACCGCTGGTTGTTTCATGTCGGTTTCCCCATAGCTAGGATGAACATTTTGAGAAGTTTGTGGACAATTCTCATGTGTTATCAAGGACAGCATGCGTGCCAGATTTTGCTAGCTCCCTATCGGCCACGAGAAAGGTTCTTGTAGCGTGGACAGACGGGTTGAAAAGGGGTTGACTGAGAACAAAGAGTCTGACAGGCTGTACGGCTATGTCTGTTTTTGCAGGTACCCTTTTTGGGCTTTCTTTGAAGGAACCAACATGGAACCCATCCATTCTGGAGGCCCCCCCCCTTTTTCGAGTCTTCTTCAGTGCCACGTTTGTTTTTTTCTTTGTTTTTCTTTTTTCTGAGCAGCTGTTCCCCATTTCTCCGTAGGCCAGGCAGGGTGCGGTGGCCAGCCCCTGCAACTACATCCAGGCGCCCGCGGCGCGTGCGCTGCGTTCGACTTGATCCTTGGGAAACCCAACCTTTCTTATACTGAATTTTTAGACTTTAACTTTTCGGGAAATCTTTTGGGTTTTTTCATTGACGCCACTTTTTTTTTGCCGAGCTTTTAACCTCTCGGTGTCCCAGATTTGGTGCATATTTCGTCAAGGTTTCAAAACGCGAAGCTCTTCTTGGTGGGTGATGGGGCAACTGAGTGACTCAGTGCGCTCTGGAAGAACGAATGTGTAGATAGATGTGTATAGATGTGTAGATAGATGTATATAGATGTGTAGATAGATGTATATAGATGTGTAGATAGATGTGTATAGATGTGCAGAAGTGTATAGATGTGTCGATAGATGTGTCGATACATGTGTCGAGAGATGTGTCGATAGATGTGTATAGATGTGAAGAAGTGTATAGATGTGTCGATAGATGTGTATAGATGTGCAGAAGTGTATAGATGTGTCGATAGATGTGATAGATGTGTAGATAGATGTGTAGAAATTTGTGTAGATAGATGTGTATAGATGTGTAGAAGGATGTGTAGACAGATGTGTATAGATGTGTCGATTGATCTGTATAGATGTGTAGATAGATGTGTATAGACTGTATAGACGTGTAGATAGATGTGTAGATAAATGTGTAGATAGATGTGTATAGATGTGCAGAAGTGTATAGATGTGTCGATAGGTGTGTCGATAGATGTGTCGATAGATGTGTCGATAGATGTGTCGATAGATGTGTATAGATGTGCAGAAGTGTATAGATGTGTCGATAGATGTGATAGATGTGTAGATAGATGTGTAGAAATTTGTGTAGATAGATGTGTATAGATGTGTAGAAGGATGTGTAGACAGATGTGTATAGATGTGTCGATTGATCTGTATAGATGTGTAGATAGATGTGTATAGACTGTATAGACGTGTAGATAGATGTGTAGATAAATGTGTAGATAGATGTGTATAGATGTGCAGAAGTGTATAGATGTGTCGATAGGTGTGTCGATAGATGTGTCGATAGATGTGTCGATAGATGTGTCGATAGATGTGTATAGATGTGCAGAAGTGTATAGATGTGTCGATAGATGTGATAGATGTGTAGATAGATGTGTAGAAATTTGTGTAGATAGATGTGTATAGATGTGTAGAAGGATGTGTA
>CAUJNA010001024.1:1146673-1174702 GCA_963377175.1 Effrenium voratum | reverse complement strand
TGTGTGTCTGTGTGTCTGTGTGTCTGTGTGTCTGTGTGTCTGTGTGTCTGTGTGTCTGTGTGTCTGTGTGTCCGTGTGTCCGTGTGTCCGTGTGTCCGTGTGTCTGTGTGTCTGTGCGTCTGTGGGTCTGTGCGTCTGTGCGTCTGTGCGTCTGTGCGTCTGTGCGTCTGTGCGTCTGTGCGTCTGTGCGTCTGTGCGTCTGTGCGTCTGTGCGTCTGTGCGTCTATGCGTCTGTGCGTCTGTGCGTCTGTGCGTCTGTGCGTCTGTGCGTCTGTGCGTCTGTGCGTCTGTGCGTCTGTGCGTCTGTGCGTCTGTGCGTCTGTGCGTCTGTGCGTCTGGGCGTCTGTGCGTCTGTGCGTCTGTGCGTCTGTGCGTCTGTGCGTCTGTGCGTCTGTGCGTCTGTGCGTCTGTGCGTCTGTGCGTCTGTGCGTCTGTGCGTCTGTGCGTCTGTGCGTCTGTGCGTCTGTGTGTCTGTGCGTCTGTGCGTCTGTGCGTCTGTGCGTCTGTGCGTCTGTGCGTCTGTGCGTCTGTGCGTCTGTGCGTCTGTGCGTCTGTGCGTCTGTGCGTCTGTGCGTCTGTGCGTCTGTGCGTCTGTGCGTCTGTGCTGTGCGTCTGTGCGTCTGTGCGTCTGTGCGTCTGTGCGTCTGTGCGTCTGTGCGTCTGTGCGTCTGTGCGTCTGTGCGTCTGTGCGTCTGTGCGTCTGTGCGTCTGTGCGTCCGTGCGTCTGTGCGTCTGTGCGTCTGTGCGTCTGTGCGTCTGTGCGTCTGTGCGTCTGTGCGTCTGTGCGTCTGTGCGTCTGTGCGTCTGTGCGTCTGTGCGTCTGTGCGTCTGTGCGTCTGTGCGTCTGTGCGTCTGTGCGTCTGTGCGTCTGTGCGTCTGTGCGTCTGTGCGTCTGTGCGTCTGTGCGTCTGTGCGTCTGTGCGTCTGTGCGTCTGTGCGTCTGTGCGTCTGTGCGTCTGTGCGTCTGTGCGTCTGTGCGTCTGTGCGTCTGTGCGTCTGTGCGTCTGTGCGTCTGTGCGTCTGTGCGTCTGTGCGTCTGTGCGTCTGTGCGTCTGTGCGTCTGTGCGTCTGTGCGTCTGTGCGTCTGTGCGTCTGTGCGTCTGTGCGTCTGTGCGTCTGTGCGTCTGTGCGTCTGTGCGACTGTGCGTCTGTGCGTCTGTGCGTCTGTGCGTCTGTGCGTCTGTGCGTCTGTGCGTCTGTGCGTCTGTGCGTCTGTGCGTGTGTGCGTGTGTGCGTCTGTGCGTCTGTGCGTCTGTGCGTCTGTGCGTCTGTGCGTCTGTGCGTCTGTGCGTCTGTGCGTCTGTGCGTCTGTGCGTCTGTGCGTCTGTGCGTCTGTGCGTCTGTGCGTCTGTGCGTCTGTGCGTCGTCGATCACGCAGGTCTTGCTCTTTGTGCAGCACGTGCTTGTGTACATGGTCCACGTGTCGTGGGTAGTGTACGACTTTGCTTGCGGAGTGGTCCGCCACATGCGCACGCAATGTCGCCAGCGTGCTGGGAAGCCGGAGGAGACTGAATGGCGGAGGATGGCCGGCCTCAGGTGGGTCATCGATAAGCTCCATTTTCAAGACCACAAAGGTTGTCGAAACCCTACCTCTACGTAGTTCCTGCCGGATGTCAACCCTTATGCTGCTCGATTGGATATGGCAAGGCCTTGTTGTTTAACTAAGCGGTGTTTTTTCTAAATAACCTGTTCTTTGACCTGCTGCTGTTCTTTCTCGTGCGCTGCTAGGCCCATACTGTGCTTCGTGGAGTTGACACCGAGGCCGCAGAGCAAGTGTTTCACATTGTGTCCAAGTGGCAGGACAGCTTGTCCAGCGCCCACCCGGTTCACAATGAGCTGCTCTTGCTTGTCTTCAGTCACGAACACAAGTCCCGGCACGAGTGCCAGCAGGCATGGGACACCTACCGCGGGCGGCAGAGCGCCCCGTCCACGGCACACGCTGCGCCTACATGCGGGGATGAGACCTGCAGGCAGCCTGTTACTCCAGCAAAGCGAAGGCGCCAGCAAACAGAAGCAGCGGGGTGCTCTGACGCCCCTGGTGCTGAGGCTGCAGCGGCGCCAGTGCAGCCGGCAGAAGTCGCAGCGATGCCACTGCAGCCAGTGGCTGCAGATCGTGGTTTTCTGGGCTGCGAGCGCGTGGTTGTGAACGCTGCCACCGGCACTGTGCACCGAGTGGACGCCACAGTCCCTGGCGCAGTTGCTGTTGACTATAGCTAAGTACCTAACCCGCAGGCCGAGAATCGCGCAACACGGACTGCGGACCTGCGGGGCCTCAACCTCAACCACTGTGGCACCTGCTTTGGGCAGCGCCTGCAACTTAACTTAAAAGACTAACAACTGGCGGCGAGCAACAGGAAAAAATATGCGCGGCTGTTGTTGCAACATGGCCGCCGCGCCCATGATCCAAGGTTCGCTCAGCTCTGCATTTACCCCGTACCCTGCCAGGCACCTGCGCGAGTCGTCCACAGCACGCACGGAGGCAAGGCCTGTCCGGCGAGGCGCGCTTGTCTTGGACGTGCTATCTACCAAGCGCATGCGTTTGTTCAACTGCGATGACGCGCGCTCTTGCCTCATTGCGAAGAATTCGCGCAGCGAACCAAAAGCTTGTCGTTCGTATACGAGCATGATGTGTACAGTTTATAGTGGCTACGACCATTTTCAGGGCTTGCGAAAGGCATCGTATGTAGCACACGACGACCACCTGGGCGCTTCCGCTCGCGACGCGGACGATAGCGCTGGCGCTCTCGTTTGCAACGTGTAAAGCCGGTGTGTCCTCGGGCAGCACGTGGGGCTTCGCGTGTGCTGTTTGAGCCGAAGAAGTTCGACTGAGTGTCTTCGCTGTCGCGTCAGCCAGCAGCATGCTGAGACCCTGAGCGCAGTCGGATTGACCTTTTGGCGCCTGTGTGGTTGCAGATGGCTTAGGCAAGTCAAAGTACTTATCGGGGGCACTCAGAGGTATATGTTACGGTGGTTAATGGTTTCTTGTTCTGGGCTGTGAATAGTTACAGCTGGTTGTGGGTGGTTTCTGCGAGCACTTCGCCCGCCCGGTGCGGGACGCTTTCCAACAAGAAACTCACGCGCAATTCGTGCAAACGCAAGTCGCTTGCTTCTTTCAGCTTTGCGGTTCCAAGGGAAACAAACTGCAAACTTCAAAATGCAACGGGTTACTTGTTCACCCTTCGACGTGTCTAGAGTGCATGCACATATTGCAAATTGCCCCTTCAAGCCGAACAAGGAGGCAACTCTGCACCTTTGCGTTTGCAAAAAAAAACATAAAACCTTGTCACCGCTCCCCGCCAATCATAAACTTCAGACGCCTAGGTTTGGGAGGGGGGGGGGCGTGGATCAATCGATCAGTCTGCGTGCAGGATTGGTGGTTACTGGATTCATTCATTGTTGATTGACCTGGACAGGTGATTGATTGATTGTTGATTGCTTTTTGTTTGTTGATTGATTCGTGGTGGTGTTGATCTGGAGATCATTAGCGTATCAACGCTCTCGCGCAGCAGAAAGCGCCGTGCGGCATGTGACCAAGCGAACCATCTTACGGGTTATGCGTATCAAGCGCCATCACTTGTGGCGCCGTGCAGACGTGCTGACCTCGTGAACCCTCTGCGGGCGTGCGTGTCGGCCGAACTGCGTGGCGCCGTGCGGATTTATCTTGAGCTGCCTCTGCGACTCTCTCTGAGATCATTAAATGTCAGCGCTCTAAGCATGGCGCAGTACAGATTTGTTAGCCCAACGAACCACTCTTGCGGAATTGTGGGTGATCAGCGCTCACCTGTGGCGCGGTGTGGTCGTGGCCCAACCCGCGCGAACCTCTGCGGAGATCGTGCGTGTCGAAGCGCTCTCGCTGTGGCGCCGTGCGAATTTGTCTTGACCCCGGCGAACCCTCTGCGGAGATGTGCGTGTCGAAGCGCTCTCGCTGTGGCGCCGTGCGAATTTGTCTTGACCTCGGCGAACCCTCTGCGGAGATCGTGCGTGTCGAAGCGCTCTCGCTGTGGCGCCGTGCGAATTTGTCTTGACCTCGGCGAACCCTCTGCGGAGATCGTGCGTGTCGAAGCGCTCTCGCTGTGGCGCCGTGCGACTTTATCTTGTCCCCGGCGAACCCTCTGGGGGGGCAGGGGGGGAGGGGGGAGCGGGGGGGGGGGGGAATGAATCAATCAATCTAACGCACGAGCTTTTTTTTTTTGAGGGGGGGGGGAGGGCAAGGAATCAATCTAACGTACGAGCATTGGTTGTTTTTTTTTTTTGGGGGGGGGGTGGGGGGGCAATGAATCAATCAAACGGCGTGGGGCTCGTAATGCAGTAGCAGTAGCAGTAGCAGTAGCAGTAGCAGTAGCAGAGGCAGTAGCAGTAGCAGTAGCAGTAGCAGTAGCAGTAGCAGTAGCAGTAGCAGTAGCAGTAGCAGTAGTTGTTCTTGTAGCGCTGTCGTCGTAGTAATAGTAGCTAAAGTTTGCACATCCGTGGGACCGCTTCCCGCGCAGTATTTTTGTGGAGTTGATAGCCCGGCCTTCTCATTCCAGGCTGGAGGAGATGTTCGCAATCACAACAGGTCGCCTCTGCTTCAGCTTGGCCGTGTTCACCTCAGGCGGAGCATGCAAGGCCCGGAAAAACTTGCTTGTTTCCTCCAAAAGGACATGGGGACAAGAGGCATCTCCCCCCTTTTTTGTGGGCCCCATGTCCTCCCAAACCCGACAGTAGACTACCAATGATTTAGCCAATTGCCTATCTGTGTGTGTGTACCTGCCTTCCGCTGAAGCTGTTTCGGGAAATGCCAAGGTAAATTGTCTTCAGGTAATGTTTAGCAGGATCGATGAGCCTCAGTTGATTAGCAGGCGAGCCGCACTGAAAGATCCGTTGAAGCAACCAAGACCAAGACCATCATGAAGCCCAACCGGCTGTGCCACTGTCCCTTTTCATCACTGATTGATTTTCCAGGCCCGTTCAAATGTGCAGCGCCCACGCAACCCACGTTTCCGGGCGCCCAAGCAACGGCCCGCTCGTAGTGCGCCAGGTTTGCCTCGAGGCCCTGGAGATGTGCCGCGGAGATGGACGCGATCTTGCCTCGCGTTCAAGTCGGTCGGCAGACCCAACTTACAACGGCCGGATAAAAATCGCTGGCACAACAGCTGATTTGCTCCCCAAATATGTTCTGCGCACTCCAAAAAGATGCTTGAACGATGAAGCCACCACGAGCCTGATCTTGCCCAAAGTCGCCAGCCGTTTGTCTTGGCGCGCAATCGATCTCATTGCATCCATTCGTTTGATTGAACCTAAACAGGCGCACTTTGGTCCATGTATCTTGCCGGCAACGCAGGGCAGGGCAAAGCCGCATGTCTGATAACCTCTGAGCCATTCATGCTATGTAAAAGAATGTGGACATAGAATATACCTTGCGCCCGCTTGCTCATCAGCATGCAAACAACGCATGTCTGCGGTGTTTATCAACTACACCAGTGACGTCAATGCGATGCCCCGCCTGAGGTCTTCCTGTGCCGCTTGAAGCGATACTCCCGGAAGGCCTGCACCCAGGGTCTCCATGGCGCGACAGCTCGCGTTGCTTGACAGTTTCTCAAGACGAATTAGCAATTCAACTTGACAGTTTCCCAAAAAAAGACATGCGGAGCTCATCATTGGTCTGTGTGAAGAATTGGAAGACTGCATGTGAAGTCACAAGCGTCAGGCGAGCGCGCCCCTCAATGCTCGCCTCCATACACTTCTGTGCCCAGTTCTTGCTGATGAAGTTCACGAAAGCATAGCCCACGTTGGCCATGGTGCCCTTATCCAAAGGAATGTACAGGAAGTTGAACTTGCCTGGCTCAAGTGTGCCCTATCGAAGGTTCAGGGACAACCCTTTCTCCCCAGCATTGGCAGCAGCGGAAGAATTGCGGTCTGGTGTGCAACATGTTACGCGAAGAAAAGCATCACGTCGACGCTCCTTGAGACGCGGCTGCTAGGAGTCATTCCCATCACATGTACTTGTTCACCGGTTGTGATCGCTTGCACGCACGCATACACACACAAACACAGACACCGACATTGACACAGACACACAGACACAGGACACACACACACACACACACGAGCGCGCGCGCGCGCGCGCCTCTCTCTCCCCACACCTCCCGCCTGCAAATCCGAGATCCTCCAACTCTGAGATGAGGTCACGCTGAGAGTACCGATTCGGGATGTTCCTGATCCTTGCGCCCACGCTTTGCTGGGTGTGCCATGTGCATCAAAATGGCCCCACGCCCAGAAACCTTTGGCCCCTTTCGAAATCCAAACAGTCCCCGTTCCTTGGCGTGTCGGACCCCGCAGTTGGAGCACTGCTTGCAAAATTGCGAAGCCATCTCTGGCAAAGCCAAGGTGCATGAGGGTTGTGATGTCCTGAGCGGCCTGATTCAAGTACTCATCCTGCAAGTTCACCTGCATTGAAAATAGTTCAAATAAACATTTCATTGCAGCCCGCGTGACCATAGCTCTTGGCCTGCCAACCCACAACTGGCTTTCAACCTCCTCTCCACAAGCGCTGGCTGTCTTCTGAAACCCCGCTGTGCTCGCAGCTCATATTCAACACAAACTGCCGCGACTAACGATAACTACAAATCTCCAATGTAATCGCTGCTGCGAATCAGCTTGCGCGCCGTCTTGGGCACGAGGGAGTGGCGGTATTCCTGCAGGCGCGGAAAGGCACAACCGCTGGGCACGTTTGACGGGGCCCGGCCGAGCCCATGTCAAACCATCGGATCCACTAGGATGGCCTTTTCTGGCAAACAAATCGTTCAGCTCATCTCTGGCTCTCCACCGGACTTTGCCTCCAACAAGTCGGTGAAAGGCTCATGCTCCCGGCTTTGGCTCCTTCTGCCACACCTTGGACTTGTCTCCGGAGGGGCTCGAGGCGCGGGAAGTGATGCTGCCTGCGGGCTGCAAGGGTCGCAAGGGACCGCTTTGCAGGCGGCACCCCAGCAGTTTTGGGACGTCCAAACATCATGAGAACCTGCGATTCAGGGAGAGTTCCCCTTGCGAGATTCAAAAGGGTAACATGTACAACAACAAAACCTCCATCGCTGCTTGACCGCACCTGCACCCAAGAGCCACAGTCTCCCGCCTTGTCGAGGGCTCCAGCTGGTCGGGCTTGCCGTGGGGCTGGGGCACTCGTCCACCAAGCCCACAGGCTTGGGCCCCGTGTCATTGGGTCCTGCGAGTCGCACGCTCCCAAACTCCGCAAGTTCGGTCGCCGCTCCTGGATCTTGCTTCTTCCTGCGCCGGCCCTCGCGGCCCCGCCGCTCCCGACCCTCGCGGCCCTCGCTGATGCGTCCGTCGCGCTCGCGGGGCTCAGGCTTCGGGTGGTCCTGTCAACCACGAACCAAGGCAACGGACAAACCATCAACGCAAAGGATGCACCCTAACAAGTGCTCTGAATAGGGAGCGCTTCAACTTGGTCCTCCGAGTATTCCACGAGGTCAAATTCCACTGGCTCGTCAGTCTGGGCAAGAGATGGTGCACAGTCATTTGGGCTGAGTTCTCTCAACTGTTCTGCATCACTCTTCACAATGTGCCCTCTGTCCCTCTGTGTTAGTAACCCGACCCTTGGTTTCCTCCCAACAACCCTGCCTCCTCCATGGCACTGCAAATGGAGCCATAGGAGCATGCACGAGAGCGGTTTGCCTCGTGCACTACCCACACGTAGATTCTGTTCACCATGTGTTGACTTCCAACATTTCAAGAACCTTAATAATATTGATAAAAATAGACAAACCGTGTCAACAAGGATGACATGGCAGCTCATGGCCGTTTGTCAATGGCCTCAAAGGAGGTCACGCTGCTCATGGAGCCGTGGGAGTGCACGTGGCGCAAGCCCCGACCGTTGCCGTCCTGGCAACGAGTACACACGCATATATATGTATATATATATGTATATTATATGGCCCCCCCCCATCCAAGAGTGTGAAAACAACGGCGCTTCTCAGCATTTTCTACATGTTTTACCTGATTGAAATTAGAGATGAAGTAGCCCCAAGGCAAAGCAGACTGCGTTGCATACGTCGTGTAACAAAAAACAGACACGTCTTCTCTCTGCTTGCTAGATCGGGCGGCTTCAGATGAAGCAGAAGGGCTTCCTGCCGTAGCACGCGAAGTACGCTTCCGCAGGTCCAGCTCCCACATTGCAACTTGTAGTACACGTGTAGTATGAATGAAGCACACCTCCGCAGCTCCAGCTCGAAAATCGCAACTTTGTAGTACAAGTGTAGCACGCGAAGTACACTTTGGCAGCTCCAGCTCAGAAATTGCAGCTTGTTAGGTCAAGAGTAGTACGCAAAGTGAGTGGCGCTCCTACACAAGATATCATTATATATATATATATACATGTACATAGGCGTGGATCATGGGAGGAAGGGTGTGCATGTGTGTGTGTGTGTGTGTGTGTGTGTGTGTGTGTGTGTGTGTGTGTGTGTGTGTGTGTGTGTGTGTGTGTGTGTGTGTGTGTGTGTGTGTGTGTGTGTGTGTGTGTGTGTGTGTGTGTGTGTGTGGTGTGTGTGTGTTGGTGTGTGTGTGTTGGTGTGTGTGTGTGTGTGTGTGTGTGTGTGTGTGTGTGTGTGTGTGTGTGTGTGTGTGTGTGTGTGTGTGTGTTTGTGTTGTGTGTGTGTGTGTGTGTGTGTGTGTGTGTGTGTGTGTGTGTGTGTGTGTGTGTGTGTGTGTGTGTGTGTGTGTGTGTGTGTGTGTGTGTTTTTGTGTGCTTGTGTGTTGTGTTTGAGGTACCCCAAAAATGATTTGACGTTAGCTTCGCTGTAAGAGACAACCCGAAAAGGGTATGCACAAGAAACACACACTCGCGTGGGGGTCTCAAAATGCGGAAATCGGCCACCAAAACAATGGCGAGGGCTCCGTTTCATTGCCAAAAACAACTTGAAGACGCATCGGAAAAATGGGCAACGGCAGCGACAGGGAGATGGGGCAAAATTGGAGAATCACAGGCTGCAACTGGCAATGCCACGTGTCAGTCCTCTGTGGCTTCGCTTCCCAGGCTCCACACAGAGTTGTTGGAGGCGGCACGGTGCATGGTGCCGCCATTGTATCCGTGTTGGCACACTTCCTTCAACCTGGTGAAGCAGAAAGAGAGAGAGAGAGAGAGAGTAAGAAAAAGTGCAAGGGACCGCACGTGGCACGGCCCTCTTCTCTCGATCTTTCTCTTTCTCTCTCTCTCTCTCGCTCGCTGACGCACAGAGAATCACAGCCAAGCATTGACAGCGTGCTTGAAAAGAAAACATGCCAGCGGTAGAACCAGCACCAAGGTCCCGAGGAAACCCCCAACTGTGGGTCAAACATGGGTACCCAAAAATTGGGTCGCCCTGGTCAATGGAACCAAAGACTAAAACCTGCGGTCCAATTCCTGGTGCTTCAACTTTGACCCACGCAGCTTCGCCTCTGCTTCAGCTGCTTCAGCTCCTGCGGACTTGGCCCGCCGCTGATCCTCGGAACGCAACTTGCCTCACGGCTTGCAGAGGTACTGCGGAAAATTGTTGCGGCAACGCCTTGCCTCCAAGACAAGCCCCTTCGGAAAAAGACAAAAAAAAAAAAAAAGAAAAAAAACGCCGGAAGTCGAGAGAAGCAAATCGGGAGATCCACCGGCAATGTTCCTTCAGCCCAAGCTCTGCTCTTGTTCTGGCGGCGAGGAGGCGCCCGAGCTCCCAAAGCTATCCGCGCGAATGCGGCCGGGGCCGTCGAACTGCGGCAGCGGCGTCGCCACGAGGACCGGGGACCTGCAAAGCGAAGCGAGGGTGGAGGGTGCCTTTTGGGTCGTTGGGACCTGGGAGCTGTTTGTGTTGTAGTTGGGCACTCATGCCAACCGAGAAAACAAAAGGAACCCAATCGTGGTGGATTGGAAGGAAGCCAAGAAAGCCAACTCAAAAGATCATGCTCAAGGCACAGCAGCGTGGTTCTAGGGGTTTCAATTCGTGGGGGGAACATCAAATTCTTTCGGCGCGTATTTAAAGCAAGCTCAAAAAGGCGAGCTCAAAAAGGCGACTGCCCGCCTGATCTCGCGCAGCGCTTCCTCGTCGTCGTCTAGGATCCTAGGACGACGCGCAAGATTTTTGCCTTCGGCATGGAGTGATCAGAGCCCAAGCGGCTTGTTGAGCTTGGCGATCTGCTCACACTCCTCAAGGAGCAAAATCCATTGCCTTCTTGACACATCATGTTGACCCCAGATGATTTCCAACCAACCAGTTTATAAATAGAGGGGTGGTTGTTGGCCCCTCCAAACGTGATGATTCACTAAAACCCAGGGGAAAAGCACTATGTTCATAAACTGCTTGGTTGATTTCGCCATAAAGTCAACATTAGACAAAGCACCCCAAGATGTCTTCATCCCGACCCCGCCAGGAGTCCTCCCGGCGCGGGGAGGCGCACTCCACCGACCTCGAACGAGGCGAGGCCTTGGGAGAGATCCGCGGCTCGTCACCTGGCGCTCAAAATTGGTTGTTTCACCCGTGGCGAGGCATTTCGTTGTGGAAGTAGCGAGTAAAGCCATAGGCTGACAAGTGAGCAAAAGTGACAAGTGGCCATAGGCTGACAAGCAAAGCCAAGAAAAGTGGGATAAAGTGATATACAGCGACAGAAAGTATGTATGTGAAGCATAGGCATTGTGTGTTCCTGCAGACCCCTCACGAAAGCATGCAGCCGCAACTTGGCTTGGAAGAGCAGTGCTCCCATCTTGCTGTCAGCGCTGCGTGTACTGTTGCTGCTGACGTGCTGATGCTGGTGTTCTCACTGTGCTTGCTGTTGATGCCGGCAGCGATTCCGAGTCTGCAGCGTGACTTCAGCAACTCTAGGGCATTGCTCCCTCATGAATTCAGGGGCAAATTCAACATGCATCAATCAGGCTTTGATACAAACACAATAAGTCTGGGCCAACCGCCAAGTCCCCAGATCCCTTCTTCCCTGGCTTCGTCCCTTCCAGATCCCTTTGCCCTACAAAAAAAAGGACGTGCCCGCCTTCGTCAAAAGTGATGAAGGTGTTCCTCACGCACACGCGCATTGCCATTGCGCGCTGCGAAGTCCCCGCGTGGTTTCGCTGCAGGGAGAAAGGGCGCGGGGAACTCAGTGGGCCTCCATGCCCTGGAGCCAAAACGGCGGTTCGAGCCACAGGGACCTTGCAGACGCACGCCGAATGCCTCTTGTGCGAAACACGTCTCCGCATCCTTACATGAATTTTGACTGCAAGCTTTCTTCCTGCGCCTGTGCGCAAGGAAACACGTGTGCTGATTGCGTGCTCTGCACTGGCAGAAGCTTGACTCCTTATCATTGCGTCCTTTGCCATGTCATGACTGCAAAGCAGGTCGAAACACACCCCTACGCTTCCTCCCCGCCCCCTTGGCGAGCGGCTCGATCTGGGGAAGCGTCTGCAAGGAAGGGTCCTCCGCGCTCCGAACCTTCCATGGTTCTCTGTGACGCGTTTGCCTGTGACCAGGAGCAGAGATGTGCTGTTGGCTCACGGATCCAACTTAAGGTGCCTTTGTGGCATCGTGATCCAAGACCCAATGTCCAACAAAAAGTGCGACACACGCCCGCCAGCCCCGTCGACCGCAGAAACCGGAAACCAGTCCTCTGCTACGAAGAAATATGTGGCACACTCCATGTGCCTGGGCCATGGCAGCAGAAAATCCGCCTCTTGCCTGAAACTTGATAGACGGAGCATATTGCTAACTTCATGGACCACAGGCCGCCTTCTTCACCCACCCCACGCACCCGTCATCTTGGGCCGCAGCCTCAGGCTGGCGCCTGTTTGGAATTGCACGTTGATGTGCCGCCTGGCGAAAACCAAAGTTTCTCATGACGGATCTATGAAATGGCTGCGCTTTCCACGGTTGCCCTTTTCACCTTGCTTCCAGATCCCAACCTTGACCCCAAATACGAGTCCGGCACGGAGAGTTGTTGTCTACAAGGCGCGAGACAAAGCTCTCGCGCCTACAGTAGCGCCCTCGGTGGACGCCCTCCAGGACGTCCATGGCCTTCAGGGTGCTCTCGTCGATCAGGTACACCTCAGGCACTCGGACTCCCACTGAGCCATTCACAAGCCATCTCAACCCCAAGTGACTCGAAAAAGGACACTTAAAGCAGACATGTCATCGTTCTCCTCAACACTCTGCGCCACGCCTCGCCCTTCACATTGAAGCCGCGCCCAGCCTGCCGGGGTGAAGCGCATCGAAAACGAGAAAACTCAGCCATAGGCTTGAGGACAAGTGCGAGTAAAAATAGCTCTGGATATGAGCGATCGAAATGCACGGATACCGCAATGGACGTGGGAAAATGAGCGAGTACCATTGGTAGTGAGATTTTTTAAGTGCCCTCCCAAGTAGACCATAGACTTCTGGATACTCCGCTCGACTGAGAACACGGGCCAACTCAGCAGAGGCAGGGGGCGTGAGGCACATCAAAGATCCTTCCTCGTCCAGCAGCTGGGGTGCCCCGGAGCTGCCAGTCGATGGGTTGGGTGGGCGCACCTTGAGCGAGCCGGATGGGCCTTTGAGACCTGGACAAATGGTATGCATGTGAGCTGATCAGTTCTCCAGTTCTTGATCCCTTAGCGCCAAAAGGCAACCACGACTTCTGATGGGTCTTTAGCAGTGAAGGTCAGATATGCTTTTGTCCGCACGAATTGGCTCCGACGGAAGTGGACACGTGGAACAGACGTCTGAAGAATGCAGCGGGGTGACGGCCTCTCTCAGCTTCTGTCCTCAGAACCCGGCAACCATGGGGAAGCAGTCCAGCGTAATGCCATCACCCACGAAGACTGCCTCAAAAATCTGAAACGAAAAGCCAGGTGTGAAGAGAGTCCTATGGGAATGGATGCAAATGCCCCACTTTGAAACCATGGGAAACCATTGTTTCTTGGTATTCCCCGTGAAATCATCTTTCCAGGGTTTCTTAGGCGGTGCGAAAAGTATGGGATGCAAATCGATAGCTGCAGAACCGAAAGCGCCATCACGCGCAGGCCTTGCTGTTGGACTCTGCAAGGCCCAGGTACCTGCAAAAGCAAAGCTCACCCAAAGTCGCGGGGGATGTTCGCTATTGAATGTTGTTTTTTGCTTCGAAATTGGGCGATGTCTTTCAATGAAAAACAACGAGTTTTGTCAGTAAAAATGTTTTTGTTGGCAATTGATGCGTTGGCCCAAGCCTCATCGTTGGCCTGGGATATTGACGGGGGCGGATTTGACAACATCACTCAGCCAGCCTGGTGTAGTTGGCAAAGCCTCTCTTCAGTGTGCCATACACGAAGAGTGCCTCGATTGAATCGGAGGCGCGCAGCTCCAATTTGGGGCACTTAGCTGTGGGGAGTGCTGTAGCAGAAGGCAACACCAGCTTCCGTGCGTGGTTTTGCGTGTCCAAGGCCTCTCTCAAAACACGGGAGCTGTCCAAGCTTCGCATGCAAGCAAGGCACGGTATCAGAGCCAGAGCCGCACATGCTGGGCAGAGTGTCCTGCAAACTCACTTGGCAGCAGGCACACCGACAGGATGTTGGCGACCAGTCAACCGTCAACCTGCCCCACACCCGCCTGATCGCCTAAGAGGGGGCGGCGGAAAAAAAGGCTCCGAGAGCCGGAGCTGGGCGTGCCCAAAGTGAGCCAGAAATCAAGGACAAGTCGAATCGAAGCAATTGGACGGATCAAGACATGCAAACGATGGCTTCCTCAGGGTTCAAAAAAGCAAACTGGCGCTCTCGTGCCGCCATTCCAAAGGCCGCGACTCAAGTTTGCCACTCCGCAAACACTGCACAGCAACGCTTTTCCCTGTTTGGATGGATCGTAGTCAAGAGTGAAGTTGAGTTCCCCCTTTCCCAGGCAATCGCAAACTGTCCAGGCCGAGCTTTCCGGCAAAAAGAGCTTTAATTACCTCCCTCCTGGTCCGAAGTCCAGAGGGTCAGATTGTCTCGCAGCAGCTGCATGATCAGGGTCGAGTCCTTGTAGGAGTCCTCTGCCACGTTGTCCAGCTCAGCAATGGCGTCCTCGAAAGCCTTGCGCGCCATCTTGCAGGCCTCGTCAGGGTTGCCGAGCACCTCGTACATGAAGACCGAGTAGTTCAGGGCCAAACCCAGGCGGATCGGGTGTGTCACAGCCAAGTCCTTCTCAGCCACCTTCTCCGCATCGGCATAGGCCTCTCTTGCCTTCTCCGCTGCAGCCTTCTTTGCGTCCCCATCACGGAACTCTGCAATGTACCGGTAGTAGTCCGCCTTCATCTTCTGGTAGAAGACCTTGGACTCACCGCTGCTGGCTTTCGGGATGAGCTTGTTATCCAAGAGGGCCAGGATAGTGTCACAAATCGACTGCAACTCCTTCTCCACCTTCTCGCAGTACTCCTTGGCATAACCGGCGTTTTCGTTGTTGCCCTTGGTAGTCTCCTTCTGCATCACGCTAGTGATGATGCGCCACGCGGCACGGCGAGAGCCCACGGTGTTCTTGTAGGCCACCGACAGCAGGTTGCGCTCCTCTACGGAAAGCTCGCTGCCCTCGTCGCCCACGTTCTTCCTTGTCAAACTGCCGTTTGATCAGAGTGTGTGTGTGTGTGTGTTGTGTTGTGTTAAATCTTTTTCATTGCATCTCCATGCTCTTCAAAACGGCCATGCAGGTGTCTGCAATTGTCCACAGTCGCAATGCAATTAACTGGGGCAAGTGTACGCCGAAAGCAAAGACCATGGCCCCCTCTCCCCTTTCCTTTCGGTGCCAGGGCTCATGTAGTCGGCCATCTCATCATAGCGCTCCGCCTGCTCGGCAAGCTTTGCAAAGTACACGTCCTTGTCACGAGGCGCCATGGCTTTAGACCCCCCAGAAAGTCGCACAGATGCAGCTACCTTGACTCGGCTGGCCGGGTATCCGGGTATCCGCGGGTCAAGCTAGTGTCCAACCAAACCGAAATGCGAGAAGACCGCAAAAACTTGCGAGGGAAAACGCCTTCTTGCCTCAGGGCCACGCAAATAACGCGTTGCCTTTGCTTCTTAACGAGCTGTCGTCCGCTGTAACATGCGAAAGGTAACAACATTTGAAGCAAACCGAAGGCTCCCGGAACGCAGCAACTACCTTCTATGAACAAGACGCTGCCCAGGCCACTAAGGCTGTACCTCAGCAACAAGTGTGCACATGTCCAAATATCAAAATATTGTGACCTGCTGCAGGTAGATGGCAGAGAGCTGATGCTGCCTTTTTGCACATCATCCTTCTGTCCAATGCATTGTTGCAGGGTTCCCCCCGAGCCCAATGGTGAATTTGGCCAAATGGCAGCAAAAAGCTGCAACACGCCAACCCGTCTGAAAAAAATCAACTGGGGATGAAGCTGACGGTGCATCAGCTTGCACTCCCAGAGAATGTCTCAGACAGAGCCAACTTCTTGGCGAATCAGGCGATCCTATGCGCCTCCCTCCTGGTCCGAAGTCCAGAGGGTCAGATTGTCTCGCAGCAGCTGCATGATCAGGGTCGAGTCCTTGTAGGAGTCCTCTGCCACGTTGTCCAGCTCAGCAATGGCGTCCTCGAAAGCCTTGCGCGCCATCTTGCAGGCCTCGTCAGGGTTGCCGAGCACCTCGTACATGAAGACCGAGTAGTTCAGGGCCAAACCCAGGCGGATCGGGTGTGTCACAGCCAAGTCCTTCTCAGCCACCTTCTCCGCATCGGCATAGGCCTCTCTTGCCTTCTCCGCTGCAGCCTTCTTTGCGTCCCCATCACGGAACTCTGCAATGTACCGGTAGTAGTCCGCCTTCATCTTCTGGTAGAAGACCTTGGACTCACCGCTGCTGGCTTTCGGGATGAGCTTGTTATCCAAGAGAGCCAGGATAGTATCACAGATCGACTGCAACTCCTTCTCCACCTTCTCGCAGTACTCCTTGGCATAACCGGCGTTTTCGTTGTTGCCCTTGGTAGTCTCCTTCTGCATCACGCTAGTGATGATGCGCCACGCGGCACGGCGAGAGCCCACAGTGTTCTTGTAGGCCACCGACAGCAGGTTGCGCTCCTCTACGGAAAGCTCGCTGCCCTCGTCGCCCACGTTCTTCCTTGACACAAGGCTATAATGCTAAATAGTCTATCTATCCGAGGCCAGAACAAGCATGGAGAAGGAAAGCATACAAGGATCCACACCAACCCAAGCCGTCCGTCGGGTTTGGGATTCTGGGTTCATGATTGCAGCACTGAGTGCAGTAACGAACGACGTGTGGCTCAGGCGGCACAATCCAGCTAGTCAACAGTTGCGAAGGAGGAGCTTCCTGTATGAACCTTGCAGGCAAGCAGCATGTACTCCGCCATCTCGTCATAGCGCTCCGCTTGCTCGGCAAGCTTGGCGAAGTAGACATCCTTGTCGCGAGGCGCCATGGCTTTAGAACCTTTGGCAAAGGATCGCACCGGCAGTCACACTGCTAATGGAGCTCTTGACTTCTGAAGCCAAAGGCGTCGACATGGCAACTGAGGACAAAGACTTGACGAATCTGTGAAGCATGAACAGCATGACTGCTGCAAGATTCCCGCAGCAGTCGAGGCCTGGCTCTTTCACCAAGAGGCCTTACAATGTATGCGATGGCTAGGTATGCAGCCTACGCAGTTTTTTCCACACTGTCCAATGCGAATGAAGTGGATGTTTCCCCCCGTCCCAGGCAAACGCTGGCCCGAAGTTACACAATTGGTTGCTTAAAGGCAGGCCAGGTGAATTGTTGAAGCATGCGAAACTATGCGCCTCCCTCTTGGTCCGAAGTCCAGAGGGTCAGATTGTCTCGCAGCAGCTGCATGATCAGGGTCGAGTCCTTGTAGGAGTCCTCTGCCACGTTGTCCAGCTCAGCAATGGCGTCCTCGAAAGCCTTGCGCGCCATCTTGCAGGCCTCGTCAGGGTTGCCGAGCACCTCGTACATGAAGACCGAGTAGTTCAGGGCCAAACCCAGGCGGATCGGGTGTGTCACTGCCAAGTCCTTCTCAGCCACCTTCTCTGCCTCAGCGTAGGCCTCTCTTGCCTTCTCCGCTGCAGCCTTCTTTGCGTCCCCATCACGGAACTCTGCAATGTACCGGTAGTAGTCCGCCTTCATCTTCTGATAGAAGACCTTGGACTCACCGCTACTGGCTTTCGGGATGAGCTTGTTAGACAATAGGGCCAGGATAGTATCACAGATCGACTGCAACTCCTTCTCCACCTTCTCGCAGTACTCCTTGGCATAACCGGCGTTTTCCGTGTTGCCCTTGGTAGTCTCCTTCTGCATCACGCTGGTAATGATGCGCCACGCGGCACGGCGAGAGCCCACAGTGTTCTTGTAGGCCACCGACAGCAGGTTGCGCTCCTCTACGGAAAGCTCGCTGCCCTCGTCGCCCACGTTCTTCCTTGGATTACACTGAGGCACGTATACATATTAGGGGGGTTGATGGGTAACTTTTCCCATTTAGTGGTCAAAGTCATCTTTTTTGGTGGGGGTTTCCCTGATGGTCACCCCATGTAAAGGACCATTTGATCAACCCTTACATGGGAATTGAATCAGCCAGCATGCATACCTGGAATGGGAGGTCCGCACAAAGCGAAACCGCCGTGCCACCTGCTCGGAAAGTTGTGAGGCAATACTTTCTGTTTGTGCCTGTGTGGTTTGCCGATTCCACTGACGTCCTTGCTATGCAGGAAATATTGCAACAACCTAAAGCAGGTGATACTGGTCAGCTGCGTAGCATTGTCTTCTTGTTAAATGGCAGTGGCCATGCTGCTCCTGATCTCCCACGTGTCACATGGATGTTCAATGCGAACCTCCTTTGCCCAAGAAGCATGTGCTCTGCCATCTCATCATAGCGCTCGGCCTGCTCAGCAAGCTTCGCGAAGTAGACATCCTTGTCCCGCGGCGCCATGGCCTTTTAGAATCCTCCGGAAAGGTGCAGAGGCACGACGCAATGCAGCTACCCTGATTGGCTGACGGAAGCATCCCACATCTTTGCAAGCCAAACAAGTTGACCACCAGGCCAGCAAGGGCCTGCTGGACAAACTCGTGAAGTTCAATTCTGACCCATGTGCATGCAAATAAAATGCACATGGAATGCCAAATTGCAGCGCACCCATGTTTTGTTGCGCCTGGTACGCAAGGTAGTTGCTTCCCCCCGTTCCTCCATTCGCATTGAGTATTGAGTGTCCACTGGTGCCAGCGCTGAGGTGTTTTACCTCTGAAACTATGCGCCTCCCTCTTGGTCCGAAGTCCAGAGGGTCAGATTGTCTCGCAGCAGCTGCATGATCAGGGTCGAGTCCTTGTAGGAGTCCTCTGCCACGTTGTCCAGCTCAGCAATGGCGTCCTCGAAAGCCTTGCGCGCCATCTTGCAGGCCTCGTCAGGGTTGCCGAGCACCTCGTACATGAAGACCGAGTAGTTCAGGGCCAAACCCAGGCGGATCGGGTGTGTCACTGCCAAGTCCTTCTCAGCCACCTTCTCTGCCTCAGCATAGGCCTCTCTTGCCTTCTCCGCTGCAGCCTTCTTCGCGTCTCCATCACGGAACTCAGCGATGTACCGGTAGTAGTCCGCCTTCATCTTCTGATAGAAGACCTTGGACTCACCACTACTGGCTTTCGGGATGAGCTTGTTATCCAAGAGGGCCAGGATAGTGTCACAAATCGACTGCAACTCCTTCTCCACCTTCTCACAGTACTCCTTGGCATAACCGGCGTTTTCATTGTTGCCCTTGGTAGTCTCCTTCTGCATCACACTGGTGATGATGCGCCATGCAGCACGGCGAGAGCCCACGGTGTTCTTGTAGGCCACCGACAGCAGGTTGCGCTCCTCTACGGAAAGTTCACTGCCCTCGTTGCCAGCATTCTTCCTGAAATGCATACCCAGTGCCCAATCCGGAAGTGCTCTGAAGAATACTCCCAATGCTGTCCAAGAGGCATGTGCTCAGCCATCTCGTCATAGCGCTCCGCCTGCTCTGCCAGCTTGGCAAAGTAGACCTCCTTGTCGCGGGGCGCCATGCCGGCAAATGACTTGGTAATTGAAGCGTTCGCGCTCACTGAGCCGAAAGTGTGGACTCGGCTGCATTGCATATGCCGATCATCGGATGCCTTGCATAAACACTTCCAACACATGGCAAGCGCGCTTCCAGCTGTGCCTTTTCCGCAAGGATGCTGGCAGCAGTGAGACCTTCATGCTGCAGGGCAAGTAAACCATCCAGAGCATTCCGCGTCCGTTGCGCGACCTGCAAACCAGTTCGGAAAGCAACGGAAAGTCTCGGCTCAAAATCCGCCGCACGGATGCCAGTTGGACATCCACTACGCTCAGCCTAGCCCGAAAAGGACAGCCATCTTTAGTTGTTGTTTTTGTTTTGCACGAAAGAAATGGCCAAAGCATGCAGCAAACTGCAACCGCCGAGCCAGCGACAGTGAGCCACGCGCAGCAAACCATGCGTGCCTTGACGCAAACCTATGGATTAACGCGGCCTGATGCGCAACAAGGCAGCATACAGTGTGCACCTACTTGCTGTCCTTTTAGCTCAAGGCATCTAAATAGACTTGGGGCGTAAAATAGTCTTGCGGCTTCCTTGATATCTCTACTTGGTACATATTTGTCTACCAAGCTATGTCATTTACATGACACCTCCTTGGAATCAGGACTAAGTACATACATATTCTGGCTACTGCCCATTTCCAGTCTCACCCCCCAAAAGACACACACACACACGCAAACGGATGTTGGAGGAAATCGACAAAAAACCTTCTGGGACGGTCCCCCAGATGCCGAGCTTAAATACTGGACCGCCCCGCAGTTGTGTGGACAGTTTTCTTCCCTGGGACGGTCCCCCTGGACTGGCCCCCAGTGTTGACCAAATGTTTCAGCTGGGATGGTCTGCCAGGTCTTTAAGAGCCCCCAGTTTTAAACTCACAGCCACATTGCCAGGTCAGATTTTGCACCAGATTTGTGTGATGCCCGTAAGCAAGTTGACAGAGCAGCGCTCACATTCCCAGTCGTCAGACTGCAGACTTGGCTTTAAAAAAAAAGTCTACCCAAACACAAACACGTCGAGGAAGACGTTCGCACCCATCTCTTGAACCTGCCCCTTACCGACTCCGACCCTGCGACTTAGTTGCCGGGCCTCACAGGCCCTGAGTCGCAGCGCCAGCAGCTGGGCGTCCGCCTCTGGCTCCGAGGCGGCGCGCAGCGCTCGGCGCCAAGCGCCCCGCGAGAGCCAGGCCTGGCACTAAGCGAGGGAAGGACGAAGCCGCAGAAACATGGGTCAAAAGACCGTACCCCCAGTAAACATCCCAATCCCCCCGAAAAAACCACAAAAACCACCCAAAAGAACAAACGGGCTTCGTGTTTCTTGAGGGTACCTTTGGCGACCTCAACCCGCGGCAGAGCCCCCTTTGCCCTTTGCCTTGGGTCAGTGAGGCCCGACGCAGATTTGGGCTTCCATGCATGTGCGGCCCGGCAAGCCCGCCCGAAAAGGGTTGTTGCTCAGAGCTGCAGAAAGCAGCATAGCTGTCCAAGAGACCCTGTGGCTGACTCATGTCCAACCAGAGTGCGGTCAACTTGCCATCCGGGCAACTGGGAAGACCGAAGACCACCAGCGTCCTGTGCCTCGGGCTCGCCGGTCTTGCCCTTTTTCTTGCCCTTCGGGTGGCCCGGCCGTCGATGGTCGACAGAGTCCTGGTTAATGTGGTCATTTCCTGGGTTCTTGCCTTGGCTGGTGCCCTTGCATGGACCACGGCAGCACGGTCAAGGGCATCAGGCAAAGACATAGGCAAGACCTGGACACCGTGCGATTGACGTTGTCTGACTAGGTCTTCCCCAGAGCTGCCCTGGAAACTCGCCAACGCTGTTGAGGCACTTCTGCTTTCGCCAAAGCCTCGCCCTTCCCGTGTCCCCAAGCTGCAAAATCGGTGGGGGCCTTCCTCTTGCTAGCGTGTCACAGGCCTCATCACCCCCAGACTCCTCCAGCTCCGCCCCCAACTCAAGCTCCTCCTCGCCCTGTAGCACCGCGCTTGCCCCAGCCACGCCCCTTGGCACTTATTCAGTCGTCTCCGCCGCTTCTCTTTTATCGCGCAAGCCGTGGAAGCTGGCTCGGACCTGCCAAATTCCGCTCTTGCTGTAGTTCGACTGATGTGTCTTCCTGCCATTCCTGAGCTTCTTGCTCGGGCAACGATCAATTGGCACCCCCCCGCCCTCGCGTCTTGCGAAGGAAGTCACGCAAGCGCCTCGAAGGTCAGCTTGCAACCATCCGGTAGCCTCAGCTAAGCGCGTCGATCAGCTTTTCGCGCATCGACATGCGGCGCTTCTACAGCTCTCGCTTCGTGTCCTGGACGGCCTTGCACTCAGGCCGATCCACAGTACCCTGTTTGGGTTGGTTAAAAAGGAACCACCATGTTTGGTCCCCCAATTTCGACACGCACCCAAATCAAGGCCGAGTCAGCCGTCAATCACCGGGTTCATTTGTTCTGCCCATAACGATTCGACCCCTCGAAATCGACCCTCTGCTCAGCTGCTCCCTGGGGACCATGGGCCTGCGTCACGGCCATGGCTTGGTCCAGGGAGCGACACGTGACAACTGCCAGGCGCCAGGGCAACCTGAGCCGAGCTGCGAAAGCTGCAGTGGGACATGTGTTCCGGTGGTGTTGAAGGGAAACCTAAATGGTTGTGGGTCAAAAAGATGCATCCAAAATGGAGCCCTGGTGGCTTAATTTTGACCCATACCCAAATAACACTTTTTGGAGGGGGCCGTTCTGAGTAAAACTCCGGACGCAAGTGCGTGTGTTGCTTGTTCAGCGCCCCGCAAGACCCATGCAGGAATTGAATAGGCTCAAGCAAACCTTGACGGCCGCGGGCAAGGATGTGAGAGACGACTCCACGAGAAACCCAAATCCATCATCGTCCATCTGCATGCATGTTGTGGATCAAGAATACCCACTCAAGTGCCCTGGAAGCATTGAACACCAAAATACTCGATGCAGCTCACCTCAATAGGCCTTTGCGGTGGTTCACCCTCGATGGTTGGTGTCGCAGCACTCCCAGCGCTTTGGGCAAGGTGAAATCTCACTCGCCTGCCCGCAAGTTTCTGTCGCGGCGCCCCACGTGGCTCCCGAGCGCCAGCGCAAAGCGCCACTGGGCCTCGCGGCTGCAGCAAAGCGCGGCAGCCTGAACCCGTCGTAGTTGCTCAGCCAAAACAGAAAGTGCAAATGGACCCCAACGGCATGCCCAGAGGAGCGCGGTCCTCCTTTGGATGTGCCTCACTTTTCACACAAACACACAAACACGCATATTAGGCCCTAGCGACCAAGCAACCAAGCAACTTAGCCAAAGCAAACCAAGCAAGCAACCAACCGCCCGAGCGAGCGAGCGACCGAGCGAGATACCTTTTTGTTGTTTACTGGAGGCACGTCCGGACAACGTCAGAGCCTGAAACAAGAAGAGACATGATTCAGGGGGCATTCAACCTTTCGAGAGTTAGAGATCCTTTCTTTGGATATTTAGTTGAGTTGGGGGCCCTGGCTTTTGAAGCTTTGCACAACTCCAAAGTATATATATATATATATGTGCTCAATACACGTATACACATATTATCTGCAAAATGTGGAAGCTTGGAAGTCCATGACCTCCACCGGGCGCGAACGGGTGGCTCAAACCCCTCCCCCCCCCCCTACACACGCACGCCCCTCACCCTGCGCCGCCTCCTTCGCCGCGGCATCCACCTGGGCCCGCCAGAGCCGGGCGCCGGCCAGCGCCCGCAGCGCCGCAGCCCAGGGGCGATGCTCTGCGGCCAGCAGCGCCCCTGGAAACCATGGGAAAGGCGGTTGAAATGGCTGCTTGTTTTTTCGTTTCTTCGGTGCTTGTCCGCCAGATTTGGAGTTTTCAATCCCAACTTCAGCCCTAACCTCCAAACCACAAATCCAAGTCACCCCAACTAGGGAGAAGCTAGTTCCCTCCTTCCCACTTTGCCATGGCAACTGACAGGGGATCCCTTCAAAAGGAAATTCATCTTCCAGGTACCTCCACAGGTGCCATGTTAGTTGGAGGAAGGGTACCCAAGATGGACCCTTGGTAAATGGAAACATGGACAAAAACCTGCGGTCCCTGGTGGCTTGATTTGGACCCATACCCAAATGGAACCAACGGATCTGCGATACAAAAAGGGCCTCCCAAAAAACGTTCAACCCCAGAAAAAGATTCCAATTGGTATCACAGTGGGGACAAACCCCGAATCCCACGAACCTGATGGGAAACATTGTAACATCAATCAGCTTACCTCCAGTTGGTGGTTTGGAGCCTGGTGGTTTGGCGTTTCCGGAGGGGTTGCCCATTCATCCGGGGGAAGCGAAAAAAGGACACCGGCGATGAGATGCACCAAAACACGCGATCCGTTTCAATGGCACGTCACTTGACACATCCCACTACGACTCCTACAGCGACAGACTGGAAACCTTCGCGCGCTTCCCTCTTTGGTCGCGCCTAGCGTGATGGTGTCTGGCTGTTTCGGCCACAAGGCTCGCTGCCAGTGGCCACGCAGCGCGGTGAGCAGAGACTGGGAGAGTCCGCTGTGCCGGACACTGGACACGTCAATTCGTCAAGGTCTGAAAGTGTCTGTGCTCGTGGCTGTGCGCTCTGCATTCCAAGCGGCGTTGTAGTTGGTGACCTCGGAGCCATGCGCACATCCGGTCCAAGCAAGTTGCTCCCTGAGGTCGACTTGGTGAACCAAGCAGAGACCCTCGCCTCTGCAGGCAGCTCCCTGCGCTGCATGGAGCCCATGAGCTGCAGTGCGGCTGCCCACATCCCCTGAGAAGCAGAGGCAAGGACCCAAGCAGACGCCACGAATCAAACAAAACGCTGCCTCTGAATGGCGCAACTTTGTCAAAACCAGAAACACAGACTGACACACAGACACACACACAAACACATGGCGCCTGGAGTTTACAGCCTCAAAACTGCCTCCAAGCTGCCCAGCGCGCGCAGGCTGTGATGCCCCCGCCGAAGGCTGGTGCGTCCAGGCGCAAAGCGCGAGAACTGGGCTCGGAGATGCGAAGGATGTGTGTCTTCTGAGCTTTTGGTTGAGAGGGAAGCCAAAAAGAAACCTCCACTTTTGCGGTTTGATGTTCGCTCGTTGGCATCCAAGAGAAGCGTGTTGGAGAATGGCATCAGAATGGAATGGAATGGGAGATACTGCGCTCCTGATCAATCTATGAATCCTTCCTTAAAGTCCACACGCAACTTCACGGGTGAGGATTCTAGGCATCAAGAAACTTACTCCTGAAGATCAAAAAACTTCTTAGGGGTCAAAAAAACTTCTTCTCTTAGATTCCTACTAAAATGACAACTCAGCGGATCAAAAAAGGACTTGTCAGGGATCAAAACTTGTTCATTTCGTGTGGCAGGCGCAGCGATTTCGCAAGGTCAGGTACAGATTTCGCGGCAGGCGCAGCATTTTCCCAAGATACGGTGCAGATTTCGCGGGAGGGACGGGAAACTTTTGCAAGGTCAGGTACAGAGTTCGTGGCATGCAGCACTTTCGAAAGGTCAGGTACAGATTTCGCGGGAGGCGCAGCACTTTCGCAAGGTACGGTACAGATTTCGCGGCAGGCGCAGCGCTGTCGCAAGTTACGGTACACATTTCGCGGCAGGCAGCACCTTTGCAAGGTCAGCTACAGATGTCGCGGCAGGCGCAGCACTTGCGCAAGCGATGAAGAGAAAGATACAAAGAAATAAACATGCAGAGAGAGAAAGAAAGAAAGAAAGAAAGAAAGAAAGAAAGAAAGAAAGAAAGAAAGAAAGAAAGAAAGAAACAAAAAAAAACATCGAGAATGTCACGATTCAACAAAGAGCGCGCTAATCTCTGCAAATCTTCCAAAACCAGCGTGGAGTTGGAGGGGGGTGGCAGCCTCCCATGATGTTCAAAGAAGTGATGATTCAACAAAGGGTGTTAATCTCTGCAAACATTCAAAAAATCAGCGGGGGGTTTGGGGAGGGGGGCCCTGATGTTCGAAGAAGTGATGATTCAACGCGCGTCCATCTCTGTAAGCATTGTAAAAACCAGCCGGGGGGGGGGAGGGGCAGCCCCCCGCACGATGATCGATCGAGGAATTGATGATTCAGCAAAGGGTGCATTCATCTCTAAACATTCTAAAAAAAACAGCGAGGGGTTGGGGCGGCGGCAAACCCCCCATGATGTTCGAAGAAGTGATGATTCAACAAAGGTCGCGTTAATCTCTTTAAACATTCTAGAAAGCAGCAAGGGGTTGGAGGGCGACAGCCCTTCCCAGGATGTTCGAAGAAGTGATGACTCAACAAAGGGCCCCCCCATGATGATCGAAGAAGTTCAGCAAAGGGTGCATCCGGAAATCCATGTTGAGAACCTCTCAAAATGTTTCAGATCTCCTTCCTTTACTTCCTTTCTTCTTTCCTTCCTTCCTTCCTTCCTTCCTTCCTTCCTTCCGTCCTTCCTTCCTTCCGTCCTTCCTTCCGTCCTTCCGTCCTTCCGTCCTTCCGTCCTTCCGTCCTTCCGCCCTTCCGTCCTTCCGTCCTTCCGTCCTTCCGTCCTTCCGTCCTTCCGTCCTTCCGTCCTTCCGTCCTTCCGTCCTCCGTCCTTCCGTCCTTCCGTCCTTCCGTCCTTCCGTCCTTCCGTCCTTCCGTCCTTCCGTCCTTCCGTCCTTCCGTCCTTCCGTCCTTCCGTCCTTCCTTCCTTCCTTCCTTCCTTCCTTCCTTCCTTCCTTAAAAAATGTTTTTTATTGATCCCTTTTAAAGCTTTTTTGCAGTGGGACTCCTAGTCGGGTGGAGTCGGGGCGGGGGTGGGGCGGGGTGAGGGTGGCGTGGGGGGTGGGGTGGGTGGGGTGGGGGGCGGGTGGGGGTGGGGTGGGGTGGGGTGGGGTGGGGTGGGGGTGGTCGGGGTGGTTGGGTGGGGTGGGAGTGGGGGTGGGGTTGGGTCGGGTTGGTGGGTGGGTGGTGGGGTGGGGTGGGGGTGGGTGGGTGGGGTGGGGTGGGGGGTGGGTGGTGGGGGTGGTGGGGTGGGGTGGGTGGGGTGGTGGGGTGGTGGGTGGGGTGGGGTGGGTGGGGTGGGGGGTGGGGTGGGGTGTGGGGTGGGTGGGGTGGGATGGGGTGGGGTGGGTGGGCGGGGTGGGGTGGCGGGGTGGGGTGGGGTGGGGCGGGGTGGTGGGGTGGGGTGAGGTGGTGTGGGGTGGGGTGGGGTGGGGTGGGGTGGGGTGGTGGGGTGGGGTGGGGTGGGGTGGGGTGGGGGTGGGGTGGGGGGGGAGTGGGGAGTGGGGATGGGGCGGGGTGCGTGGGGCGGGGGACGGGGTTAACAAAAATGCCTTCGATGGCGCGCTTGTCAGCGGAGGACTTTCCAAGCGCGCCAACAAGTTGACCATGTTCTTGGTTTTGGTCTTCTTCACTTTGGCCGCACCCTTTCGGAGGTACTTCGGAAGGATCACTTGCGTAAGGACTGCCAAGCTGCGGGTCGACAGTTGGATCGCGCCCGGCTTTTACTTTGTGCCTCTGCAGGTAAAATCAAAAAGAGAACGCCAAAGCACTAAACTTTTGCAAGATAAGGTGGGGACAGACACAAGACGGTCCTCCTCCGAACGCTGCAGAAGGCCTTCAGACTGTTCTTGCTGGTCAAGAGGCGCGATGGCAAAGTCTTGCCTTCGCCGTTCACGCACGAAGACGCGAGTATGTCAGCTTTTTGGAGGTAGCCCACGTACTGCCTGAAGCTGTACCAGTGCGTTCCGGCTGTGGGCTCCCCGCACGCACAGGTGCGAGGGGACCCTTTAGCCTTCAAGCTCTGGGCCGTTTCCAGGAAGTACTCCTTGACGCCCTCCAAAATTTCACCCTCCTCGGCAGCATATGTGTGCTTCAAGGGCCTGGGCGGCGCTGTCTCAGCTTTCGCTTTTGACCTCAAGGCTTCTTCTTGGGCTTTGGCGCAGCGGTCCAGCGTCAAACAATGTTCCCCCCACCTCACAAACAAACGTGAAGCAAATCTCCAGGAAAAGGGCTGGTTTTCGCTGCTGGAGGCTGGGGTGACTTTGTGGGAGTTCGCCCGGTCCTCAGCGACGGGGTCTGGGGCAACAACATAGACCCTGATGCCGTGACCCGTGCCGTCAGCGAATGCTTGAAGTGTCAAATTGTCCCCCCACTTTGTGATCACCCTTTGCAGGAAAGCCGTCCAGGCAATCCTCCACAAAGGGTTCGTAGCGCTATTGGTCTTGCAGAAGGGTTCTGCAAGATCTGCGCCCGCAACTCCAAATTCGCTGAGCGCCCAGCACTGGCAATCACCGTCGCCAGGAACGCCGATCCTCTTTTTCCCAAGAGAACCCCAACCCAGCGTCCAGGCCGGCAATCGTGGCTTGAAGCTCTGAAGCGTCGTCCAAGCTTTCGGCAATTGCCAGCTGGAACAGGCCTTCCTCCGTCAGGCTCATTGCCTGAGCAATCTTCTGCAACGCGTATTTCGGGTGGCGGGGTGGGGTAGGGTGGGCGGGGTGTGGGGCGGTGGTTGGGTGGGGCCCAGCGGGGTGGGGGGTGGGGCGGGGCGGAGCGGGGGTGGGGTGGGGCGGGTGGAGTGGGGCGGGGCGGGGTGTGGGGCGGGGGAGGGGTGGGGGAGGGTTGGCTGTGGGGGATCACCATTTTGAGAACCTCGACGCAGGCGGCAGCTGCAGCGCCTCTGCTCGAAGAGCAGCTGTAAGCCCAGGAGCCAACCTTCACCAAGGCCGCACAGCGTGTTGTATGAGACCTGGCCCAATTCGGGCGCGAAGTGG
This sequence comes from Effrenium voratum, assembly GCA_963377175.1. NCBI lineage: Eukaryota > Dinophyceae > Suessiales > Symbiodiniaceae > Effrenium > Effrenium voratum. The sequence goes on along the minus strand of CAUJNA010001024.1, from coordinate 1,146,987 downwards.
GCTTGGTGATTTGTTCGAACCAAAAAGGGATGCTGAAGGTGGCGTTTTGGCAACCAGCTTGGATTTAAACTGAATTGCAGAGAAAGCTGTGACTATTTTGGGCGTCAGATGGCTGGACCTTCAAAGTTGCCTTTCTCAAGAGAACAACACCAGCGACACGTTGCCAATCCTCCCACGCCTTGCGAAGTTGAAATCTGACAGCTCACACCAGCCAGCCAAACAAACATCCTCCATGACAGGCGCAATGGAGCCCAACACAAAACACTGAACTCAACGTGCGAACTTCCAGCCCCACCTTTGAAATGGGCAATGGG
>CAUJNA010001024.1:1116673-1144173 GCA_963377175.1 Effrenium voratum | reverse complement strand
ACATACATACATACATACATACATACATACATACATACATACATACATACATACATACATACATACATACATACATACATACATACATACATTACATACAGTACATACATACATTACATACATACATACATACATACATACATACATACATACATACATTACATACATACATACATACATACATACATTACATTGCATTGCATTACATTACATTACATTACATTACACTACATTACATTACAATACATTAGATTACATTACATTCCATTACATTACATTACATACATACATACATTACATTGCATTACATTACATTACAGTACATGACATTACATTACATTACATTACATTACGTTACGTTACATTACATACATTACATACATTACATACATTACATACATTACATACATTACATACATACATACATACATACATACATACATACATGCCTTACCTACATACATACCTACATACATACATACATACATACATACATACATACATACATTACATACATACATACATACATACCTACCTACCTACCTACATACGTACATACATACGTACATACATACATACATGCATACATAACATACATACATTACATTACATTACATTACATTACATTACATTGCATTACATTGCATTACATACATACATACATACATACATACATTACATACATACATACATACATACATACATACATTACATCACATCACATCACATCACATCACATTACTTTGCATTACATTACATTACATTACCTTACATTACATTACATTACATTACATTACTTTACATACATACATACATACATTACATACATACATACATACATGCATACATACATACATACATACATACATACATTACATTACATCATGTGCTACATTACATTACATTTCATTACATTACATTACACTGCATTACACTACATTACATACATACACACACTACATACATAGGTACCCAGATACATACATAGATACATAGATACATAGATACATACATACATACATACATACATACATTACATACATACATACATACATACATACATTACATACATACATACATACATACATACATACATACATACATACATACATACATTACATTACATTACATACATACATACATACATACATACATACATACATACATACATACATACATACATACATACATACATACATACATACATACATACATACATACATACATACATACATACATACATACATACATACATACATACATACATACATACATACATACATACATACATACATACATACATACATACATACATACATACATACATACACATACATTACATTACATTACATTACATTACATACATACATACATACATACATACATACATACATACATACATACATACATACATACATACATACATACATACATACATACATACATACATACATACATACATACATACATACATACATACATACATACATACATACATACATACATACATACATACATACATACATACATACATACATACATTACATACATACATACATACATACATACATACATACATACATACATACATACATACATACATACATACATACATACATACATACATACATACATACATACATACATACATACATACATACATACATACATACATACATACATACATACATACATACATACATACATACATACATACATACATACACATTACATACATACATACATACATACATACATACATACATACATACATACATACATACATACATACATACATACATACATACATTACATTACATTACATACATACATACATACATACATACATACATACATACATACATTACATACATACATACATACATACATACATACATACATACATACATACATTACATACACATTACATACATACATTACATACATACATACATACATACATACATACATACATACATACATACATTACATACATACATACATACATACATACATACATACATACATACATTACATACATACATACATACATACATACATACATACATACATACATACATACATACATACATACATACATACATACATACATACATACATACATACATACATACATACATACATACATACATACATACATACATACATACATACATACATACATACATACATACATACATACATACATACATACATACATACATTACATACATACATTACATTACATTACATTACATTACATTACATTACATTACATTACATACATTACATTACATTACATTACATACATACATTACATACATACATTACATACATACATACATACATACATACATACATACATACATTACATACATACATACATACATACATACATACATACATACATACATACATACATACATACATACATACATACATACATACATACATACATACATACATACATACATACATACATACATACATACATTACATACATACATACATACATACATACATACATACATACATACATACATACATACATACATACATACACATACATACATACATACATACATACATACATACATACATACATACATACATACATACATTACATACATTACATTACATTACATTACATTACATTACATTACATTACATTACATTACATTACATTACATTACATTACATTATTACATTACATTACATTACATTACATTACATTACATTACATTACATTACATTACATTACATTACATTACATTACATTACATTACATTACATTACATACATTACATTACATTACATTACATTACATTACATTACATTACATTACATTACATTACATTACATTACATTACATTACATTACATTACATTACATTACATTACATTACATTACATTACATTACATTACATTACATTACATTACATTACATTACATTACATACATACATTACATTACATACATACATACATACATACATACATACATACATACATACATACATACATACATACATACATACATACATACATACATACATACATACATACATTACATACATACATACATACATACATACATACATACATACATACATACATACATACATACATACATACATACATACATACATACATACATACATACATACATACATACATACATACATACATTACATTACATACATACATACATACATACATACATTACATACATACATACATACATACATACATACATACATACATACATACATACATTACATACATACATACATACATACATACATACATACATTACATTACATTACATTACATTACATTACATTACATTACATTACATTACATTACATTACATTACATTACATTACATTACATTACATTACATTACATCACCTTGCGTTACATTACATTACACTACACTACACTACGCTACATTACATACATACACACACTACATACATAGGTACATAGATACATAGATACATCCATATATTCATACTTACGTATTGGTTTTTCACACCAAAGAATCAAAGACAAACATGAAAAACATGCGTTTTGTATTTCTGCATGAACGTCTTCGTTCTGTGCTGCAAGGTTTCTTTGTTTACCTCCCAGTGAACCGGGCGGCAAGGAAGCCAACAGGGAGACCTTTGAGTCATCAAAACCTGGTACTAAACTGGTCGACCCAGAACCATGCTTCAAGAATCAAGAAGGCGGAATTCCGCAGCTAATGGTTGGGATTGTCCCTTGACCTTCATCCACCCGGGTTTTGAGTAAGTGGCTCAATTGAGTTCCGCGTCCGACCCGTGGGGCCTCGCAGCGTCTGCAGGGCACTCCTCCAGGAGCCGGCGGCCAGGCGAGCGTTGCCGCTCTGCCGCGAGAGCTGAAGACCGTGTGCCTCGAGGGTGCGGGCGGGTGGGTCAAAATCCTGGTTCGCCTCCAGTGAACATCCGAACCATGGCCATGTGGCTGTGGGTCAATCATAGGTACCCAACATTGAACCCTGTAGGTGGTAACATGGACTAAAACCTGCGGTCGATTGATGTGGTGCATACAATTATAGGATGCAAACAATGAGTTGTTGCACACATTCAGGAAAACTTTGTAATGAGTTTGTTGGAAGCATGCGTTCCAATTGAACCACCAGGCCCCGATTTGGCCCCGCACCCAAGCAAGAAACCAGCAGAGTTGAAAGAGCCGAAGTGTACGCACGGGTAGCACTTGTCAAAATGCGCTGGATGTTTGCTGCAGGCCCTGCCCCCCCACATTCAGTAACTTGATATCATACCTCAAGCCGCGAAAGGTTGGAATAGCATCTGTGGTCTGGAAATGTACCATGATGAAGTGCGCGGAATTGCACTTGACCCACTCGCGCAAGCACTCGCGCAAGCACTCGCACGCCTCCAAGTCTGCCAGCAAGCGGTCAAGGGCGTCTGGCACCTGGCATGTAAGTCTTGCCTGGTAGTCTGGCACTCCAACCATCGCCGCGCTCCCCCAGCCATGCAACTAGAATGCGACTCAGTCGCATCGATCTTAACGCAGCCACGGATGAGACCCCGTGCACGTCAGCCGGGGCCCGGTCTCCGGTGTGTGGCCCAGCACGCCTCCCGCAGAGATCGACACGCACAGGTGACCACCACTTCATTCACCACCCCCAGGCCAAGCCAGGCCTGACACAGGCGCACGAGCGTCTTGGAAGTGGCTCAGGGTTTGCATCAGGATGGAACCCTCAAAATAGGTTGCCTTCTGCTTTCCCCCGAAAAAGCCATCCTAATAAAAGGATGGCCTCGAAAAAGGACACCACCTTTTGAAAGCTCCAAGTGCGCTACATGTCAGTGGAAGCATATGCTGTACCGGGTGCGTCTCTGCGCTTGTTTAGGACAATTTCTGGGCCCTGCACCCAGTCTCACCTTGGAATCGGTCTGCAGCGCGTGCTCTTGACAATGCTACGGTCCGTGGCTCATCGAAAGCCCCCGCCTTGTCCAAGCCCCTCCTTGCTCCTGTAAACTTACTTGGTTTGAATGATTGAACATTCGTTCCTGGTGCAGACAGTCCTGTCTGACCTCATGCAGCGCGGTTCAAGATGAATCATGCGTCAATCCCTGATCTTGGGTTACCAGAACTGGACTGTAACAGTTCACGTGTCTGCTCGACCCCTTCGACCCCTTGTTCCCCCTTCCTGGGTTCCCGCGCCAGGCTTGCGAGGCCTGCGCGCCACGGAGCCGCCTGCGCTGAACTGCCGCACGAAAGACCGAACTCAACAGCCCATGGCGTCCCCAGCAAAGAAATGAAAACCAAGGATGGAATTCCCTCCTTGGGCGCCAGACATTCGCACTTGGGTCCAGAGTCCAAACAAACCGAAGCGCTCCGGGAAAAACGGCCTCCAGACGCGCCCTCCGTTCCGGGCGCCTGCAGCATCGACGCAGCACTCACCGCCGTGGGCCTTCCCAGCTCACGGAGCTGCGACAGGACCAGGGGCCAATCGTCCTTGCTCGCGCCTGGGACGAGCAAAAACTGGCGATCGGTGCGAGAGATGCAAGTCTGACCCCCATAAACCATCCCCGATTTGGTGTTTCCTCTCAGGGACCCCAAATTCGTGCCTTTCCCTACTGAGCACCAGCAAGAACATTGTTGAGAGCGTCCCTGACAAGGGTCCGGAGAGGCTCTCCGGGCTCACTTCCAACTTCAGTCCGAGCGACCCATCAGAGAATTCACGGTCACGGTGTCCGGCTCCAGCTCCTCCTTGCGCAGACTCTGGAAGAGTCGCTTTGCCACCCCGGCGCGGCGTCCCTGCGCAAGGTGAAGGCGAAGACGAAAACCCACTCCAGAAACGGAAAGAGGCAAACATGCTAGCACTCGAGAAAAAGGCAATCATACCCTGCACTTGAGTGTGAAAGCGAACTCCAGGTTAGTTGCAGTGCCTCCTTGAAAACATGTGGTCCGTCCACAGCCAAAGGCATCTGGCGTCTGGCTGCTTCGACGTGACACGGGCGACCACAAGCTAGGTGTTCATTGATTCCATGATAGTAGGTACATCGGCTGGGTATACATAAACGCATGATGATATGCTTATCATGCATATGTGTGAATTGGGGCAAGCTGCAGGAATACCAGCGAGAAATATCAAAGTCCCATCCAGCCTGACAGGCATGCAGGAGGATGTTGTAGGTGACCACCTGCGGCTTGAAAATCTCGAGGCTTTCTGGTGAAGTGGCCGCAGGTTGCACATTGCGCTCACAAACAGGCCCTGCTGCTGACTCAAATTTCAAGAGTCGCCTATTTTTTGGAACCAAAGATGCTGCTGTGAACTTCTCAGGTGCACAAAGGCAGACTTTCCATCTGTCAACCCGGCCGCAATGGGGCACCCGGCCCCGGCAAATTGAAACTGAACAACTCAGGATGCTGCATTCGGCTTCAGACCTGGGCTCTCAGCGAACCATCCGACCGTGGGATGACACTCTGAAGCTCAAGATACATGTCAAGCTGTCCCCCATTTAATCCTCGAATTGATGTTGGCAGAGCCTGGTTTCACCAACTTCTACTGCATCTGTTGACTTCGCAGGAGCGCAATCAAGTTCAGGTTGAGTCCGGCTAAACGTTTCGGCGGATGGGCCAGCCCAAAGGAACTTCGGGGACCCGAATGGCGCTCCCCTTCCCTCCCGCCTTCCACCCGCAGCTGTGGCAGCTTCCAGAGCGCCGAGCGCCATCCACGCCCAGAAACGGCATGGAAGGAGATGCGGTCCGCCAAACGGGCGGCACGCAGCCTGCATCCACAAACTGAGTCTTGACGCGGTGGACATTGTGCGAAAAGTGGAAAAGACGCGCCTTTTTTGAAGCTGTCCAAATGACCATGCTGTCCAGGTTCCCCCCCTCTTCCAGGCTCACACGTTCGTTGGTGTGAGCTATGGTACGCCCGCATGGGCGGCTCTATGCGCCTGCCTCCTGGTCCGAAGTCCAGAGGGTCAGGTTGTCGCGCAGCAGCTGCATGATCAAGGTCGAGTCCTTGTAGGAGTCCTCTGCCACGTTGTCCAGCTCAGCAATGGCGTCCTCGAAAGCCTTGCGGGCCATCTTGCAGGCCTCGTCAGGGTTGCCGAGCACCTCGTACATGAAGACCGAGTAGTTCAGGGCCAAACCCAGGCGGATCGGGTGTGTCACTGCCAAGTCCTTCTCAGCCACCTTCTCTGCCTCAGCGTAGGCCTCTCTTGCCTTCTCCGCTGCAGCCTTCTTTGCGTCCCCATCACGGAACTCAGCGATGTACCGGTAGTAGTCCGCCTTCATCTTCTGGTAGAAGACCTTGGACTCACCGCTGCCGGATTTGGGAATGAGCTTGTTATCCAAGAGGGCCAGGATGGTGTCGCAGATCGACTGCAACTCCTTCTCCACCTTCTCGCAGTACTCCTTGGCATAACCGGCGTTTTCATTGTTGCCCTTGGTAGTCTCCTTCTGCATCACACTGGTGATGATGCGCCACGCAGCACGGCGAGAGCCCACGGTGTTCTTGTAGGCCACCGACAGCAGGTTGCGCTCCTCAACGGAAAGCTCGCTGCCCTCGTCGCCCACGTTCTTCCTTGGATATCACCGAGGCACTCAGTCATGTGGGACGTGAAACAGCCAGCACGAATACCTGGAAATGGGAGATCTGCACAGAGTGTAACCGCCCTGCCACGTGTACTGGGAAAGTTGTGAGACAATACTTGTTGTTTGTGCCTGTGTGATTTGATCTTGATCAAAAAAAAGCGCTATGCATGTAAGATTGCAACGACCTCCAGGTGGTACTGGTCAGCTGCACAACTTTGGCTCTGTTAAAGGCACTGCAGAGATTTCATTGCATTCCCGGTTGGACGCTCCCCTCCTTTCACCAAGAGTCATGTGCTCAGCCATCTCATCATAGCGCTCCGCCTGCTCGGCAAGCTTTGCAAAGTAGACGTCCTTGTCACGCGGCGCCATGGCTTGAATCCGGAAAGGTTCAGAGGCACGCAGTGCTGCTATTGGCTGCCGGAAGCATCCCACATCAGCCGCAGGGTCTGGGCAAACTCGAGCACACATCGCATGCCAAGCCTCATCAGCAGGCACTCGGCATGGAGCCAGCTGCATGATGTGAGGCAGGTATTCCTGAGCTGGTTCGGCCTATCCACTCATTGGGGCTAAACCAACTCAATGGAGCCATTCGCAACCACTCGATTTGTGTCACGTCCAGTGCCACAGCCACCCGCCCCACAAGTAGTTCGTCGCATCAGGTCTGCGCGACCCCCGATGACCCGTTTGGGATATGCTTCAACAGATGCCCGGGGGAACTGACAGCCGGAGACAAGGATCCAACAAACAACGCTGGGCTCCAGGTGCTTTTCCATCTGCAGCTGCAAACCCCAGCGCCACCTTCCTTGGAGAAAGCGACTGCTCAACAAGCGAACTTCTGTGTAGCTCAACTTTCCGGAACTCTATCCAGGGCTCCCTCGGCCGCCAAACTCTTGCTGCAGCGCCCGAAAGTGATCTGGCTCCTTTCCAGTCTCCTGCCAGGATCTGCCAGCTGCACGGCACGTCACATGTGTCTCAGAAAACTCTCGCCAAAAAAATATAAGAAAAACAACTCAAGCGGAATGCAGGCATTGAGACATTCGGAAAACAACGACGGGCCATGAGACGCCAGGTTTGAAGTCTACAAGCTCCGCGTGCCAAAAACCCCCGGCCTCGCATGCATGGCCAGCAGGTGCGCCAGTGCCGGCCGCCAGCCCTGCGCCGAGAGGCTTGGGGAAAGAGACCAGGATGTGCCTTCAGCTACCTTTGGGAAAACCAGTGGCCCAAAAAAGACGCAACTGACTCTACAGAAGAGAAGCAACTCAAATAGATGGACACTCAACAAGTCCAGTGATAGGAAATGCCCACAAACGCAGAAAGAACAAACAACTTCCGAACAAGGAACAGGTGCGAGGAACGCTTGCATCATGTGGAAGCTGAACATCAGAACACAAAATTACAACATCACAGACCCCAAATAGCGTGGGAAAGCTTCAACAGCTGACCACGTCGCCAAACAAGCACTAGCAACTGCCAAGGTGCTGGTACACCAAACAGCACCTTGAGCAGCACCCAAGCAGTACCCTGACTAGCACCAGCAACCGCACCCCTGACCAGCACCCTCACTGCATCGCCAACAAGCGCCGCCAGCACCACCACACCACCTTGAGCACACCAAGCACCGGGACAAGCACCACCACTGCTACCGCACCTCGAGCAAAAATCAAAAAGCACCCTGACCAGCACCCTGACCAGCACCCTGACCAGCACCCACAACAGCACCCTGCCTGCATCCCCAAACAAGGACCCTTGAGCACATCTAAAAGCACCCTCGCCCGAACGAAACAGCACCCGACCGCCAAAGCACTGCCAACAACCACCACACCACCTTGAGCACGCCAAACACCACCTTGGCACCCACAACAGTATTTATCCTTCATCGCAAAACAAGCACCGCCAACCAAGGCACCGTGAGCACACCAAGAGCACCCAAAACAGCACTTTGACTGCATAACAAAACAGGCCCCGCCAGCAACCACCACGCCACTTTGAGCGCACCCCAAACAGCACCCTGACCAGCACCCGCGGCACCAAACTGGAACAGCCTGCCCCTCTTTAGAAGTAAGAACTTTGGCTTTCAGCTATCTGTGGAACAATGTGTTCCAAAAAACAGCTGGACATGAATTCTGCATGCTTGGACATGCAGCACCATACGTTCCTGCACTTGACTGCATGAAACTATTGTTCTGAGGGAATGGAAAAACATTGCCCAGATTGTCTGTGAAGAACAGCAAACATAGCAAGCCCCTTCTTGGTACAAACATACCACATTTGTGAAGGGCGACACGCATCAACCAAATCTCGAAAAGATCCCACTGAGAACTTGGGCGAACCCAACCCGGCTTCATCTTGAAACGACAACCTGCAGATGCAAGTCACACAACCCGAACAAACTCTAATTCCTTCAGCACTCCCTCCGCCCTGCCAAAAAAAAAATACTGACCGCCTCGCGCGCCGGGAGGTCCCCTGATGGTCGCAGGGACGGCTTGCCCAGTTCAAACATCTACCGTGTTTCTCCAGCGATTGGATCTACAGAACTTGTTTTGTCGACGTTGCTGGTTCCACCTACGAAGCTCGGACTCCTGCCTTTTGAATACATCCGCGAGGCATGGAACTGCGCCGCCCGGAATGTCGAAAGCCGCTTGGCGGTCCTTGCGCAGACGGAGCCAATCTGCCCGAGAGAATCTGCCTGACTCAAGTCAACTAGACAAGTCGGTCCTGGCAGACACACCATCCCGGAAGCGCGGAAGCCAGGCTCAAAATGCTTGGCGCTCACACAAGCTGACCTTGCAAGCATCTAGCCATTCGTCAAACGTCAACTGCGAGCTGTGTGGACGTCTGCTTATGTCATTCGCTCGTAATATGAGCTGGATAAAGCCAAGTCAGTGCAGGGCGTGCGCTCACAGCGGAATGCGGCTTCAAATCACAGCAAAATTCCGAATGGATCCACTGATTCAATCGATCAATACTTTGTCCAAGCACAAACAAGGGGCCGATTTTTTCTGCTGCCAAAGCAAATGTCGGTAAAGGCTAGATTTCCCCCTGTCCCAGGCATGAGCAAGCCAGCAATCCGCAGCTGTTTGCTGCCTTTCCTGGCGAAGTGATGCTTGCAAAAGCGTGCAAATCTAGTTGCCTCCCTCCTGGTCCGAAGTCCAGAGGGTCAGGTTGTCGCGCAGCAGCTGCATGATCAAGGTCGAGTCCTTGTAGGAGTCCTCTGCCACGTTGTCCAGCTCAGCAATGGCGTCCTCGAAAGCCTTGCGGGCCATCTTGCAGGCCTCGTCAGGGTTGCCGAGCACCTCGTACATGAAGACCGAGTAGTTCAGGGCCAAACCCAGGCGGATCGGGTGTGTCACTGCCAAGTCCTTCTCAGCCACCTTCTCTGCCTCAGCGTAGGCCTCTCTTGCCTTCTCCGCCGCAGCCTTCTTTGCGTCCCCATCACGGAACTCAGCGATGTACCGGTAGTAGTCCGCCTTCATCTTCTGGTAGAAGACCTTGGACTCACCGCTGCCGGATTTGGGAATGAGCTTGTTATCCAAGAGGGCCAGGATGGTGTCGCAGATCGACTGCAACTCCTTCTCCACCTTCTCACAGTACTCCTTGGCATAACCGGCATTGTCAGCATTGCCCTTGCTGGTCTCCTTCTGCATCACGCTGGTGATGATGCGCCATGCAGCACGGCGAGAGCCTACGGTGTTCTTGTAGGCCACCGACAGCAGGTTGCGCTCCTCAACAGAAAGCTCGCTGCCCTCGTTGCCCACATTCTTCCTTTCGAGAAACAAATGCATCAGTCGGCATGTGAGGACGCATCCTTGCCTCATATGCTTGTTGCGTCGTTTATATGTTGGCGAAATCCTGTCGTGCGCCTTTCGCGATTGCATGTAACTGCTCATCACAAACTATTTAGACGGTTATTGACCATCTTGTTGTGACGAGCGTTGTCGCCGTCGACTTCGTTGCCATCCTCGTTGTCTGATCTATATTTTATACTAGCTTCATTCTTCAAGCAACGCAATTGAAATGGTCAGAAATCATCTCTCACTCTCTGAGCAAATACCACAAAAAACTGAACATGGATCTGGTGCATACTCATGATTAGAGTGCCTGTCAAAGAAAATGGGTACTGCCCGCAATACAACACAAACTGGCAGAATGCAAGTGATAAAACAAATGGCACCCAAGCAACTCCTCCATATTAGATCGGCCTCTCCCCTTCACTCTCTCTCTCTCTCTCTCTCTCTCGCTTCTTCCACGCTGAGACAACCAACGCATGTGAAGAAGAATATGTTATGCTATAGATTCAAGGCTGCCACTGACCCGAGAGGACTCTGAAGTGTCCTTCAACATGCAGCGCCCCAAGTCGAGCCCCAATGTTGACACCCTACAGGCACCCGTGAATATGCAGAATCCCGAGTGGTAGCTTTGTCCAAGGCTCATGTGCTCGGCCATCTCATCATAGCGCTCGGCCTGCTCAGCAAGCTTTGCGAAGTACACCTCCTTGTCACGAGGCGCCATGGCTTGAATCCTCCAGGAAGGCTCACAAAACACGACGCAATGCAGCTACCCTGACTCGCTGAGCAGGGCCACCGCGATGTGGAATATGTTCGGCATCACACGGGAAACAAGGCACAGCACCGCAACTGACAAGCAACTGGCCATTCAATTTGCAACTCAATCTGCCAAGCACATCAAGCAAGCTCACTACTGCTTGAAGAGACTGAAACACATTCTGAGGGCGCAAATGCCGGCTGCAACAGTCCTGATCTAGCAACTACAGCCTATGTACTTTTCTCTGTCCTCTGTTTCAGGTATGATCCAGCCAGCAATCTGCAGCCGTTTGCTGCCTTTCCTGGCGAAGTGATGCTTGCAAAAGCGTGCAAATCTAGTTGCCTCCCTCCTGGTCCGAAGTCCAGAGGGTCAGGTTGTCGCGCAGCAGCTGCATGATCAAGGTCGAGTCCTTGTAGGAGTCCTCTGCCACGTTGTCCAGCTCAGCAATGGCGTCCTCGAAAGCCTTGCGGGCCATCTTGCAGGCCTCGTCAGGGTTGCCGAGCACCTCGTACATGAAGACCGAGTAGTTCAGGGCCAAACCCAGGCGGATCGGGTGTGTCACTGCCAAGTCCTTCTCAGCCACCTTCTCTGCCTCAGCGTAGGCCTCTCTTGCCTTCTCCGCTGCAGCCTTCTTTGCGTCCCCATCACGGAACTCAGCGATGTACCGGTAGTAGTCCGCCTTCATCTTCTGGTAGAAGACCTTGGACTCACCGCTGCCGGATTTGGGAATGAGCTTGTTATCCAAGAGGGCCAGGATGGTGTCGCAGATCGACTGCAACTCCTTCTCCACCTTCTCGCAGTACTCCTTGGCATAACCGGCATTGTCAGCATTGCCCTTGCTGGTCTCCTTCTGCATCACGCTGGTGATGATGCGCCATGCAGCACGGCGAGAGCCTACGGTGTTCTTGTAGGCCACCGACAGCAGGTTGCGCTCCTCAACAGAAAGCTCGCTGCCCTCGTTGCCCACATTCTTCCTTTCGAGAAACAAATGCATCAGTCGGCATGTGAGGACGCATCCTTGCCTCATATGCTTGTTGCGTCGTTCATATGTTGGCGAAATCCTGTCGTGCGCCTTTCGCGATTGCATGTAACTGCTCATCACAAACTATTTAGACGGTTATTGACCATCTTGTTGTGACGAGCGTTGTCGCCGTCGACTTCGTTGCCATCCTCGTTGTCTGATCTATATTTTATACTAGCTTCATTCTTCAAGCAACGCAATTGAAATGGTCAGAAATCATCTCTCACTCTCTGGGCAAATACCACAAAAAACTGAACATGGATCTGGTGCATACTCATGATTAGAGTGCCTGTCAAAGAAAATGGGTACTGCCCGCAATGCAACACAAACTGGCAGAATGCAAGTGATAAAACAAATGGCACCCAAGCAACTGCTCCATATTAGATCGGCCTCTCCCCTTCACTCTCTCTCTCTCTCGCTTCTTCCACGCTGAGACAACCAACGCATGTGAAGAAGAATATGTTATGCTATAGATTCAAGGCTGCCACTGACCCGAGAGGACTCTGAAGTGTCCTTCAACATGCAGCACCCCAAGTCGAGCCCCAATGTTGACACCCTACAGGCACCCGTGAAAATGCAGAATCCCGAGTGGTAGCTTTGTCCAAGGCTCATGTGCTCGGCCATCTCATCATAGCGCTCGGCCTGCTCAGCAAGCTTTGCGAAGTACACCTCCTTGTCACGAGGCGCCATGGCTTGAATCCTCCAGGAAGGCTCACAAAACACGACGCAATGCAGCTACCCTGACTCGCTGAGCAGGGCCACCGCGATGTGGAATATGTTCGGCATCACACGGGAAACAAGGCACAGCACCGCAACTGACAAGCAACTGGCCATTCAATTTGCAACTCAATCTGCCAAGCACATCAAGCAAGCTCACTACTGCTTGAAGAGACTGAAACACATTCTGAGGGCGCAAATGCCGGCTGCAACAGTCCTGATCTAGCAACTACAGCCTATGTATTTTTCTCTGTCCTCTGTTTCAGGTATGATCCAGCCAGCAATCCGCAGCCGTTTGCTGCCTTTCCTGGCGAAGTGATGCTTGCAAAAGCGTGCAAATCTAGTTGCCTCCCTCCTGGTCCGAAGTCCAGAGGGTCAGGTTGTCGCGCAGCAGCTGCATGATCAAGGTCGAGTCCTTGTAGGAGTCCTCTGCCACGTTGTCCAGCTCAGCAATGGCGTCCTCGAAAGCCTTGCGGGCCATCTTGCAGGCCTCGTCAGGGTTGCCGAGCACCTCGTACATGAAGACCGAGTAGTTCAGGGCCAAACCCAGGCGGATCGGGTGTGTCACTGCCAAGTCCTTCTCAGCCACCTTCTCTGCCTCAGCGTAGGCCTCTCTTGCCTTCTCCGCTGCAGCCTTCTTTGCGTCCCCATCACGGAACTCAGCGATGTACCGGTAGTAGTCCGCCTTCATCTTCTGGTAGAAGACCTTGGACTCACCGCTGCCGGATTTGGGAATGAGCTTGTTATCCAAGAGGGCCAGGATGGTGTCGCAGATCGACTGCAACTCCTTCTCCACCTTCTCACAGTACTCCTTGGCATAACCGGCATTGTCACTATTGCCCTTGCTGGTCTCCTTCTGCATCACGCTGGTGATGATGCGCCATGCAGCACGGCGAGAGCCTACGGTGTTCTTGTAGGCCACCGACAGCAGGTTGCGCTCCTCAACGGAAAGCTCGCTGCCCTCGTTGCCCACATTCTTCCTTTCGAGAAACAAATGCATCAGTCGGCATGTGAACGCATCCTTTCCTCATATGCTTGTTGCGCCGTTCATATGTTGGCGAAATCCTGTCGTGCACCTTTCGCGATTGCATGTATCTGCTCATCACAAGCTATTTACATGGTTGTTGAACATCTTGTTGCGACAATTATCGTGTCCGTCGACTTTGTTGCCGTTCTCTTTGTCTGATCTACATTTCATAGACATGAGAGCCATTGTCCCAGTTTGGTCGATGCTTCACCTGTCAACCAACGCAATTAAAATTGCCAGCAATCATCTCTCACTCTCTGGGAAAATACAACAAAAGGGTGGTCAAAGAAAATGGGCACTGCCCAGAAAACAAGACAAACTGGCAGAATGCAAGTGCTGCACATGTCAAAACAAATGGCACCCAAGCAACTCCCCCATTAATACATTTGCCTCGCACACTGAGACAACCAACGCATGTGAAGAAGAATATGTTATGCTATAGATTCAAGGCTGCCACTGACCCGAGAGGACTCTGAAGTGTCCTTCAAGATGCAGCGCCCCAAGTCAAGCCCCAATGTTGACACCCTACAGGCACCCGTGAAAATGCAGAATCCCGAGTGGTAGCTTTGTCCAAGGCTCATGTGCTCGGCCATCTCATCATAGCGCTCGGCCTGCTCAGCAAGCTTTGCGAAGTACACCTCCTTGTCACGAGGCGCCATGGCTTGAATCCTCCAGGAAGGCTCACAAAACACGACGCAATGCAGCTACCCTGACTCGCTGAGCAGGGCCACCGCGATGTGGAATATGTTCGGCATCACACGGGAAACAAGGCACAGCACCGCAACTGACAAGCAACTGGCCATTCAATTTGCAACTCAATCTGCCAAGCACATCAAGCAAGCTCACTACTGCTTGAAGAGACTGAAACACATTCTGAGGGCGCAAATGCCGGCTGCAGCAGTCCTGATCTAGCAACTACAGCCTATGTACTTTTCTCTGTCCTCTGTTTCAGGTATGATCCAGCCAGCAATCTGTAGCCGTTTGCTGCCTTTCCTGGCGAAGTGATGCTTGCAAAAGCGTGCAAATCTAGTTGCCTCCCTCCTGGTCCGAAGTCCAGAGGGTCAGGTTGTCGCGCAGCAGCTGCATGATCAAGGTCGAGTCCTTGTAGGAGTCCTCTGCCACGTTGTCCAGCTCAGCAATGGCGTCCTCGAAAGCCTTGCGGGCCATCTTGCAGGCCTCGTCAGGGTTGCCGAGCACCTCGTACATGAAGACCGAGTAGTTCAGGGCCAAACCCAGGCGGATCGGGTGTGTCACTGCCAAGTCCTTCTCAGCCACCTTCTCTGCCTCAGCGTAGGCCTCTCTTGCCTTCTCCGCTGCAGCCTTCTTTGCGTCCCCATCACGGAACTCAGCGATGTACCGGTAGTAGTCCGCCTTCATCTTCTGGTAGAAGACCTTGGACTCACCGCTGCCGGATTTGGGAATGAGCTTGTTATCCAAGAGGGCCAGGATGGTGTCGCAGATCGACTGCAACTCCTTCTCCACCTTCTCACAGTACTCCTTGGCATAACCGGCATTGTCACTATTGCCCTTGCTGGTCTCCTTCTGCATCACGCTGGTGATGATGCGCCATGCAGCACGGCGAGAGCCTACGGTGTTCTTGTAGGCCACCGACAGCAGGTTGCGCTCCTCAACGGAAAGCTCGCTGCCCTCGTTGCCCACATTCTTCCTTTCGAGAAACAAATGCATCAGTCGGCATGTGAGGACGCATCCCGATTGGTGCGTCGTTCATATGTTGGCGAATTCCTGTCGTGCGCCTTTCGCGATTGCATGTAACTGCTCATCACAAGATATTTACATGGTTATCAAGTTATTGACCATCTTGTTGTGACGAATGTTGTCGCCGTCGACTTCGTTGCCGTCCTCGTTGTCTGATCTACATTTCATACCAGCTTCATCCTTCAAGCAACGCAATTGAACTGGTAAGCAATCATCTCTCACTCTCTGGGCAAATACCACAAAAGACTGAACATGGATCTGCTGCACGCTAATGATTAGAGTGCCTGTCAAAGAAAATGGGTACTGCCCGCAATGCAAGACAAACTGGCAGAATCCAAGTGCTGCAAATCTCAAAGCAAATGGCACCCAAGCAACTGTTCCATATTAGATCTGCCTCTCCCCCCCCCTATCTCTCTCTCTCTCTCTCTCGCTCTCTCTCTCTCTCTCTCTCTCTGTCTTTCTCTCTCTTTCTCTCTCTCTCTCTCTCTCTCTCTCTCTCTCTCTCTCTCTCTCTCTCTTTCCACGCTGAGACAACCAACGCATGTGAAGAAGAATATGTTATGCTATAGATTCAAGCTGAAGTGTCCTTCAACATGCAGCGCCCCAAGTCAAGCCCCAATGTTGACACCCTACAGGCACCCGTGAATATGCAGAATCCCGAGTGGTAGCTTTGTCCAAGGCTCATGTGCTCGGCCATCTCATCATAGCGCTCGGCCTGCTCAGCAAGCTTTGCGAAGTACACCTCCTTGTCACGAGGCGCCATGGCTTGAATCCTCCAGGAAGGCTCACAAAACACGACGCAATGCAGCTACCCTGACTCGCTGAGCAGGGCCACCGCGATGTGGAATATGTTCGGCATCACACGGGAAACAAGGCACAGCACCGCAACTGACAAGCAACTGGCCATTCAATTTGCAACAAAATGAATCGCACAAACTGAAATCACCAGTGTGCCAGGAAAAACAAGTGCTAACAAGTAAACAACCAAACAACCAACCAAACAAATAGACAGGCAGCTACGGCCCACCTGCGACCCGACTCCGGTGACTTTGTGTCAGCCTCCATCTGTAAAGGAAGTTCTGTTTTCCGGGAACTGCTCAGCTTATGTGGCTGCTTGGTGATGCTCAAGTTTTTTCCCCATGTCGCATTCAGCATGGTCACTAGTCGACTAAACGAAAAGTTTTCGTGCTGCAAAAAGCGTTTTCCCACATGCTTCAGGGTAATGGACAGAAGTCTGGCTTCTGTGGTGCACAACGAAAATCCAACCATGCAAGCGCGAGACGCATGGGAAGGGGGTCATCTCCAGCATCATCATCCATCATCATTATAATCCTTCACAAAGGATCATTCATCACCCGGCATCAGCATCAGCATCATCATCATCATCATCATCCATCACCCATCATTGTTCTTCCAAAACCATCCATCAGCATCATCGTCGTCATCCATCATTACCATCCATTCTCATCATCATCATCATCATCATCATCATCATCATCATGATCATCATCATCATCATCATCATCCATCGTCCCACGTTACGGCCCTTGCAGCTTTCCTGACTGCATAGCAAAAGGGTTCTCGTTTAGAGGTCGGGGGTCTGGGGGTTAGGATGTGACCAAAAGCCAGTGATTTACGTCTCAAGCATCCGCGCAAGCGTTCGCAAGCGTTTGCAAGCATTCGTACGTGTTCGCGGGTGTCACGCTCACAGCTCCAGTGGGGAAAGCGAAAAATGTGCAACTTAAATGACTTGAAGCGTGTGATTTTTCGCGCCCCTGTGCGGAAATCGTAGCTCTCAGCATGTCAGACGTCGTTTTGCTGCGCAGGCGCAGTGTTCTATAAAGGTTCCGCGGGGCTTGCGCAGCTGTCCGCGAAGCCGTCGATGACTACAAGCACCTGGTACAGTTTCTTCATCTCCAACTTCTTGGGCGCTTCCGTGATCTTGCGCTGCTGCTGGAAGCCAGGGTAATCAGGCTGACGATGCCTGACCAGGATATGCGCATCAGTAGTTCAAAGCATGCGTCGTCAAGGATGTCGCGCTCTGAGTTGGCGTCGAGGTCGAAAGCCTCGAAGCCTGTCGGCGGCTGCTGAGATGGGTGCATGTATGCCTGCGAAGACCTCCCTCGATGTGCGAAAGCACTTGCTCTCCACCTGTCTGCGCAGTGCTAGACGGGCGAGCGGAGTTGGCTGCTGTATGCCAAAGCCCAAGGCTGCGCCAAAGGCCAAGACTAAGCGGGGAGGGCCGTATACGGCCCGCACACGGCGACCATGGCGGAGCACCTCGGCATCTCCCCGTCCCCCTGCGAGAAGCTCGTGCCCTTCCTCGGCACGCACGTCGAGGAGGGCGTGGACGGCAAGCGCCTCAAGTTCTTGCGGGCGCGCTGGGGGCCAGGGTCTGGAGGCTGCACAGAGCCTACCGCTTCGCACGGGAGCGCGGTCGCCAAGAAGGTGGTGAAAGGTGGTGAAGCTCACATCTCCGGCCGCTGCTGCATGAACCCCGACAAGTTCCGGAACACGAACGCCTACGTGGACCCGGCCAAGTTCGAGCGGGCCGTGGCCAAGAGCTCCGTGACGAACTTCGAGTTCCAGATCAACGACTCGGAAAGGTTCCTGGCCTTCGAGACGCTCAAGACGAACCGCAGCTTTTTTTTTTGCCCCTTAGCAGCGATCCGCGTCGAGCGCACGTCTGCATCAAGCAACTCCGTGTGAAAAGGATGAAACAACAGCAAAACAGATCAGGTACGGGCATCACGAGAGGTGCGTGTGCCTTAAAAAGTGCCCAGGCTCGATCAGCACAAAACAGAGAAACCACCCAAACCGGACAAGCAAGCAAACAGGCAAACAGAAACACAGACAAAGACGAGCCGAAAAGTGAAACCTGTAAAGATCATGCAAAGAAGGGGGAGTACCGCAAGCCGCGAATTATGAAAACGTAGAGTCATCACGTAGCCGAAATTCGATAGGACAGTGCATCCCGAAAAAGCAGTAACATTGCCGCACCCCACGGCAGAATCCATGAACAGTATGGCCGACCATGGAAGAAGAAGATTTGATCGTAGATGCGACCAAGACATACACGCGGCAAGTCATGGACAGGTCATAGACATACGCAGGGCAGAGCTCGCTCCAAAGCATGCGGTAGTGCTGGCAGAATAACCAGGAAAGAGCATGCACGGGCAATCACCATGAATACATCATCCAGAGCATCCAAGAAATGCAAGAATCTCGAGCGTACTGAACCAATAAACAGAAAAAGTGAGGGTTGTCACCCCTGGGTCAGCCAAAAGACAATACTCACTGCAAACGACCATCACCTCCATCGCTGCAATTGGCGGCTGCGCCCAACACCGACCGGCCACGCGCCGAAGCAAGAAGGCGGCCGCAGTTGGGTCCCGCAAACGGTGCCAAAAGGTGACTCATGTCTTGGTATTGCATTGACAAACAGCTCACCCGGAAGGTGTAACAATGAAAAGCCCCGGGCAAACCAAAGAAAACACGCCCGAAATTCTGCACAAAAAAGTGGAGCACCATCGAAAGGTCCAATGAATTCACCACCTACAAGAAAGCACATACACTCACATGACCGCGTTCCGGAGACCATCCATTGCATTCCGACTGGTGCATTGTTGCGCTCAACCAAGTTCTGGGCTTTTCATTGCGATCACTTGGCAGGACAAAACTTACTCAGCACTGCGAACAAAGTAGTATAATGGATCCATCAATGCACGGACAGCACACATCCCAAATAAACTGTCATCGACCTGTCATTGATATTGGAACTTAAGCAGCGCCTGCATAAGCGTGCCCGCCCAGGTTGGCGCTGTTGAAAAAACCCTCCAAAACAGCCAAATTCTCCATCCTGCTAAGTTAAAGGTCCCGCGCACTGCTCCTAGCCTTAAACCACAAAGAACCCTAAACCCAAAGCGACAGCGCGCACACCTTTTTACCGGGTTGCTTGGGAAGGTGGCACTTTGCTAGGACACTGCGGCGCACCTAGGACAAGAGGCGAGATGTTCCCCGCCTTCAGTGCTTTCCAAGGCAACCCGGCAACACGCGATTAAGACCCAGGCGCAAAAGTCCCCCTCTTCAGTGCGGAGTTGCACCTGCGGCGGAACGCAGTGGCAGACAATGCAAGGGCATCGCTAAACCCTTAATGCAGCGACTTTCATCAGTTTATTTTCTGATGCTTGGAGTTTGTGCGCAAACTCAGCCGTTGCAGCCAGGTGTTCTGGCGGCGGAAAAGCCTGTCGCAAGCCACACTGGCTTTCTGAAGCCGGATGGCTAGCAGCCTCTCCGGGGCAAAGCGTAATGCCCCTTCCAGCTTGTGCAAGGCTCAGGGCTGCGCAGGCCGCCATCACAGCCGCGCTGCTGGCCTACTACACCTCGGTGCAGGTAGACGCCGGACACGGCAACGGCCTCGAGCATCGCAGCCTGCTCAGCTACTACACAATCGCACAAGTGGACGGTCTCCTTGCCGACAAGCTCGGCGTCACGGAGGCAGCCTCTGCCCAAATAGCCGTGCGCTTTCCGGACTCTCTCTTTAGAGGGCGTTTCCCAAATGGATTCTATTCTACCTGAGAGGCTCCCAGCACTCGTCCGTCCAGCATTTGACCTCGTCCTGCGAAGGATTCGAAGTCTAAAACGCTGCGTGCAGGCGTATGGCTGCAAAATAGTGACCCCTAGATACGCTTGCAATTTGGCTCCAGGTTGCATTTCAAGCGAGCCAACCTTTGCAGGGCTTGCAGGGCTAAGAAAAAACAAAAAAAAAGAAAAAAAGGGGTCCCAAAAAAAGGGGTCCCCAAAAAAAAGGGAAAAGGGGTTTCCTTTGGCAAAGGTTGACATCGCTTGAAATGCAACCTGGAGCCAAATTGCGGCGCATATCTAGGGGTCACTATTTTGCAGCCATACGCCTGCACGCAGCGTTTTAGACTTCGAATCCTTCGAGGACGAGGTCAAATGCTGGACGGACGAGTGCTGGGAGCCTTTCAGGTAGAATAGAATCCATTTGGGAAACGCCCTCTAAAGAGAGAGCTAGGGTTGTCCGCAGTGGGGGATTCTACCTCCCACTGCGGACAACGCGGACACCCGATTTGCTGCGGCACGGCGCCGCGTGTACGCCAAGCCGCTGAACCCCCACAGTCTCCGGGCTCCTTGCTATATGTGCTATATGTGCTATATCTTACACGCCAAGCCGCTGAACCCCCACTCTCCCCCAGCTCCTTGCTATATGTACTATATGTGCTATATTATTCTGTACGCGCGAAAATCTGTAGTATATGTGCTATATAGGGCCATATAGCACATATAGCACATATAGCAAGGACCCGGGGAGAGTGGATGTTCAGTGGCTTGCCTTGTGAGACCCATATAGCACATATAGCACGTATAGCAAGGACCCGGGGGACTGTGAGGGTTCGGCGGCTTGGTGCCTGCCGCGCCTGGCATAGAAGCCTCCCCGGCCGCGCCACCTGCCCGGCATAGAAGCCTCCAGCCTGCCGAGCCTGCGCCAAGGTCGGAAATCCGACTTCGGCAAAAACGAGCGAGGTCGGAAATCCGACTTCGGTCTCTCAGCAGGATTTCCGACTTCGGTATTTTGCCCAAAAACCCATCACCGGGCCAGCGCCGAATGTCTGCCAGCGCCCTGCTCCTCGCCATACCGCTGTCGGAGTGTTTTTTACCACTCACACGCCCTGCCGTCAATCCTGGGCTGGGCACAGGATTGCTCTTGTCAATCCTGCTGTGGCAACAGGATTGCTTCAACCATTCCTGTGCTGACAGCAGGATTGCCCCGGTGCATTACGAGCTTGGAACTGTTCTTGCCCGAGCACAGGCTTGTGATGGAGTCGGCCCGGCTGTAGAGCTCCCGGGCCTCCGGCACGTCGTTGACGCTCAGGACGAAGGGCAGGCCACTCGCGAAGAGTGCGTCTCGCAGCTCCGTGTGAAAGACCAGGTCGTGGCCCCCTCTCGTACCATAGTAATTCATGCTGCGGCCGGGGAAAATGTAAGGAGGGTCAGCGTAGATGCACTGGTGCGCCAGGCAGGGCAGAGTGCGTAGATAGGCTAGCGCAGCCTGGTGCCGCACGGTCACATTGCACGGTGGCTGCAGACGCCGCACGCTGCTCAGTGCCAGCGGCCTCTGCTGTGCGAAGGAGCCCCACTTTCCCAAGAAGCTGTTGCGCAGCAGGACGTACGCGCAGGCGGCCCGGCGCCCGGCACGGCCTCTCTGAGCGCCCGGCAGGAGGTGCCCGAAGTAGAAGCGCCTGTCCACCCTGCGCCCCACCAGGCGCAGCAAGGAGCGCAGGAAGACCGGGTCTTGCCTCAAGTAGCAGCGGTGCAGACGGGCTTGAAGGCGTCGACGCCGCGCACCTCCAGGCCCGGACGCCGGGCGGCGAGGTAGTACTCCAGCTTTCCAGAACCGAAGAAGGGAGAGTGAAGCACGGCGACGTCCCCCAGCAGCCGGTCCATGTGAGGAGCTAACCACGCTTTGCTTCCAAAGTACTTCAGCTGCATACCAGCCCTTTGGTTTATCCCTGAAAACATTGGAAGCGCGTCTCTACACAGCGATGCACTCCCAGACTCGCCGCCCGGATTGCCCGGAAAACTCAGCGCCCTGCTGTATAGCAGTGCGCTGACGGACTCGCCGCCCGGCTTCCCGGCTTCAAATTTGGGAAGTAACGCAAAGGAATGGGGAAGATCAAGCTGTTTCCTACGACAGAGTATGGCAGTAAGCAGCCCTCTGACCCCGTGGTGCCCCTGGTGCCATGCACGGGCATCTTCCTCGGGCCATCAAAGTCGGGCAAAACCGTGGCTCTGATCAGCCTGATTCTGGAGCAGTATCGCGGCGTCTTTGAGATACATCTTCAGCCCGAGTGTCAACATAGACGACGGCTGGATACCCGTCAAGAAGTACATTGAGGAGCACTTCCACTTCTACCTGGACGATTTTGTACAGTCCAGCGAGGACCCCAACCCTCGGCCCCTGCAGCACACGCCTCTGCATCCCGAGGACGGCTTCCGCACTCCCGCAGAGGCCACGGACGAGGACGTGCGCCTTGCGCGGAGGTACCAAGGGTACGGCGGAACCCGCTTTGTTGAGGATGACCTGGCGGGAGACCCCGAGGCCGGCGCGCTGGCCAGCAACGGGCAGGGGCCGCCCTCCATCACGGACCGTCTGCGCGGCACTGCAGACGGCGCTCAGGCGGCAGCGGACCTCATAGGCGCAGGGGCCGCGGGGCTCGCAGCCGCGCAGGCCTTCCGCTCTCAGCTGCCCCAGGACGCAGCTGAGTACGTGCGGCTGAACGTGCTGCCCCGTCCGGGCCAGGCGCAGCCGCCTCCGCAGATCATAGGCCGGCCCAGTGACGTGGAGCGCCTCCTGGACGAGGCGGGGCAGCGCGCGCAGGAGGTGGAGCGTGGCGCGGCGCAGGCTGTTGAGGAGACGGCGGCCGTGGCTGCGGAGGAGGGCGAGGTTGCCGTTGCCGCCGAGGGCGTGGGCGGAGTTTTTGGGTACCTGGGGGGCCTGGCAGAAGGGGCCGCTGCCCTGGCGCCCACCGCGGGCGAGGTTGCTGGAACGTTGGCTGGCGCGGCGGGAGTTGGCGCGGCGGCAACGGCGGGGCTGGCGTGGGCATTGCAGGCGGCGCAGCCTACGGCCTCGCGCGCGGCACGGGCTGGGTGCTGGAGAACACGCTCTTCCGGCCCCAGCAGGGCAGCGAGGACGCGGCCGCGCAGGACGTCCGGTCCGCCAACAACATGAATGACGCCACTCAGCCTCAGCACTTCACGCTGCGCTCAGGCAGCAGCACTTCAGGCAGCCCCGCAAGCAGCCGCGCCTCCTCTCAGTCCGGCTTCCGCGTTCAGGCGCAGTCCAACCACACGCCGCGCCCCTTCTGCTGGGGCCTGAACCCCGTGGCCCTGCCCCAGTCCCAGAGCTCGCGGGCGAGCTCCAGTTCCGGGCAGTCACGCCGGAGCCTGCCTCCGCCCAGCTTTGACCAGCTGGCGCGAGACATTGAGGCTGCTTAAAAAAAAAAATAAAAACCCCTCCTCTTAAGGGGAGAGTTTATTTTGCACGGTTTTGGGCTACAAAATGCTATTAGTGTCGTCCGTACATAGATGTACGGACTAGACTAATAGCTCGTTTTGCACGGTTTTGCACGGTTTTGCAGCTATTCTTCTCGTCCGTATATAGATATACGGACTACAAGAATAGCTTTGGCACGGTTTTGCGCTGAAAAAATGCTATTAGTCTAGGCTCTATATCAATATAGACCCTGGACTAATAGCTCGTTTTGCACGGTTTTGCGCCACAAAAACGCTATTCTTCCAGTGCCTATATCAATATAGACACTGGAAGAATAGTTTTTTCCTTCGCCGTACGTAGTCATGAAAGAGCCTGGTCTACAAGCTGAAAACAAGCAACACCAGCTACGTGACGGCGCGGCATGACGTGCAGTACTTCCCCAGCTCGCTGAGCTCCTTCTCCCCCACAACCTCTTGGGTCTGCCGCATCCCGCTGACCAGCGGCACGTCCTTCATCGACCCCGAGTCCATCAAGATCGCCTTCCGCGTCAGGAACACGGACGGCACCAACCCGCTGGCCCCGGCCACGCCCACCCCCGCCTGCTTCGTCCAGCGCGTCCAGGTCTTCGCCAACGGCCAGCGCTGCGACGACATCAACTACTACGGCCGCACCGTGGCCGTGCATGACCTGCTGAAGGGCAGAGAGTACAACCGCAACAAGGCCATGGAGGGTTTCGACGAAGTGAACGACCCGCGCATCGCCCGCGCGTTGGCTCATAAAGGTACAGACAGTCTTTCGCAGCGCCATCGCCCTATGCCAAGCCGCACACCTGTCGAACCTGAAAGCCTTTGACAAGAAAGTGGCCGAACTGTGCCTTGCCGCGCCCCAGCCAGTCCCGGACAGTAAACACCCAGATTGCTGGCCGCTGACCGCAAAGTCTGGGGCGTCATATCTGAACTGCTGGCTTAGAGCTGGAGCCTAGATGACGCACTGCGCGAGGTCACGGCCATGCGAAACGATTTGCCTAGCCTACTGCAACTCCGCCCCAGAGTGCCGCGTCAGCCTCCACCGCCGCCAGCCCCGCCTCGCACACACCGAGCGCGCGACAAACGCCCTGCGCCGCCCGCGCAGACGCAGCCGCCAAGAGGCTCACACTGAGCAGCGACTGGATACAATCGTACCAGGGCAAGGAGGTGTGCAAACGATATCAGGTGGGCAAATGCCACGCAGAGAACTGCAAGTTCGCCCACGTGTGCGCTGTGCCAGGATGTCACCGCCGTGCAAAGAATATAGCCGACTGAAACTGAAGCCAGGTGGACCACAACCCCTACGCACGCCAAAATTTATGCAAGGCGTGCCCAACTTGCCGCCGCACCTGCAACAACGGGTCAAAAACAGCAGGGAGATCCACGCCCGTGGACGTGCTATCTTCGAAGCAGTCGCAGCCAAAGGCGGCATTGCCATACTGGAGCAGCCCTCTTCGTCAATGGCCTGGCTGGAACCAGAGAACTTCGCCATGTTGCAGCAATGCCATGCACATATGGCTTGGGTGGCCGCCTGCCGCCACCATTTAGACATAGCCAAGTCTTGGTCTTTTGCCAGCAACTGTCCAAAAATACAGCAGCTAACACCCAATGCAACCATGCAAATCCACACCCCCCTAGCTTCGCGGGGGTTAAAGTGGATGGCGTCTGGGCCAGCACACTCACAGCAGAGTACCCCCCATCTTTGGGCATAGCCATAGCCCAAGTCGGGGAACACAAAGTCTCACCATCAACTCTTCACGCGTGCCGCTTGCGCGTGTGTGACGGAGCGGGCACCCACTCCACCGCGGATTGGAGCATACCACAGCCGAGCCACCCTCTACAGCCGGTAGCACAGGCCTGGCTGCAGTGGGCAAAGAACCAAGACGTGGTGCCACGCATCGTGGCCCACATCGCTCAGGCGCCCAGAACCTCCTCTCTTGCAAGAAGAGGGGATCGAGTGCGCCACGCTTGCTTTTCACCTTTTCAGGCGCTGAACTCAGCACCGCCCACATGCTGGGAACCTAACCCAGGCCAGCCATATCGGCTGCGCCTGCTGCAAGCCATGGGACTCGCGTCCAACGACCCAGATATGGCGTTGCTGCCATTGGACAGGTGTACCAACAGGGGCCATCTCCACGCAGCTTTCAGTAACCAAAATGGGAAAAACGCCGAAGCCGAACCAGAGGTAGTTAAGGCTCTCTTGGAAAAAGAGATCGCCAGCGGATGGGTAGAACCC
This sequence comes from Effrenium voratum, assembly GCA_963377175.1. Lineage (NCBI taxonomy): Eukaryota > Dinophyceae > Suessiales > Symbiodiniaceae > Effrenium > Effrenium voratum. Next base: position 1,117,279 of record CAUJNA010001024.1, on the reverse strand, counting down.
GCGGTGCCACTTGCCAGAACAGGTCAGCCTCCCTATGGCCTCGGATTTGTGCCTTGCCACGCACTGCCAAGACGCACACAGCGCCTTCATCGGCGCCAGTTTCGATTTCAAGGCCGCGCGCAAACAAAGTCAAGTTCGCCCATTTTGGCGGCCGCTTTTCCGCTTTCTGGTGGCAACGAACAGGTGCCTTTATGTTGCGCTTAATGCACGGCCTGCTAGCCATGCTACCACACAAAGCCTGGCTCTTTGTGGATGACCTGCTGGCAGCATTGTGTAGGTCAGCAGGGGGCGAACAGTTGGCCATTCGTGGAAAAAAGCACAGTTCCAGAATCAAATCAACTGGTGCGGGTGGTCAGTGCACTTTGGCCACGACACCAAGCATTTCATGGAAGCCAAATTGGACAAACTGCGTCAGCAGCAAAAAAAATTGAGCCAGGCCCATAAAGTGCCACGCAACCTTATCTGAGCCTCTCTCTTTAGAGGGAGATTCCCAAATGGCGTATATTCTACCTGAGAGGCTTCTGACACTCGTCCGTCCAGCATTTGACCTCGTCCTGCGAAGGATTCGAAGTCTAAAACGCTGCGTGCAGGCGTGTGGCTGCAAAA
>CAUJNA010001024.1:1059320-1114320 GCA_963377175.1 Effrenium voratum | reverse complement strand
TTCCTACCCCACCGGCCTCCCACCAAGCTGGGGGATGAAACACCTATGTTATTTGACGTAAGTCGTTGCATTTTCTGAGTGCTTTCGACAGGTGATGCCTGGTGCACCATTTGATTTGGAACCCATGATGAAAACAATGCAACTTTTGAAGGTGATATCCAGTGACGCATGTTTTCCTTCAATGAATCCGATGGTTGTCAGGGGGCGGGCCTTATTAGTCGCTGTTGGCCCCTATTGGGATTGGGGGGCCCCTATTTGGCCCTTGACAACCATAGGAATCAACAGCATGTCCCAGTGGTTTCGCGGGACGTCCGTTGGAACACGCTGCGCGCAGAACTGGCCGCAGTTTGTGCCGGGCTTTGCTCGGGACGTGGCTCGTGAGTCCCGGGAGTCCCAGAAGGGTGTGGCCCCCAGGGAGAGCAAAGGCGAGGGCTTCGTAAGACGCGCTTTGGCGATCCATTTGCAACACCACCTGTTGCTGGATCGAAGGGCATCCTTCTTGACCATGCGTTGTGCCAGACCAGGGGCGCCCGGCACCAAAACCAGATCTGATCATTCGATGCAGGCTTCGCACATCCCGCGAAAGGACTCCGCAAGCCGCTCACCTTGGGCGAAGCCAATGGCAACCTCCAAAAAGTGGCGATCCTAATGGAAGCCATGATGCTACAACCAAATTTTGGTGAGCCTCCAGAAGTGGGGGCAGCTTCAATACGAAAAAGCCCGGCCGATTTTTGCAACCTTTGCAAGGGGAAGTGGCCCCCGGTTCGCGTCACCCCCCCCCCCCCCCGCCCGATTCGTGAGCTTAGGCCACCTCGCGCCCAAGGAGCCGGCGCTGGCCATGCCGGGAGGTCCAGTTTTTTCCCCCCCTTTTTTTCCCCGATTTTTGTCCTTGTTTTTTTTCCTTTTCGTTTTCTTCTTTTTTTCTCGGCGAGATCAGGCACATATGTTCTCGGGTTTGCTGCGGTTTTCTTTCTAACCAAAGCACAGAAAAAAAAGGGAACAAGCCCCAAATGGCAAGGTGGGAGCCCAACACCACGTGTCGCCGGAGCTTTTGCCGAATGCGCGCCAGCGATCCAAGTTTGAACGCCCCAAGTGGGAGCTCCCCACCCGGGTGGGCAATCCTTGCTGGTGCGATAGGTAGGGAATGAGGATTGGAATGGGGATTCCTGCAACGGAAACCCATAGGGAATGGTTTTTCTCGGGGTCATTCCGATTCTCATTCCCTTCTGAGCACCAGCAAGCATCCTTGGGTCCCTTCGCCTGTGCCGGAATCCGAGGCTGCTGGCCGGTCAGCAGCCACAGCAGAAGCCACAGCCGCAGCAGCCGGAGCAGCCCGAGCAGCCCGAGCAGCCGGAGCAGCCCGAGCAGCCGGAGCAGAAGGAGTGCTTGGCAGGGTTGGGCCATTTTGTGAAATTTGCAGATTGGGTGGGGTATCGCTGTTGCTGGAGTATCAGCTTTGCAGATTGGGTGGGTGGGTGGGGGCTGGGGGTCTAGGTATGATTGTCGGACATTCTTTGTGGGCCTGTTCTTTTTTGGGTTTGTTGCTGCAAATGTGTGTCAAGGACTGGCAGAAGTACCTTCCGCCCTTTGCTCGTGGCGGCCCTGAAGCCGGATTTGGCCAAGTAAAATATTGCCATTCTGCCGCGCCGCCGCACATTTGCAGCAGCCAATGCTAAAAAGCGAAGTGCTGGAAGCGCTTGTGGCGAAGTCTACCGAGCTAAAAGCAGCTCCACGTCGTATTGTTGTGTTTTATGCCCACAGCAACCTAAAGACTGCGCACTGGAGAACACGCCAAAGTCAAACTCAAATCGCACGCCTTAAGCAACACCCTAGCTTTTCCATGTCCCATCCGCGGCTGATTCCAATGGAGCGCGAAAGGCGGCCACTGCTTGCGGCCCTCCTTGGGGCCATGGCAATTGGGGCCCTGGCGCCGCCGCTTTTCGCCCAGCCCACGGCGACGCAGTCCGCGCAGTCCGTGGAGTCCGCGGAGTCCGCGGAGTCCGCGGAGTCCGCGAAGTCCGCGGAGACGAGGTCCTGCCGGGCGGCGAAGCTGGGGCGGGATGCGGACCGGCGGGAGCTGAGGAGCTTGGACGCTGGGAATCTCTCACAAAGGGAGTCCAGCTTTGCGGTAGAGAATCTATATGTGCCACAAAGGAACTCAGCACTTTTCGTAGAGCCTCCCGTTTCAAGGCGTGTCGCATGCTAGATGGAGAAAGCGCACATCAAACTTTAGTCTCGAGGGTTTGCCATCTTTCTCGTACAGCTTCCATTTGCTTGTGGCGATTGTCTTGCTTTTTTGTCTCTCCTCGTTTTGGAGGAAACCGATGATGACGGCTAAATCTTTCTTTTCTTAATGCCAGCTTAAACGAATCTCAACTGTGATGCTTGAAGATAGCCACATCACGGGCCCTGAAGCAATTAGCCTTGGTAGTACAGGAAACCAATGTTCCTCACCCGCCATATGTGACATTGAATCGTAAGTACCATTGGCGGCTTTTTCTCCACTTGGGGTTAGCGGAAGCGCGAGGCTTGCTTACCCCTGCTCGCACATGTTTCGGTGGAGGGCCTGCTCTTCGTCAGGTGCGAGATTTGGTGCGAGGGGAAGTGGACACAAGCGCTACTTTTGTAACGTGACAACACGCCACCGCTCGAAAGAAACTTTAGCCCTCCCCGGCAACCATGTGCCACTAACTTTAGCGAACATCAGGACCTGATGTTCGCTAAAGTTAGTGGCACATGGTTGCCGGGGAGGGCTAAAGTTTCTTTCGAGCGGGCAGTATGACAGGTGGCCCGGCGGGTGTCAGTGTCAAAACAAGGGCGCTCTTCACCTGACTGCTTCCTGCCAAAACAGTGCCATGGTGCCCTGTTCGGTTTAGGCACATTACCCTGTCTTGGATGCTTTTTGGCAAACCCTCTAACTCGGTACTCACTTTTGGGAAAACAAGCACGTACCCGCTCTCACACTAACATGGCACTTGGCAGTTGGCAGGGGATCCATCCAAGAGGAAACTGGTCTTCCAGATGCCATCCCGCAGGAGCCATGTTAGTGGGCGGAAGGGCATTTTTCGCTCAGCAAAGCGTGAAGCGCTTAACGGCCTGGAGAGCCAAGGAACGGGACGTGCCCTTCTATGTTCTGCGCGCGGCCAATGGCAACCCCAAGACCGCGCTGGGCCGCTGGATGGAGACGCTGAGGCGCGGTAGGTTGCTTGCGAAACTGCTGGGGGCACAGTGCTATCCTGGCTTCGTCGGGCAGTCCGGGCCGTTGGGCAGACATCAGGAAATGAAGTAAGGACTGACGGTAATTCATGCAGAATCTTTGGACACTTTTGGACACGGACCTGTAGACCCGCAGATACGAAGCGCCGAACATGCCTCTTTCCCTGTAGAAGTATGAAGAGTGAGGACCCCCACACAACGACAAAGGCCTTCTTTTCAAAGATTTTCAGGGACCGAGCGCAGTTTCCACCAGGTGGCGATGTGAGATTGGAGACGAGGCGATCGTCTCAAAGCCCAATCCCAACTTCTTCAAGATCCATCGGGACTATCCCACGTATCCTGGATCGAAAGGCCCAGGCCGGTGGGCGTGGGTGGAAGTTGTTTGCGAGGGACGCCCAAAGCTCAGGAGTGCGATATCAATGTTGGCCCAGTGCACATGGGGCCCCGAGTGTTTGTTCTTCTAGGTTTGGCGGGCTGGGCGGTCGTGGGCGCCGAACCTGGGACCAAAAAGGGCCGAGCCGAACCTGGGAAAAACAACCACCATCCGCCAGTGCGTACCGGGGGCTTTGAAGGGAAGGCCGCACAGAAGCTTATTGGGAGAGATCACAGAAGCAAGAGGGCAGGTATTTCCTGCCCTAAACGTGACCCCCTGGCCGGAGCAAGGCATCCAAACCCCAAGCCCAGCTGGCATGAGGTATTTGCACCTCCCGGACCAGGCGGGGCGGCTCACCTACTGGCAGATGGCCGGGCAGCTGAACCCGGCGGGGTTGTCGGAGCAGGGTATGACCCCCGATCTGGTGCGGGACGACTACGTGCCTTTTGAAAAGCAGGTTTGCTTCCAGTTGGGTGTGCTGTTTTTGGTTCTTTTCGAGTTTTGTCTCTTCTCGGTTTTTGAAGGGAAACCAAAAAGAAAGCCACCCTTTTGAGGGCTCTTTTGCTTCTATTCTGTAAGTGGGGCTGCAAGGGACAAAGTTTTGCTGACAAAGGGTTGGAAAGGTGTGGCAGACCCTGTTCACCTATGACCTGTGGCTGCAGCGGGACGGCGAGCGGCTTGGCTTTCCGGACGGGCATATTTTTTGGTGCTCCAGTTTTGGTAGAATCAACACAGAACCCAAAAGGCACCCTGCCAATTGAGGGGTCCCCTAGTTTGAAAGACCCAGACGGAGGTTTCGCCCGCATGTTTTCGGCCTACTTGAAGTTGGCTCGTCAAACTCAGCTCTCGAAAATGGTGTGTTGCCTTCCGACGAAAGAAAGTGCCGGCGCCGGCAAGTCCCTGAAGCAGTGCCTGTGAATCATTTAAAGGTACTTCAGGGACTTGCAACTGGGTGAGGTTTGGGGTGAGTAGGTTGTTTACACAAAGTTCCCAGCTTCCCCAAGTGTATGGGTGGTCCCTCAACGGGTCAACCCACTCGCTTGTTCGCAGTCAGGCAGGAGATCACCATCATCATCGACATGGAGGGCTTCCAGCTGTCCTCGGTCACCCCCAGCATGCTGCAGATCTTCTCTAAGAGCTACTCGGTGATCCAGAAGCACTTCCCGGACCGGGAGCACCTGGTGGTGCCTTGGGGTGAAAAGCGAAAAGCCGGACCCAAGCAGTTGGAGGTCCACCAATTTGCCTTCTTCCCCGAGGATTCTCGCAGAAAAACAACTTCAGACAGGCTGAATACAGAGTCCAAGAGTTCAATCTCTAACTCTTTTGGGCCGCTGATCTAAGTGCTGCCCGACCAGCCCAACCCCTCCAGGTGCCACCGCACCGGTGTGCGCAGTGCCTATGGACGCAAACACCCCCCCTCAGCCCACCTGCCCACCCCACCGCACCCTGCACCAGCATGCCCTCAACAGTACCCACCCCCTTAGTTTCACTGGCTGTTGGTTGCTGAAGCGACTTTTGTGTTGCTGTGAGCAGTTAATGTTGATATCTGAAGCAAGGCTTCTCAAGCGCACGCAGTTTGGTTTGTCGTTGCTGGGAAACAACATTAGGTAGGGACCGTCAAAACCATCAAACATGGGCGTATATCTGCTCTTTTGATCCTTTGCAATGGGTTTGGGTAGGCCACTTTCACCCTCTCGACTTTCACACCCTAATATCCCTTGAACAAACTTTGACTCTTTGACCACCCTGTTGGCCCCTTTAACCCTTACAGCCCTTGTAGCCTTCTTAACACTTCGTCAACCCTTTCAACACCCTTTCAGCCCTTTTGAGCTTTTTCACCGTTATAAAGCCACTTTTGCACCAAAGTGGGGTGTGTCCTTTTCCTTCTTGACGGTCGGAAACCACAGGACCCCGCGCAGGTTTTGGAGGTTTTGGTTCTTTTGGGTTAGGTGGTGATCAACGCGCCGGAGTGGTGGGGCGCGATCTGGCAGCTCTTCAAGCCCTTGATCCCGCAGAGACAGCGGGAGAAGCTGCGAGTCCACACCACGCCCTTCAACTCTGAGGCCTTTTCAAAGCGGGTGGCGTCAACCCCCAGCCATTTGGCTGTGGGTCAAAACCAGTGGAATCCCATTTTGGGGTACCCATTTTAGCACCTATTTTCGTGGGGATTGGGATGTTCACTGGGGGTACGGGCACCCCTGGCCATTTGTGGCGGACTGTTGGGCCAAAGCTGCTTGCTGCTTGGCATTTGTTTTCTAGGGGTTGGTTGTCTGCAAACGGCTCATGTAGAGGTGTCCCCAGATATCATTGGCAAACGTGACCTCACTGGGCATATGGTGTGGACCTTTGCGGCCCTGTGCAATGAACGTTCCTTTTGCGGAGCTTTGCTTCGAGTTTGGGTCGCCTTTGAAGATCTAAACCGCCTGGCCAGGATCTGCTGGACGTGATCGATGCAAAGAACATCCCTGAGAAGTACGGGGGCTCCAGCGTCCCTCTCGGGGAGGCCCCGGCAGAGCTGAAGCGACGCAAGTTTGCCGCGGAGGGCGCGGCATGAGACGGGGCCAAAGTAGCGGGTAGCCGGGGCTGGCCGATATGTCTGGCGCCTTGGGCATGTTTAGACATGAGAGGACCATGTTTCTGTTCTGCCCTTTGCAGGGCTATTTGTTTGGGATACGTATAGCCAGCCCCAGTTTTCGACCTGAAGTTAGCCTCCTGAATGGGAGACCTCGATTGGTCGAATACTCGCAGACGCCCCGGGACAGAGAGACCTTGGCTTTTCCCCGCCTCGTCGGCCGAGCGAAACGCGGGGACTCAGGGTGCGATGTGGCACAGCAGATTCCCCCGAACCAGCCTCAAGATTGCCAGCCCAAGACCACTTCCCTTTCCCATCGAAGCCTTACAGTCGTTGGCTCCAAATGCGGGCACAGCTTTCTGCAAAGGTCATGACAAGCCGGAGAAGGGCGACAAGCCTGGGAAGGGGGACAAGGAACCGCTCTGCTTCTTCTTTGCTTTGGCCAAGCTGGAAGTGCAGCGAGGTTTTCTTCCGAATCGGAATTTGCCACTGGGTGGTTTTTCTTTGGTTGCCCAAACCACACCTCAATTGCATAGCCTCAATGAGTGACAGCTCCAGCGGATCGGCAGACCATGCTGGATTGGGATGGCCACGTGCTGCGCTCGCCAGGATGCGGACAAGAGCCCCTCGCTTATGTACGCGCACCCACTGTGCTTGCCTCAACTTCTCTGTTTAATCACAAGTGCTGGGATGACAATGTGGCAAATTCGCAACGCCGAGGTCAAACTCACAGCCTCCCATTTTTAATTGACTCGCAAATATGTGCATATTCCGCACAAAGTAATCCTGCTTAACACAGGTCATGCAAAGCCATGAAGACTCCTTCTGACTTGGAGCGCTGGCACCGAGTAGCCGTGTTGGTCCGGTTTGCCATATTCGCTGGCGGCAGACACGCATCGCGTATTAGTGCAGAGACATTCTTGATATACGCTTCTTCCTCCTGTTGGTTCGCCACCTGGTGAATTGACTCGCGGTAGTCCTCCAAGAGTCACGGAAACATCAAGGCCCAATGCTTTCGGATTCTTGTACTTTAGCAAAGCTGCTTTGCTTGCTTTTGTCGGGCTTGTGCCGACTCACTTGACTGAACCACTCCTCCCAACAGTAAGGCTGTTGCAAGATCAGGCTCAACTGGCAGAATTCAGCACACTCTCACATGGATTCACATGGAACCCAAGAAAACACAGTATTTTCAGCGTCGCCTCCTTTTCGTGGGGGACCCAAAGAGGGTTCAATTTTTCTTTGGGGGGGTATTGCGCCTGAAGACTGAGTGCCTACCATCTCTGTGACCCGGTTTGGAGCCCCTCATGAACAACGGTTATGTTATGTTCAGGCAGCATACTCTAATACTGCAGCATGGGACACTTCTGGTTTGCAGATGTTTGTTGGCTTATCCCAAGCGCCTCAGATTTTGGCCAGTGACTTGCTTTCAGGATGTTCGATGCGCTCACGGGCGAGCAGTCGCTGGGCCAAGGGTGCGGGTGGGTCGTTTTGCGCATGGGCGTGTGTGCCGCAAACCGGGGACCCTGCGCGTGGTTTCTTTTCATCTTCCTTGAAACTAGTCAAAACGAGCCAACAAAGTCGCTTTTTTGTTGATTCCCCCCCTCTCCGCACAGCCAACTAGAAGTGCAAGCAGGGCAGTGCACGGGGGCGTTGTCAGCCGCAATTGATCACACAAGGGCAGTGGCACATCACGCTGTCACAAGGGCAAGATAGAAGAGTGATTCAACACGATTAGGAAAGCAACAGTAGCTGTGCCTGGCGGAATTCTCTAAGGCCTTGTTTCTTTTAGCCTCCCACAATCCTCAAACTTTGTTCAGGGCTTCGGGAGGAGGGGAATCGACATCTTGTTGTTTTCCCTTCTCATTGCTCGTCTTTGCTTTGCTTGCAGCTCTTCTCGACCCGTTCCCCTCACTCACTTTCAATTGCCTAGCCCCCTGCCCCTTTCCTCCATTCTTCCTGTACCGTTTCCTGCTCGCCCCTCTCTTCGACAGTATTCCTTTGCTCGGCCTTCTTCCCTGTTGGCCTCCCTTGTCCAATTCCTACCTTCCTCGCGTTGTCCTCCGGTTTTGCTCGCTGAAGCGTATGGCGCAGTCTTGTGCATCTAGGGTTTGCTTCGGCTTCCTTGTTTTCTAAGACCGGCTCCCGAGCCAGTTTGAATGAGGTGGACAGTCGGAATCACATCCTCACGACATTGCCGCAGCGGACCTTTACAGACATGTTCGGGGCTTGAAATCGTTTTGTTTGCTTTTGGACAACATTTTGGAGGGTGGTTGCTGCTATAAGCATCGCTGAACACGGGGAGGGGGGCAGTTTGCGTGCCCAGGCCGCAGCAGAAGCCCCAGCCGGAGCAGCCCGCCCAGCCGGAGCAGCCCGAGCAGCCAGAGCAGAAGGAAGTCAAGGAAGGGTGAGGGAGATGTAGAGGGAGACCATTTTGCTGGGCTTGTTTGACAGTTGCTTTTGAGTGAGGACTGGGACAAGTACGTGCCCGGGTTCGTGGACCAGTTTGCCAAGGGCTACATGAAGAAGAGCCTGGGCCCTGTGAGCTGTCCGTGGCTTGTGAAGTGAGGGGGTATCTTCCGAGCGGTTCCAAGGCATCATCAGACCCTTGAGATGCAACAGCGAGCTGAGGCGAGAAGGCAACGGCGGAGCGGGTGAAGGAGCGTGAGGAGGCTGCAAAGAAGGAGCAGGCTGCAAAGAAGGGCAGCGACGAGAAGGAGCGCTCAGCGGCCGGGGTCTGCCATGGAAAATGTCAACTTTGGATTTGCCCGGAAGACCTAAGCGCGGGTGGTTCCCATTCTTATTGAAGATTTTACAATCAGCTTTTTCAGAGGCTCGTTTTTTTCTCTGGTCCGGTTGATTCGAAGTTAATCTAAGAATCTAGTACAGTCGCCCAGTTTGGGAAGCTTCAATGAAGGACAGCTCCAGCAGATCAGCAGATCATGATGGATTGGGATGTCCACGTGCTGCGCTCGCCAGGATGCGGACAAGAGCCCCTCGCTGATGTACGCGCACCCACTGTGCTTGCCTCGGATGGGCAAGAGCAGAGCTGATGTTGACGGAATGATTAACCTGGCAGGTTAATAGTTGGGGGTTTCCCCTCGTCTTGAAGGGGGCACTTCCTGCGAACTGCACCACGAGTTTATTCATCCTCGGGTTCCACTAGCAAGCAGCTAGCTGCACATCGATTGACCGCAAATATGTGCATATTCTGCACAAAGTAATCCTGCTTGACACCAGTCATGCAAAATCATGAAGACCCCTTTTGACTTTGAGCGCTGGCACCGAGTAGCCGTGTTGGTCCGGTTCGTCATATTCGCTGGCGGCAGACACGCATCGCTCAGTAGTGCAGAGACATTCTTGATATACGATTCTTCCTCCTGTTGGTTCGCCACCTGGTGAATTCGCTCGCGGTAGTCCTCCAAGAGTCACGGAAACATCAAGGCCCAATTCTTTCGGATTCTTGTACTTTAGCAAAGCTGCTTTGCTTGCTTTTGTCGCTTGACTGAACCACTCCACCCAACAGTAGGGCTGTTGCAAGACCAGGCTCAACTGGCAGAATTCAGCACACTCTCACATGGATTCACATGGAACCCAAGAAAACACAGTATTTTCAGCGTCGCCTCCTTTTCGTGGGGGACCCAAAGAGGGTTCAATTTTTCTTTGGGGGGTATTGCGCCTGAAGACTGAGTGCCTACCATCTCTGTGACCCGGTTTGGAGCCCCTCATGAACAACGGTTATGTTATGTTCAGGCAGCATACTCTAATACTGCAGCATGGGACACTTCTGGTTTGCAGATGTTTGTTGGCTTATCCCAAGCGCCTCAGATTTTGGCCCGTGACTTGCTTTCAGGATGTTCGATGCGCTCACGGGCGAGCAGTCGCTGGGCCAAGGGTGCGGTGGGTCGTTTTGCGCATGGGCGTGTGTGCCGCAAACCGGGGACCCTGCGCGTGGTTTCTTTTCATCTTCCTTGAAACTAGTCAAAACGAGCCAACAAGGTTGCTTTTTTGTTGATTCCCCCCCTCTCCGCACAGCCAACTAGAAGTGCAAGCAGGGCAGTGCACGGGGGCGTTGTCAGCCGCAATTGATCACACAAGGGCAGTGGCACATCACGCTGTCACAAGGGCAAGATAGAAGAGTGATTCAACACGATTAGGAAAGCAACAGTAGCTGTGCCTCGCGGAATTCTCTAAGGCCGTTCTTTCTGTAGCCTCCCACATCCTCAAAAATGCATTCTTTATTCAGGGCTTTGGAGGAGGGGCTTTGGGAGGAGGGGAATTGACATCTTCTTCCATTTTGGTCCTAAGAGCTCATTGCTCGTCTCTGCTTTTCTTGCAGCTCTTCTCGACCCGTTCCCCTCACTCACTTTCAATTGCCTAGCCCCCTGCCCCTTTCCTCCATGCTTCTTCCTGTACCGTTTCCTGCTCGTCTCGCCCCTCTTCTTTTGCTCGTCTTTGGCCTTCTTCCGCGGTTGGCCTCCCTTGTCCAATTGCTACCTTCCTCGCGTTGTCCTCCGTTTTTGCTCGCTGAAGCGCATGGCGCAGTCTTGTGCAGCCAGCGTTTGCTTCAGTTACGCCTGTTTCTCTATTACCGGCAGAGTCGGAGTCACATCCTCACGCCATAGCGGGCCTTTACAGACATCTTCGGGGTTTGACATCGTTTTGTTTGCTTTTGGAAAACGTTTTGGAGGGCCTTTTCTACAATAAGGATCGCTGAAAACGTGGAGGGGGGCAGTTTGCGTGCCCAGGCCGCAGCAGAAGCCCCAGCCGGAGCAGCCCGCCCAGCCGGAGCAGCCCGAGCAGCCAGAGCAGAAGGAAGTCAAGGAAGGGTGAGGGAGATGTAGAGGGAGACCATTTTGCTGGGCTTGTTTGACAGTTGCTTTTGAGTGAGGACTGGGACAAGTACGTGCCCGGGTTCGTGGACCAGTTTGCCAAGGGCTACATGAAGAAGAGCCTGGGCCCTGTGAGCTGTCCGTGGCTTGTGAAGTGAGGGGGTATCTTCCGAGCGGTTCCAAGGCATCATCAGACCCTTGAGATGCAACAGCGAGCTGAGGCGAGAAGGCAACGGCGGAGCGGGTGAAGGAGCGTGAGGAGGCTGCAAAGAAGGAGCAGGCTGCAAAGAAGGGCAGCGGCGAGAAGGAGCGCTCACCGGCCATTGGTTTGTTTAGGGTTCGCCATGGACATAAAGCACGCTAATGTCAACTTTGGATTTGCCCGGAGGACCGACCAAGCATTGGTGGTTGCCCTTCTAGTGAGAATGAATAATAATGAGCTTTTTTGGAGGTCTGGATCGATCCGAAGTCAATCTTATGCTAAGTTGCCCCCTGTTCTGCCAAAAGCCGCTTCTTCGGGCGATTCCTGCAGTGCACGTCACGCATCTTTGTTCTCCAGGATGCTCCGGCTTTGCTGGTTGCGCCGGGTCCCAAGGATGACGAGCCGTTTTTGGTGTTCCAATGTGTGTCCCTTTCTGGGATCCTCTTCTGGTGGGCCCAGAAAAGCAAAACCAGGCTCCCCTGGCCCTGGTCTCCTCGGATCTGTTGTGGGCTGCTTGTTTCTCTTTGGCTCAAGCGCTCTCGACTTCCCGAAACATTGAAACATCGAGTCGCTTTCTTTAGCAAGTTTGCAGCGATGGCGGATATGGCGGACGAGGTGGTGGCGCTTGTGATCGACAACGGCAGCGGCATGTGCAAAGCAGGCTTTTCAGGTGATGACGCGCCCCGTGCGGTGTTCCCCTCGATCGTGGGTCGACCGAAGATGCCAAACATCATGGTGGGCACGGATCAGAAGGACACCTACATCGGGGATGAGGCCCAGCACCGGCGTGGAGTGCTGACTCTGAAGTACCCGATTGAACATGGCATCGTGACCAACTGGGATGACATGGAGAAGATCTGGTCGCACACCTTCTACAATGAGCTGCGTGTGTCTCCAGAGGAGCATCCGGTGCTCTTGACTGAAGCACCGCTGAATCCGAAGGCCAACCGTGAGCGCATGACGCAGATCATGTTCGAGACCTTTAGTGTCCCGGCGATGCACATCTCCATCCAGGCCGTGCTCTCGCTGTATGCGTCCGGGCGGACCACTGGCATCGTCATGGACAGCGGCGACGGGGTGTCCCACTGCGTCCCGATCTACGAGGGCTACTCGCTGCCCCACGCCGTGGCGCGGCTGGACTTGGCCGGCCGCGACCTCACGGAGTACCTCATGCTGATTCTGAAGGAGAGCGGCTACTCCTTCAGCACAACGGCAGAGAGGGAGCTGGTGCGGGACATGAAGGAGAAGCTGTGCTATGTGGCGCTGGACTTCGACAGCGAGCTGAAAGCTTGCGAAACCAGCTGCGACCAGGCGAAAACCTACGAGTTGCCGGATGGCAACCTAGTGACCTTGCACTCCGAGCGCTTCCGTTGTGGGGAGGTTCTCTTTCAGCCGAGCTTGTTGGGCAAGGAGGCCATGGGCATTCACGACACCACCTTCCAAAGCATCATGCATTGCGACGTGGACATCCGGCGGGACCTCTTTGCCAACCTGGTGCTGTCGGGCGGGTCCACCATGCTCCCTGGAATTGGCGAGCGCATGACCAAGGAGCTGAGCGCTTTGGCGCCGTCCACGGTGAGAATCAAGGTGGTGGCCCCTCCAGAGAGGAAGTACAGCGTGTGGATCGGCGGCTCGATCTTGTCGTCTCTGACCACCTTTCAGCAGATGTGGATCTCCAAGGCTGAGTACGACGAGAGCGGTCCGACCATCGTCCACCGCAAGTGCTTTTAGACATCTTGTAGTTCCAGCCTGCAAGACGCTGCAAGACTGGGATGTTTCAGGATGAAGCGCAGGTTTTGAGAATTCGTCTTTCTGATCTTTGTGGCGGCTGAGCCGGCTGCAACGCGGTGACCATGTTGCAGAGGGTATGACTCTCAGGTTCATGGTTGCGATTTCAGTTGCATGTACAGCAAACGCGCCAAAGCGACTCTCTGAAGCCACAGAGCAATTTGCCAAGAAATGACAACCTGCCATCACGAATCACAGGGCAGCATGAGCAGTCAAACCTGGGTAGATATGCAGGTTCGGGAGGGGCCGGTGCCAAATTGGTGCGAGTCGCGCCCTTTTTCCCCTTTTTCGAGGAAGGGTTCCCTTCAAGCTCAACCAACCAACACAGGATGCCCTTTTTCTTCTCCCATGGCCACTGGGCACTTCCCCCAGCTCGCTTCGGCTCAGTGGCTCAGGTCCGACGATGCCTCAGACGAGGCGCAGGAGGAGCCAAGCAGAGGGTTGTCTCGGCTTGGATGGGCCTGAAGGTGCGGCTCAAGTGGCCGCGATCCTTTTTTGCTGGGCGAGGCCTTGCGGCAAGTGCCGGGATTTGTGCGTAGACATATCTCCTCCTGCTTGGACGCTCAGCCCGTTGGTAACCGATCCTTGACCCTGTCCGAATCCCCCTTCCAGCAGGTGTTCATCAGGGCCATCCATTTGCATGGTGCATGTCGAATCCCTTCCAGGTGTTCAGGGGGTTTTTCCATCCACGCGGCTGCAAGTCGAGTTTTCCAGATCCAACAACTTGGGAGATCGATGCCAGGAGCAGAGCCTCCGGGCCGTGTCCTCCGCGGAGGAGTCCGAGGCCAAGGCCAAATCCCGCCCGGGAGCCCGGGGAAGGGGGGGTTGGTTTGTTGACCGCCCAAGGGTCAAAACGAAGAGGACCTCATGGCGGGAGGTCAATGAGCAAGGAAGGGTACCTTGCACGAGAAGAGGTGTGGAAAGCTGTTGTGAGGCGTGGCTGGTGCACCCCCTTCAATGAGAGTTGGCCTCCTGTTGGCCTCTACGTAGTGGCGATCCCCTTCGTGTGTGAGTGTTGGCTGTGCGTGTCAAGGCTAGCGGCCTTTGTGGTTGATGAAAAGGCCATAAAGGAAAGCACATGGCACATGGTGGGGTTCCCGGACTTTCGACACATTCCAGGTGCCAGAACAGAAGCAGAACGATTATGCGAAGCTCCAGATTCATTATCCGGGAACGACCGACGACCATTGACAGCCGATACAAAATCGCGCACAAACGAGGGAGAATCAGGGGCAACGTGAGAATGATGATTTTGGGACCTCATGCTAGACCGGTGTGTACAGGATGCAAACATACACAATGTCTGCAACGATAGCAAGATGGATATGTGAGCATTTTGACTCTTTGGAACATGACTGTTTCCCACTCGTTTTGGTTTGCCTTCAAACCCAGCCAGCCCAAAACAGGGCATTCCCCAAAAACGCACCGCCAACCAGACTCCGATGGCAGGGCAACTAGTTGGTTGAGAGACCTAGTGGCTGTTTTGGGCCACTTGCCAGGCATGTCGCTGTAGGTCAAAACCAATGGTTCGATTTTGGGGTAGGTGGGTACGGGATTTTGACCCATGGCCACGTACTCGTACTGGAAATGGATTTCGCCGACCTCCCTGTGTTTTCCGGTGAGCCGTTTGCATCTCCAGGCGCTGAGGACGCCCTCGGCCGCCTGCACGAGGCCTCTGCCCAGGGCGTCATCGGTGAGGCGCCCACCCGGTTCGCCCGCAGTCTGCGGGGCATGGGCGAACGGGACGGGCGGGGGGCCGTTGCTGCTTGCGCCTAATGGGACAATTAGAGAGTTCCCGACCTTGTGTCAACTGGTGTCAGTGTTTTTTTTTTTTTGTATGCGTTTTTGTTTGTTCCTTCAGGCCTTTCTCTTCGCCTCCAGGTGAGCGACTGGAGCACCGTGGAGGAGTTGGCGTCGTCCACCACCGAGAAGGACGCGTCATGCCCGGGGCCCAAAGGGAGGCTTCGGGCGCTGGAGAGGAGGAGGTGCTTGCAAGGGACCAGTTGGCAGTTGGAGGGGTCCTCAATAACCACTATTTAGACTCTAGACGGTCATTTGGAGGATGCTGCTTTAATGGACCCAAGCCTGGAATGCCGGGGGCACTTCGTTCGGCGAAAAGGCCAGCTTCCTTGGGGGCTGGATGGCCTTGCTCATGTGGACCAGGAAGATGTGGACAAGGAAGTAGAGAATGGGACGATCGCCGATCGCCCTTCTCGGATGTCTTGAGCTATGACCAAGACCATAGCTTGGTTTGTCTAGCAGATCAATCCAGGGTTATAACCCGATGGATCCGGCACAAGCCACGCGTGGAGACAGACGTGGTTTCTCCGCTTGGGAAGTTGGGGCCACGGCCTTTTTTCAACCTGGGAGTGGGCCGCCATGTTTGGTGACACAGAGGATGCTTGGGTGTTTTGGTTGGCTGGTGGGTGTTTTGATTCCCCTAGCTCCCCAGACTGGCGTGACATAGGGCTTCGTCGTTGAAGTTTTTGCGAGCGGCTAGGAGCATCAGCGTGAACAGTCGTGTCATTCTGTCACTGGCCTGTTCGCAGCAACGAAGCAGAATACTTCTGCAATTTATAGAATTCTTATGTTGATAGCAGTGGTAATCATCACAAGCCATAGTTGCACCGTCCTTCTGTGCGGCATTGCTGGTCTATTTTTTTTGGTCTCAAAAGTCGGGGACCCGAAATGGCGGGTGTCAGTTCAAAACCAGCGGAAAACGGGGCTGCCCTGAAACAAAGAGGGCGGGGAGTCGGAGGGCGGGGAGACGTCTGAAGAGCCCGCGGCTCAGCTTGGGAGCACGCGCTGGAGGAGCGCACCCAGGACGGAGTGGGTGCGAGTTCGGCCGGAAAAACGGAGAGGACGAAGGAGCTGATGGAGGGAATCCGGTTGACAGGTGGTCTGTCCAATTTTGTTTTTAAAAGGGGGTTTCTTATTCATCCTAGCTGGTGCTGGATTTGGTCCATCAACCAATTGGACCTTCCACCAAGGTTATGGCTGCAAGATTTCACTGGTGGTTGCACCTCAGATTCAGCTTCCTCTCCTCCATTTGTGTTCTTCTGCTGCGGTCTGGACAATTAAATGCCCCCACCACATCCCCTCAGTTCTTCTTTTTCCTTGCTGGACCTCCTGATCTCTCTCCTCTCTCTCTCTCTCTCTCTCTCTCTCTCTCTCTCTCTCTCTCTCTCTCTCTCTCTCTCTCTCTCTCTCTCTCTCTCTCTCTCTCTCTCTCTCTCTCTCTCTCTCTCTCTCTCTCTCTCTCTCTCTCTCTCTCTCTCTCTCTCTCTCTCTCTCTCTCTCTCTCTTCTTTCCTGAAGTCGCAACACCAAAAAGTCACATGCGCGCTCTCGCCGTTCACCCCCGTTTTCTTTTTTCTCCCCTCCCCGATTTCGGTTTCTCTCCAGATGCTGGAGAAGTTCAACAGCAAGCCTCGGAAGAACCTGCTGGACTTCAACGCCTCCCGGGCCCGGGGGCCCGAGACTAGGGGGCGAGGCGCTCCAGTCCTGCGAGGGCGAGCCGTTCATTTGGGGGGTGGCTCCGTGCTTCTTTTTTGTTTTTTTCGGGGGTTGGTGTGCCCCCTTTTGGTTGGTTCCACGGGAAAACACCTCGGATGAGCGATTTGGAGATGCTGTGCTTGGAGGATTTGCAGCACGACCGTTGTCTTTCAGACGCAGGGGTTGAGCTGCAAATTGGCAGCTCGCTTCCGCTTAGGCCGTGGAGTTGGTGTACGCGGTGCAGACGGCCTCCGCCCACGTGGAGCTGAACATCCGCAGGCGCGGAAGGGAAGAGGCCCCACGCAAAAAAAAACCAAATCCGAGAGGTCTACAGGAAGCTTACCGCTGCCTGCTTTTGTGTGGGCGACCTGATCCACAAGCTGCCTGACTTGTGATTTGTTTTCACCACTCGCAATGTGTATTCAATACTTCGCGGCACGAGGCAACGTGGATCGGTGTTGAAGGCGTGGCTCGAGCCAATCCACATGCGGGCACTGAGAGACATGCCCAACACATTGCTCATGTGGATTTGTGGGTTAGTCGCGCTTCGGCTGGAACTCAGGTAACTGGACACAAGACCCCCACGCGGTAGACCATCATCATAGGAGGCTTGGGGTTTGGTTTCGCAAGCGGCACAAGATGCCAGGAGGCAAGAGAAGATGAAGCGCGGGCTCCTGCTGAAGGGTGGCTGTGGTTGAGCCGCAACACATGCGAATAACGGGTTAGTGTATGATGAAGGATGTTTTATGGAAGGTTGTTGATCTCATGTTCTCGGGGCTGTTGCAAATCTGGAAAATCAGGACCATGTTTTCTGTCACACGTATTTTGCCGGGTGCTGCAAGGGAAGTTTCAAGCCATGCGTTGCTTTGGAGCGCAGCCTTTGCCACACCAGATTCGCAGCTTCCTTTGCGCAGCTACAACTGGGCCACTGCAGAGATGCAAGCAGCTTGCCCCGAGAATTGACTTTGAACCTCCCGCAGCCAGTCACATGGCTGTGGGTCAATTTCAATGGTACCATTTTGGGGTAGGTGCTACCCATTTTAGTCTATTGTAGTGGGGACTGGGGTGTTTGCTGGGGGTGCGGGCTTTTGACCCATGGCCAATTGACTTTGAACCCCCCAAAGCCTTTCGTCACATTTTCTTGAGTCCCTGCTTTGGACCCTCCCGCTTATCGAGGTCGGCCTTTAAGGACGCCAAGTATGCGGCGATGCGGAAGGCCGTGATAGCCGTTGGGCGGCGTGGCAGCTGGGCCCGCTGTGGATTCACCCGGCCACTGCTCCACGAAAATCTGCGGGCACATGTTGTGTGAGAATAGGCCCTCCCCCCAAACGTGGTGCAAAATTGGTGGATTTTCTTTTTGGTTCCCCTACAAACCCTCGAGTTTGTCATTTGCTGACTCTCCAAAAGGACCCCCTTTAAACCTGAAGTACGGCCCACAACTTTTTGTTCGGCCCAGTAATCCTCCCGTCACCTGGAACTGGTGAAGATGAACAGCCTTGGCTTGTGGGCCAAGCAGAGGGGCGCGGCAGGGCCACTCAGGTCCCCATCCTTTGCCTCGTTTAACAACCCTGGCAACGTCATGTGTCAACCACTATCTATAGCGCCCTAGGTGCCTGTTGGAGAATCGAAAGGCTGTGCTTGTGAGTGCCCAACTGGTTTTAACCACGTACTTAAAAAAATATCCCGGCAAGAGACCCCAAATAGTGTTGTGTCTAACTTGACGACAGGTGGCCCAGAAGCATAGAAAGACGTTAAATAAACACTGAGACCCTGGCGCCACAGCGACAGCGCTTCGACACGCACGATTTCCGCAGAGGGCTCACTTTCGTTTTGCAATGCTTGCAAATGAGTGAAACACTGCGCCTGCCGCGATTTTCACAGACCCTGTTTATGAGAATGCTGCGTCTGCCACGCATCCTGTAGCAGCAGCGCAAAACATACTGCGCCCACTACGAAAAACGCACAGCAGTCTCACAGAATGCTGCGCTGGCCATGGAATTCTGCGGCGACACACAAATCCGAAGATCGGCGCGGCGCCACAGCGAGAGCGCAGTTTTGAAGAACGCACGAAAGACAACTTTTTGCGACAACTG
Organism: Effrenium voratum; assembly: GCA_963377175.1. Lineage (NCBI taxonomy): Eukaryota > Dinophyceae > Suessiales > Symbiodiniaceae > Effrenium > Effrenium voratum. Next base: position 1,095,753 of record CAUJNA010001024.1, on the reverse strand, counting down.
CCATGGTTTTAGAGCTCCGGTTGTCCAAGCGTCGTAGCCTGACACGACAAGAAGATATCACCGCGTGGCGGCCCTGCCATCAAAAAACACACTTTGGTCTCAAAAAACCGCGTTTGGCACGAGGCTTCCTGAAAAAAGATAGCGCGAACCTCCCCCGCACCAGCGCGTTCCCACGTCCCTGCCAGCAAAAAGTGAAAAATGCGCACGGCGCCACAACGAGAGCACACGCGACCAGCGCGTACCCACGTCCCTGCCAGCAAAAAAAGCATTTTGCTTCACAAAGCGCGCACGGCGCCGCAACGAGAGCGCACGCACCAGCGCGAACCCAATTTCGCGCGAGACTGTTGCATCGAAGACAACTTTTTACGCACAGGGCCAGCACTTTGAGCCCGCACCTCGATCTACACCAGGCCTTAACTCTTACCGTAAGAACCCCTTAGTGTAAATACTATTTGGGGAATAAGCTCAGGTGATATCCCCAACAGCATGCGGGGCTCTTTTTTAGTGCTCCCTGGTGGAACTGTGTGGAACCCTGGTGGAACCCGCGTGGAACCTTGCCTCAGGGAGCCTATCTGGGCTGAGACCCCAAACCTTTCAGCAGTTGGCGAAAAATAGGTTTCAATATCCTTCTTCTGTTTTCCCTTCCAGCGCTCCCCCCGGGCTGGCAGACATTTTCAGTTCACATGTGCCCACGACCCCCAGTCTGCAAGCCGCGCGGTGTGGAGGTGAAGGCCATGGAGTTCGACACCCGGGATGCCGCCAGGAACTGGAAGGCCCGACTCCGGGAAGCGGTCTGTTTTGCTGGGACCGCCGCTTGGCTTGAGCCTTTTTTTGTTCAGGTTTTCTTCGAGTCTTCATGTGGCCGTTTTCTGAACCCGTGTTCCGGCCTTGGGAAGCCAGAGTGGACTCGTTGGGCTTCCTTCAGAAACAATCCCGTGCCGCTTGCTAGGCCCTGGGCAAGAAGGCGGTGAAGGCTCAGAGGCGGACCGACGCCAAGGGGCCTCCTGAAGCTTTCCTCGAACTAAGCGAGCCCAGGTTTGGAAGGGGAGTGAAGACTCATGGGATTTATTCTCCAGATCTCTTGGGGGCTTCATGCGCCCGGCGGTGTGTTTTTCCCCTCCTTTTTCTTTCTGGGGACAGATGCGTCGGCCCGGATAAGACGCCCACGAAGAATGATGCGAGTGCCAGGGCTGCCCACATCTCGGAGAATGTCTACGAGCGCCACGAGGACCTCATGAGGGACGCGGCCGGGGACGTGTCCAACCGCCGGGGGCCCCAAAGGTTTGGTGAGTCCGTCACCTCACTCACCACCGATGCCAAAGATTGGTTTTGGGGATTGGTTTTATTGGTTTGGGGGATTGGTTTTGGGGGGATTGGTTTTGGGGTGATTTTTTTTTTGGGGGGGATTGGTTTGGGGGCCCCAACATTCACTTCAGAAGACATGTGTGATTTGGCGATTAGTTTTGATGGTTGGAACCCCCTGAAGAATGGTGTGACATAGATTCCCATGTCAACCGAAGGGTCGCCAGATGAAAAACAGATCGAATTGCCCGCGGGATTGGCTGAAGGGACCCCGGACTTGGGGGACTCAACAAGCCATGAGTCATGGCTTGTTTGGCCTTGGCTTGCCTTGGGCGTTAACATAGGCCATAAGAGGTCCCACCAAATTGAAGTGGTTTGCTTCCTTTCTGGCGACAGGCCGCCAAACAAACGGGCTGTGTTGATTGCCTTTACCCATCCAAACAGGGTTCTCAACGAGACGAACGACGGGGCGGTCCATTTGTATGTTTGTGTTGAGAAGAAGGGGGCTTGAGTGGAGAGAAGCATATTTAATTTCGGGCTCCCGGAGTTGTTGCCCTCGTATGTGGTTGAAATTCACCTATGCCCTTTACACAACTCTCGGCCTGCCCGGTCACAAAAGCAAGTACCTTTGCACGGCCCTACTCGGCGCAGGTGCTGAGAACAGGGCGGACCGGCTGAAGGACCAGGCACCATCCCTTTTTGGTGGATAGCGGGGGAGGGGGGGAACCTGAACGCCTGAGGAAAATTTCGAGAGGCGCCCCGCTGAACTGGGGGGCCCGCAACATGTCCACCCGCACCCGCTCGCTGGTTTTGATAGCACGAATAATGATGAATACTATAACAATACGAGTCTATACGCTCGTAGGTACAGATACATGGAACCAGCATGAAGAAGACGATCACATCCGCCGCGAGACAGGTTCCAGATTTCAGATCCTTATTTCAGCCTTAGAACTGACAGTCCAATCAGTGCCTTCCAGCAGAAAAAGATAAAAGTTTGACATATTTGTCACAGCAACTGAAGCCAACGGGTCTGTTCAAAGGGTATCAGAGATCTTCCTTTTGCTGAACTCCTGTTTTAAGACAAAAGTACCGCATATTTGTTTCAAAGTAGCCAGTCCAAACCATGTTCCTGTAGCCATTGTTCCTATCAGATCCCTGTTCCTTCGGACACAGGTGAGCGACTACTTCTCCAGGGTGGAGGATGACCTGCACAGATCCTCCTTCGACAAGCGCGGCAGGCTGAATGCCGGAGGGGCATTTATTTGAACTGCGGCGTGTGGCGCGGGTTTATCGCAAATGGATCCCTCAAGTTGGTTTTCCGTTTGTTCCCCATACCCACCCAAAGGGGACCCTCAAAACAACCAGCCCCACATGTCGGAAGCTCAAGAACTTTTTTTTGTTGTTTTTTTCCCTGCAGAGTTTTCGTTTTTCTTTTTGGGAGGGCGCTGGCTCAATGTACGTGTAGATACCTCGTTGCAGGATATCCGCCGGGAACTTGTCTCCCTGTCCCGTCAAGACAGATTGCAACAGCTTACCCAGTTGCCCAATGACAAGCGACAGTGTCGGGTTTTTGAAGCTTTTGATTCTGGTTGGCTGAGCTGCGAAGAAACATGGCACGGTAAACTTTCAAGCGCTTCAAAAACCAGAGCGCCTTTTGATGTTCCTTTGGGTTTCCAAGAGCTCCGGCATGTTTTTCAGGGCAGATGTTTCTGAGATCGGCTTCGGAAAGCCTCGCCGTCTGGACCATTTTTTTCCACTCAGTTTGATCGGCTCCAGGGACCTCATGAAGCGAGCCAAGGAGGCTGTGGCACAGATGCACGAGGCCGCGGGCTTCCGGCCTCGCACTGTGCCCGGTTTGTCCTTCCAGGAGCGTGGCGCTCCAACGATTCCTTCCAGGTACCGTCTCTCCCTTGACATCGATCTTCCAGGTGCCCTCAGGTACTGTGTTAGTGAGTGGGAGGAAGCGTTCTGACGGGAACCAAGAAAATGCACTGTGCCTGTGGCAAGATTGTGCTTTGCTGCGAGAATATGATGGGCGCCCAAGATGACACTGGTCGCCCCCCAGGGGCGGCTTTTTGCTTGTCTGCTTTAGTTAGAATCTAGAATTAAGCTTTTCTCTGTCTTGAGATGTGCTTCTCCTCCCCAAGACAAGGATAGGATCGCACAGTCCATGTCGCGCTTTCGTGCTTTTGCGGCCCCTACAGGGAGAGAAAGAAGCACTCCCTCCCCTGAGTTTCCAGCATGTCTTCCAGATTTTCCAGATTCTGCGCGAGACTCAACTCCCATCTCGACAGCGAGCACCAAAAGGGCCCCAAAGCATTCCTCGCAGAAGCTGCCAACGCGCCTTTAAAGAATCAACTCGAAAGGATCTCTGGGCACATCATTTCGGCGGAGCCTAAGGGCAGAGACCCAATACAATGACTCCTTCTCTCGCCCGCCCCCGGCGCCAACAGTTTTCGGCAGGTCACTGAGAAGTTGGGCGCGCAGGCTGCCTACCAGGAGGCTGGTGATTGTGTCTGGTATTGTGGCTTTTGTTGGGACGGCCTGCGCCTGTTTCCTTGATCTTCATGTTGTAGGCTGACACAGATTGGCCACCTTGGACTGTGTGTTGTTGTTTTAATGGGAATTGGGAATGCCCTCAACCGCACTTGGTGGACATTCAGTGCCCAGATGGTGTCCACCAAAGGGTCCATTCCCCATCAACAACTCCCACCAATACCCGCCAATGGGGATTTGCGAACAATTTGCAGAAACACGCCCCCTCTTTGGCATATTAATTCGATCATTTCTAGAAAGTGTTCGCTCGAGCTTTGATCCATCTGGCCCGCCCCAAAAAGGGGGCGCTCTCCGAGGCCGAGTCCTCCGCTCGCTTCCAGCAGGAGGAGAAGCGCTGGGTGGGGCCGCCCAGCACAGAGGCTCAGCCAGTTTTTGGGCCATCTGACTGAGGAACAGTAGAAACCAGCAGACCTCTGGCAAGCATCCCTGACTTCAGAGGGGAACCACAAGGAGGCTGTTTGAATAAGGTTTGATGAGTTTGTTACCACGCAGAGCATGTGTTTTGGTTCGGGTTTTTGGTCTCTCCAGCCTGTTGGTGCCCCATCCCTTCTGGTCCACCTGAATTTGGGGCTGGGGAGGCTCTCATGACTTAGTAGCTAGAAATGGGATCTCTCAATCCAAAGCAAATTGACCGAATGAACCTTTCGGTTTCCCGGTTTGGTCGACTTTTCATGGTTTTCGGTTTCTCATGGATTTTGTTTTTTGGTGTGGTTCTGATTTTCCTGCTTTTCATGGCTTCTCCCTGGCATAACTTGCAAAACTTCTTTTTATTGCGAGTTCGCGATAGCATTGCGAACATCTTTTTTGCCATGTTGACCGACCCCCTCCCCCTCTCAAGTGAGATACAGATGGTATGTTTGTGCGGGGTGAGTAGGCGCGTCGCGATTTGCAGGGAGTGATGGGTTCGCCGGATAGTTGTGCAGTCGAACGGATCACGGGGCAGTTGATATCGGAGGATGTGTGAAGACCGGCATATTGCATCATGTGCATGTCACCTGTGTGCATGGGTTGAATACACGCATTCTCCAGATGCCCTCCAGAGATTCCTATTGTAACTTGCTGTCTTGGGGTCCTTGCTGTTTCTTCGAGTCCCATGTCTAGCAACACTAGCAGGTGGCCGAGGGATGCCATGCCTTGCTACTGGAACCTCAGTCTGGCGATTGCAGACACGGGGATAAAAGCGAGCCCCAGACACGTGTTATCAAGTTCCGGCTGCGGATGGTGGGTGTGTTTAAGAATTGGGGTTCGCTCCCGGTGTTTTTGTTTTTGTTTTTGCATTTTTGGGAAGCAACCCAGCACGGCTCCCCCCCATTTTAAGACACGCTCAGGACAGTTGTACACAGTCATGTTTTCTTTTTTTGCGGACGCCGGCACGAGTGAGGAGTCCTACCAGTCTCCGAAGGCTGGTGCAAGAGTGTGGATGACATGCGCTGGATCCTCCAAACCCTCGATTTCCAAGCTGGCCAGACCCCTTGTTTGCCGTGCGCCCGCACTGTAGCAGCCCGTTGCACTGGGAGGTCAAGTGACCCCTTGCCGATGAACTAGTGGGAGCCATAATTTAAACCCAGGTACTTGGAAAGTAGGGGGCAGTCCAAACCATGGGCGCAGATCTCGGCTCTCTGATTCGATTTTGGCGACAGATGCTCCTCGCGATGCCCAGTGCAGCTCTCTCCAGGCATAGGGCGGGAGAGAGTGCAAGTTGGCGCAGTTCGGCTCTTGACCAATTTGAGGGGATGGTCAAAATACTCTGCGACTTGGGGTTGGCAGGCCATGGGCCTACGAGGAATTTAGACAAATACAAGGGTTCCTAATCAAACCGTGCCCCCCCACAAGAGTTTTGACCGCACGCATCCCAGAAGCAAGTCGACCTCACCCTTCGGGTTTCCCTTTTCAGCCTAAGGTCTCCGGGCACATATTGAGCCTTCCCTTTAAGGTTCAAGGCTGGGAAAGGTGATAAGGGGTTTCACTGGACATGGGGTATGACATGTGAACCCAAGGTGAGCCACAATCAAAACCCGGGTAGATGAAGGTTAGTAAGGGACGATCCCAGCCATAAATAGCTGCGGCCGCCTTCTTAATCCTGTTCATGGTTCTGGGTAGACCATTTTAGCACCAGGTTTTGATTGCGGCTCAGGTGAGAAAATTGGAGCCGAGTTCATGGTGAATGAGCACTTGTCAAAAGCGAAAAGATGAGCAACAGGTTCGAGCCCGTAGACCGGCAACTGCTGCTGTTTTGCCTCCGCTTGCAGTGTGTGTGTGTGTGTGTGTTTTTTTTTCCCGAAAGCATGGCGAAGGGTTCTTCCGCTGGGTTCACTTGAGTTGTTCTCATGAGAGTCATTACAAGGTGTCATTGCAAGGAATCATCATCATAAAGTCAATGCAAGGAGTCATTGCAAGGAGTCATTGCAAGGAGTCATTGCAAGGAGTCATTGCAAGGAGTCATTGCAAGGAGTCATTGCAAGGAGTCATTGCAAGGAGTCATTGCAAGGAGTCATTGCAAGGAGTCATTGCAAGGAGTCATTGCAAGGAGTCATGCAAGGAGTCATTGCAAGGAGTCAAGGAGTCATTGCAAGGAGTCATTGCAAGGAGTCATTGCAAGGAGGAGTCATTGCAAGGAGTCATTGCAAGGAGTCATTGCAAGGAGCAAGGAGTCATTGCAAGGAGTCATTGCAAGGAGTCATTGCAGAGGAGTCATTGCAAGGAGTCATGAGAGTCATTGCGAGCTGCGCAAGGGAGTGCAAGTTGCAAGTGCAAGGAGTCAAGTGCAAGTTGCAATGCAAGGAGTCAAGTGCAAGTTGCAAGTGCATGGAGTCAAGTGCAAGTTGCAAGTGCAAGGAGTCAAGTGCAAGTTGCAAGTGCAAGGAGTCAAGTGCAATTGACTTGCGAGGAGTTAAAATCTCTTCTTAGGGCGGCGGGGTAGTGCCGACGACACTACACGAAAATCGACCCTCTGCGGGGATCGGCGTGGTCGAGGTGCAAAAACCCATGGTTTTTTGCGCGTCTGCGGTGCTCGCGCGACCCTCTGCGGGGATCGGCGTGGTCGAGGTGCAAAAACCCATGGTTTTTTCCGATTTCCGACATGCCCGCGCGACCCTCTGCGGGGATCGGCGTGGTCGAGGTGCAAAAACCCATGGTTTTTGCGATTTCTGCGGTGCTCGCGCAACCCTCTGCGGGGATCGGCGTGGTCGAGGTGCAAAAACCCATGGTTTTTTTGCGATTTCTGCGGTGCCCGCGCAACCCTCTGCGGGGATCGGCGTGGTCGAGGTGCAAAAACTCGAAGTTTTTTGCAATTTCTGCGGTGCTCGCGCAGCCCTCTGCGGGAATCGGCGTGGTCGAGGTGCTTTTCTGGTTCGAACTGGTCCTCGGGAGTTGTCTCGTGGTTCGCGCGCCTGCTCCCGGAACCGGCGGGTCGCGGGTTCGATTCCTCCCTGGTCCGCGGGCGGGCGTCGCAAGATGCAACTTGCATTTTAAAGCAACTTGCGCAGAGCAACTTGCGCAGAGCAAGTTGCACAGAGCAACTTGCGCAGACCAACTTGCACCGACCAGTTTGCGCAGAGCGCCTTGCCTAGAGCAACTTGCGCAGAGCAACTTGCGCAGAGCAACTTACGCAGAGCAACTTGCGCAGAGCAACTTGCACAGAGCACCTTGCCTGGTGCTGTCTCGCGCTTGCTTCACGAATGCTTCGTGAGGGAAAAAGAACGCATTCTGCAGTGTTGGGTTGACCTCGCTTGCGATGTTCTGCTTTCGGGCCAACCGTGGTCTAGTTTTCAGAATTGAGACTCCCTGGAAACGCAGATGCCTTTGATGTGCCTTACATTCCAACACCCCGAAACCAGCCGCCCCAGCTCGATGATGCTGACCGCGGCGGGCTCCTTCGCTGTGGTCTTCGCGCTGCTGAGGCAGGGCTTTTGGGCAGACACGGCTTCCTACAAACATAAATCCGCATGTAACATGATGTCCACCAAAGAAACCCTACTTGAAATTCATGTCTGACATGAGTGTGTGTGTGTGTGTGTGTGGGTGCGTGGGTGCGTGCGTGCGTGCGTGCGTGCGTGGGTGGGTGGGTGGGTGGGTGCGTGCGTGCGTGCGTGCGTGCGTGTGTGTGTGTGTGTGTGTGTGTGTGTTCCACCCTAAACCCACTTTCAGCTCTTTTTTTTGGGGGGGGCCTTGTGTTCAGATTGACATGGAATAAAGCATCATGTTTAGAGGAAACTCTTGCATTTGGAACCCGTTTTTGGTTTCCACTTGCAGGGGAGTATTTCCCCCCTTTTTTTAAAATCACCTTATGGGTAAAGAGACGTTTTCCAAGGGCAGGGCGACGTTTAAGGGGGAGATATCTGGAACTTTGTATGTGATCCTGGGTTCAAACGGCTGGGTAGGGGCTACCAGGGGCTTCCGGATGGGTTCTGTGCTGCCTTCGGTGCCACTTTAGCGAAAGGTGAAGCAAACACTTTCCTACGCAAGATGCAGTTCAGCCTCACCAGCCGGTGGAGAGGATGAAGCCCTTTGGGTTGCAGGTATCGTCCGGTTATTTCCTCAAAGGAACTCTGTTCACTGCAGATGGCGGAAAGGCCCCTTTGAGGCCTGAACTTGTGTTCGTATGATTTGTATGCTTAGGCATTTTCTTAAGTTGGCCTCTTTCGTATCATCCGAAATTGCTTGGCCTAGACACACACACACACACACAGGCATCGAGCGGACTAGCATCCCTCGCAGAGCAAGTGCGACGGCTCTGGTGTCGGTGTATCACCCCGCCCACACGACATGAGATGTGCAACAGTTGGCTCAACTTGTGATCCCAAGTCTTCAGACGGCCTGAAGATGCTTTCTGGGGCACCACCTTTTGCCGCACCTCCTGGAAACCAAATCCAGGAAGATGAATGGAATTCAACGGCCCCAAAACGGGAGGTGGCCAAGTTTGCTTTTCTTGGGAGATTCTGGGACAAACTGTACAGAGTGTCCATTCTGGGCCATGTAAGCAGAACCCGCGAATTTTGCACAACCCCGTACCTCAAAATGAACACGTCTCATCAACAGCATATATCACGCAATTATTCTTCTGAACCTCCCCCCCTCTGCCTGCGAGGGGTCCAACTCTCATGGGGCCGATTTGGGGCTTATTTGGCCCCCTCCCCCTCCCGCTCCCTTCCCCGCCGAGACCCCGTGAAGCTCGTTCCGACTTCGCGCCGGGAGATGTCGCGTCAGGCGCCGGCGGCACTGGTCCCGGCCCCTGGACATCGAGGCTGGTTCAAGAGGTTCGCGGGTTTGAAGCCGGACGTGTTTTGAGGTTCACCACATAGGGGTACCCTGCAAAATCAGCGGTGTTTCCTTTGTTTCCGTTTGAAACCCAAGAAAGGGGCACACTCAAACTCAGACCCTCTGAGTGACTTGTGTGTGTGTGTGTGCGTTTTTTTTTTTTTTTTTTTTTTTTAAATACCAACATACTGCAGGGGAAACCCAGGGCGCCACGTTGTTGCATCTCCATCACCAGCCAGGAGATTACCCCGGCCCGAAACGCGTTCTATGGTGGCTAATTAAGGTTCAGTTCAAATTTCCAGTCTTTTGTCAATTTGGGTCACCCGATGTCATTGGCGAGGATCGCTGGGAAATTCGACAGTACCACTGTGCCGTCGTGCCACTGGACCAGTTTGAGATAGAAAGGGTAGCCTTTTGCTCAGCTCCCTACCAAAGCAAACGTGCCTTCACATAACCAGTTGAAGACCACCTTGCCTTGCATTGGTGCAGCAGCAGTTCCTTCCTCGGTGTGTGGAGCTCGACTAGTTTGGACGAGCGGCTAACAGAGAGAAAGTCCTATTTCCCAGGATGCCGACGCACGTAATTGCTGTGCTTCTTGCACTCTGAAGTCAATTGCTTCAGCGGCCTGCCGCGGAAAAAAAGACATGTCCATCACGATGCAAACCTGCGGCAGAATGTGTTGCATATCATACGGCCCGAGCGATGACCCTTCATTTCGCGTTTTCTCCCTTCAAAACCCATCATTCAAGCTCTTCCACAGTTGGGTAGGGAGTTTAGGGGCCAGCCCAAGGCTCTCGAGCTCTTTGGGACTTTCGCAGGCTCCCCCGCTGCTCGGCTGAGGGCAGGAGCAACCGATTTTGAGTTGCAAAAGCGGGACGCGCGGGCCTTGCCCGGCAGCGGATGGGCAAATTCCACGTTGCTTCTGCCAAGTCGTGTATGGTTGACTGTCCGTCGTTTGCAACTCGTGCGGCTTCGGCCGGTGTGCCTGTTCTAGACACGGGCGGCATTTTGGATGTGCAGCTACAGTCGCCAGCTTTCGGAACGCGGAAGTTGCAAAGTGAGGCACTGAGAAGCAAGACACTTGGAGGGAATAGTGGGAGCAAACTACCTGTCAGATCTGGAAGCTGGCGGCTTGTTCTTTAGTCTGTGCAGGCCTTTACTCTTGGGCGGCACCAGTGTCAGCAACTTCAAGCCAGAAAGCAACACTCCGAAACTCTTTTGAAAGGACGCTGGGGCTGCAAGTCTTCAAGTGAGGCGATTCCTGATTTGAAGGGAAGACCTGTCTGGACTTTCCGTGCCCAAAGTCTTCGCAGAGACCTTTTGAGGCCGGAGCCTCAGCTAGCTTTGATCCTTGACTCCCTGAAAATGAATCAGGGGCTTTCCCGGTGGAGAAAGCGGGCGCTGAAAGGGAGCCCCTGATTGATGAGGCATGCTTCAAATCAACTTGCCCATCAAGGGTCGTCGCGGTCAAAAACAAGAACAGACGCACATCTAGTGGCATGCGCACATGCACACCGAGGGGCGCAGGAGGTTCACATACTGCACATATTTTAGTCGCAAAGCCCTCAGGAATCAAAACTGCGGACCTTAGGACCTGACTCGGGATTGGGTTTTTCAGTTTTCCAAGACGCACCAAGGCTGGGCACGGAAAATGCGGACTCCGCCCGGGCGCCGGGGTTTAGCTTGCCAGCTGGCGCAAGCCAATTGGATGGCTTACGGGGCCAAGTTTTTTTTTCTTTCTTGGGAGCCCTTTTCGTGGATGGCTTAGGATCCATAGGTTTGGGCCGGATCTTAACCGGAACTTGGGGAAGTCTCAAAGCGCCGCCAACTTTTCCCAGGGTCCCTGTAATTACTTGGGGCAAGCGATGTCGCTCACGTGGTCCGAAGCATTCTTCCTACCTGTAGCTCCAGAGCATGCGAGCCTTGGGGTTGTAGGCCCCTTGCCTGAGGAGCTTTGCGCAAGTCGCGACACGTTTGAACACAAAAGTGGGTGTAGTGGGCAACCAGGGGTGTCACCAATCTGTAGGACAACATGTATGCCGTTGTACGCGTTAGATCGCCCCCGGACACTTTGGCTTGTCGCCCTTTTTTGTGGCCAGCCAGCCTCTGTCGCATTCGGCGTCCTGTGGCACGAGCCTTTGAGCGGACCTCTCCGTGCACCGCGAAAGCTCCCGGCGCGGATGCCGCAAACGCGCGCCGCCGCTGGCTTACGGCTCAAAGCTTGGGACGGGCCAGGCGGGCGCCAGGTCTCACGTCCTCTGCGCGGAGCCTGTGGCAGCCTTGGGCTCTTGTAGAACGGCGGGACCCTCCAAGCGAGGCATGAGGGGCGTTATTAGGTTGAGCCACCATTTTACGGGTCCCGCTTTTAAGACACCCAAATGTATCAATCGCTAGGGCCAACTTGAGCCAAGAAGAGAGATCCCGTAGCTCCAGATTTCGGCAGTTCGGCTTGTTGCAACCTGAGGCACTCCGCCCACGTCAACATGAGCCAACAAGGTGTCACTGACTGGCCCTGCTCTCAGAGCCCGAATTGAAAAGGGCTGGCCTTTCCAGGCTCTCCATTATATTCTTTCTGGACCGGCCAAAAATGGGGGGGGGGGGGAGGGGTTTGTCCAAAATGAGGAACCCCCGAAAGAGCTCGGTTTTCTCTGGTTGGCTTCCTTTGGGCGAGCTCGCCGGCGAGCCGGATCGGATCGGATCGGGTCGGGCGATCGGGCGAGCGCGAGGAACAGTCCAGCGATTCCGCCCACCATCCGCCGTGGGCGGCCGAGCGAACCGGATTTTTGAGATCGAAGGGAGCCTCTGGCAATTTGAGTTGGAAGTGACTGACTGACTGACTGTCTGACTGACTGACTGACTGACTGACTGTCTGACTGAGCTGTTTGGGCACTTGCACTTGACGTCAGGAGGTGTTTGCTCTCCACCCGCGCCGCATCCATCCAGAGCCGCCCGAGCCCCGCGCCCAGGTCCATGGCGCGTCTTCGAGGAGGACTTGGAGGACTTCGACAGAAAGCGGAAAGCGGCTCTGTGCCGGCGCATCGGGTATTCTCTGACGGTATTCTCTGACGGCTCCTTTTTTTTTTTTTTACATATATATGTATACATAGAAGAAAAACACAATACCTGGCCTTTCTCTTGAAATCCCACATGGCGTCCAAGTTCAGGAGACTCTGTAGGTGGGAACCTGACTGACCGAGCAAACTAGATGAGTCATGGTTGCTCCAGGCCTAGGGATGGCCAAGCCACATTGTTCGACAGTTGGTTAGTCGTTTTTTGTTTTTTCTTTTTTTTGTGGGGGGGGGGGTTGGGGGTGGTTATTAGGTGGCATTTGTCCACTTGTGCCGGACATGTTTGGAACAACCCGGAAGATGGGTCAGGACTCGTTTGTGTCGCTGGATACTCAGCAAATCCCCTACCCCCTCCGCTCCTTTTCTTGTATGCGGGGGGGGGGGAAGAGCTCCATGAAGGGATCCTTCCCCGCAAGCTTTCCCTGAGCAGGAAACAATGAATCATCTCAGTCTGACTCAGTCTCTACACAACCGCCGTTGCATGTTGCTATCCAAAGGCCCGGACATGTGTGATATGTGCCACGTATGGATATACTACCTGTGGAAAGAACGGCCTGGAGAAATACACATTATCGGCTCCAGCATGTCTACCTGTGGTTGAACTATTACTGTTACTTAAACGAGCTTGTGCGTCGAGCAACTGCGAAATAACCTTTCCAGGTCGTTTTCTGTTTCCGGCTTGCTTGGATCAAGCATATCAACTCCATTGTTTAACTCTGGCGTGAGGGCGCGGATGGCAGGATCAGGTTGCAGAGGCTGCGAGCCAGTCAGAAGAGGCTTCACCAGAGAGAGCGATGAGGGGAGGGCAACGAGAGTGGGTGCCAGAGGGGCACCAATCCTCCATGCGTGGAAACGCAACCATGAACCGACGTCCAAATGGCAACCTCATCTAAGTTCTTTTGATGTTTGGCGCTTGGTGGTAAGCAGCCGACTTTCCAGATCTTTCAAGACCATCCCATGTCAACCTCGGATGTCGAGATGAGTCGTTTAGAGTTTCCGCGCGGTGCCTGAATGTCTCACATTTTATATGGTTGGAGGGCAACTTGTTCCAGATGCGTGTTTCCGTTCAGTCAACTTACTCTAGCATTCTGCCTTTGGCATGGCATGTTGGCTTTGAGGCTTCGCTCCTTGTAGCTTTCGGTGTGGACTACAGGGTCCTTACACTTCCTAATACAACCATTGGTTGTTGAAGAGGACATGTACTGGGAACCCAGAACCAAGAAGCCCGATCTCAATGAATTCATGTCTTTCAGAGGGATACTGTCTTCTGTCCCACTGCGATCCCAATGAAAAGGAACCTTTATGATGCTTTTTCGCTTCAGGCGGCCGCGCACACTCGGGAGCGCATCGCCGCGGTGCAGGCCGGTTTGGGTGGTATGGGTTGTGAGTTTTTGGGGTACGCTTTCAGGTTGGTTCTCCCTCCCTCCCAACGTAGCACTTGTAGGAGGGCACCTGGAAGATCAACTTCCTCTTGAAGGGCCCTTGTCAGGTGACATGTTAGTGGGAGGGAGGTGAAATGGAAACCAAAAGGAAATCACCCATTGTCTTGGCTTGCCAATTTTGGCATATACCCGCATCTCTTGACACTTTTGATCCAAGTTCCCTGCATCTGACACATGAGTTCTCTGGAGAACCCTTTTTCGGATAAGCAAAAAAAGGAACCAAAGGTACACTTGGAAGGGTTCCTTCCAAGACGCACCCACATGGCCACCGGGGAACTTGGTAGGCCCAACCAGCCATCTTACCAGAGGCGCTGGGTAGAGATGGAAGGGTCGGCGTCAGGCCAAGGGGGCGAAGCTCGCCTTTGCTTCCCTGCCAGAAGCGGAGCAGAGGACTTACATGGAGGCTGGGACGACCCCCATCGATCGATTGCGAAACCCAGAGCTGTGGATTGCCATGGATATGGTTTCCTAAAATGCGGACCCACCAGAGGGTCCCCTTTAAAGGAAGATAGTCTTGCAGGACCGATTTTTTAGTCAGGTTCCATGTGGACAAGGGGGTAACTGATATGAGGATGGCACTTGTAACTGATCGCCAAGGTCTCAATCCAGGAGCTTGCAGCCTTCGTTTGCTGGCGCCGCACGCAGGCCGAAAGAAGCTGAGGTTAGTGCAAGTTGCACTGGGCCAAACCTGTGTATGTATGCCAGTGGTACGCACTAAACAACTGTCACCAGTCTTCATTTGAGTTAGGGAAGCTGTTTCTGGCACGAGTCCATTCGAATTCTGAGCCTTCAAGTCCACTCGAGCCACGATCGCAACCGTGGGATTCCAACCCCCTCCCATCCTGTTTCTAATGAGGCAGAATGAGGCCTTACTAAGGCGGAAACCAGGGGGTGGTTTGGGGGAGCCGGGGTTTGATCCGTGGCTTTGCAGGCAGCTCGCCAAGAGCGGGGCGAGGTGCCGCCCACAGAGTTCGAGGCGTCTGCGGGTTGGGCGTACCGGAGCAGCGTAGGGTTTCCGAATTGCAAAAAAAATACCAGTGGGCCAAAAATAGGGTAACCCCAAAATTGAGCCCTGTAAGCAACATGGACCAAAACCTGCGGTTCCCTGGTGGTTTAATTTTTACCCATATCCTTAAATGGACCCGCGAAAGTGGGCATTCTCGCTGGAACGGATTGGCATTCCCAGCGCAAAGCCACAGCTTCTATTTCGGTTGGTCTTCGGTCTTTACGCACTTTTTTGGGCAGTGCGAGGGGTCTCCTTGTCTGGTTGTATTGGGGTGTATGGCAGGCGGGTTGGGATCTGCTGGACATCGAGGAGAAAGCAGAGTGGCTGCCGGAGGAGTCAGCTGCAGCTCCGAAGCTGGGTTTTGGCGTCGAGCGGAGGGTTTTTTTGGTTTGGAAATCACCATCCCCCACCAACCCCCCAAAAACGAAGCCACCGGTTGGTGGATCAGGTCACCAGTTTTCTTTTTTTCTTTTTTTTTGTTGGAGTTGAAGTTCACTACCTTGGGGTCACCTGTTGTTTCCCTCTCCTCCGGGGTATCGGCTCGATGCGGCGATTCGATTCTGCATCCCTCCCAAGCCGTCGCAGGACTGCTGGGCGGCGCTGGCAGCGGACGCACAGTGGGCGGCGGCCCGAGCGACTGGGGGAGGGGGGTGGGGGGATTAAAGGGAGGGATTCGATTTTGTAATTTGCACTGATCAGAGTCTCCAAACTTGCAGGGCGGGACCTTTGTGCGAATGTAACATGTATCGTTTTTTGTTTTTTTTTGGGGGGAGGGGTAAATGAATCGGCCAATGAGTCGGGAAAAGGCTCCTTCTCTCCAAGCATGGAGAGGACCTGGACATCCGGCGCTGAGCAAGGTATTTTCAGTCCAGCTCTCCAGATTGCAGCTTTTGCCGTGGACAATTCACAAAGGCCAGCTGGCATTCGCAGCAGTCCAGTTGGCGCCGGAATTGTTTCATTTACCATGGCTCTCAACTTACTTTCTGGCTCGCTGATTCTACGTTTATGGCATCTTGCACATATGTTTCCCCCTGCAAGAAGACAGGGTTCGAAGAGCCTCCAGCCAATTGGCTCGTTGCCCGTCGACTTAGATCTTTCAGCAAAGAGCTCAGTGCTGCCATGTTTTTCGCCCTGCTTGAGGACACCTGAATTGCCGGGAGCTTTTCAAGTAACCAGATTGCACGAAGCAGATCATTCGAAGGTAGACACTTCAGCAAGTTCCCTGAAACTCCATTTGTGTGTATTTTTTTTTGCAGGGACCCACAAATGCTGGTTTTCCTTTTGGCTTCCCTTTAAAATCGACAATATTTTTTGGGGGAGAGAGAACCATTTTTCTGTTGCATGCGGTGCGGGGCTCTTCGGCTTGAAAAGTGCAAGGCCGGTCTGCTGGCAGACAAGCCGCAGGTCCCTGCCGGCGACTTAGGCAGAATCCCCACCCTTGCCCCAGTCAATCCAGTCTCATTTGGAAACCCTTTAGATCCATTTAGCTAGCTTCCAAGCTATTTCAGGCAGCTAAGAAGGCTTTGGCTTGCCAGATGGGGACTATCCGGAAGGGCTGATGTCCTTGCCAAGCGGCAGCGCCTTGCTGAGACCCAGCCTTTGAAGGGTGAGCAGAAGAAGGCGCGTCATCAAGCCCGCGCAAGCACAGCCCCCGAGGGATCAGCAGATAGGTTCTGTAGATAGGTTAGCATATGTGCAAATATGGCATGCCGCATTGTGTACTGCACTGGGAAGCCACTTTAAACATGGCGTGGATATAAATCCCCATGTCAAATAATGGCACCAGATTTCAAAAATGACTGCCGGTGAAGCTTCGGAGCCCCGGTTCGATCCCGCTTTGGGTCTGACCCCGATCTGTCGCGCTTAGGTGAGTGTCTCAAATCTTTGGGACCCGCTGGGTGGAGGTTTTGTGCCATTGGTTGGCCTTCGAATCAAAAGGGGAGGTGCTTCCTTTGCTTCCTTGGAGCTGGCAGGCGCCATTGAAGCAGGAGCCGAAGAAGACGGACTCGGTCCAGGCAACTTGCGGTCTGGGATTTAGTTGGAACATGTCCGGTTGGTGGACATCGAATCACATGGAGATTGATGTTCACCAAAGAGGGTCTAATTAAAGTTCGTGAGTCCAATCCAAGGCACTTGAGCCATCCCGGCGGCTTTCTGGGACGCATTTGAGCTGCCGGGGAGTAGCGCAAGCACCTGAAGCCCGGTGACGAATCAAGACAAAGCAGTCCAGACTAAGGTTGCCTTGTTTTGTTGATGAAAAACAATCGGGAACTTTTGGCTGGCCCTGTTGGTTTCTGTTCGCTTCCCCTTTCAACTATGAAAACAAGCAAGTTTCGCAGGGGGAAATCTGGCCAGTCGAACACATTGGCAGCCCGCCTTTGAACCCGGCCGATGGTCCATTTCACATGTAAGCCCTTAATCGTTACTTCATTCAGGTTTGCAATGCTTCCGTACTTGTGCCTTTTTGGGGCACTTTTCTTTGAATGCGCATGTTTGCTTGACGGGAGCCGAGCCAGGTCGCCCACTTCTTGGGTTTTGGTACAGACGGAGGGCTTCCTTTGAAGAGCCATCACCCAGAGCTTGCCACGCAGGCCCCAGCGCCTACAGGCAAGAAGGCGGGCTTTGCGAGTGTTTCTTGAGGGTACCAAGGAATCCAAAGAAATCGCGCATTTTTGGTTTGGGGGGTGTTTTTGGGTGTTTTTGTTTGGAGACAAACATGTACGCTTATGTCCGGAAGTGGGAAAGACTTTAGGCTCGCTTTGGATGGTCTCACGACAAGAAGAACATGCGAAGAAAGTGCGTGCTATATTCATTTGTTTGGGATGGCCGGAGAAGTGAGAAGTGTCCTTTGCCCGGGTGAGACGTACATCAGGCACCAGGGAACATCCGCTTGAGGAATTGGTTGGGAAGGCCTTGCAGTGGTGTCACACGGCAGTTTCCACAAGGCAGAGTCGCGCAGAATATATCCCTCTCGTAAGGCTCCCAAGCAGGAGAAGCAATCCGCCCGTGGCCAAGCATTATTCGCCTGCGCTGAACTTCGGCAGAGTGCCCTTGCACAACCAGCACACCTTGAACCAGCACAGCAGGAGATGCCACTTCACTAAGCCGCAGGGGCCGAAACCTCTTCTCGTCTGAGGTCGACCCAATTTTTGGAGCCCAGAGTTGCCTCAAAGAACACGAGGTCCCTCTCTAAAACTGGGGGGACTCCTATGAATCCAGTGGCTCGCTCTCCGAGGTAGCCGCTCCAAAGGCGGAGGCGAAGAAGGCCAGCGTTTTTTTTCGGGACCCGGTCCCGAGTTCTTCGGACGAGGCCTTGTGAGGGCGAGGCCGACAGGATGCTTCCACACAAAGCTTTGTGGCAACTTGCTGCATCGTTTTTTTTTTCTTCTTTTTTTATTTTTTTTCTCTCTTTTGTTTGTGTGTGAGTGAATGAGTGTTTCAAAAGCTCCCCCAAATCTTGCCCAGAGAGATCGCCTATGCAGATTGGCGGCTACAGCTGTGAGGCGGTGGTGAAACAGGAGCCAAAGCAACAGGCGCCAGCCTATGGCTGAGCAGAGCTCTGCTTGTTGATCTGCATGGACCGAGCCTCACGCCGCTGGTCAGATCTTTGCTTTGCCCGAGGCAAAGCCAGCCCCGAAGGCTCAAGCGCAGGAGACAAGCAAGAAGGCGGCCAGAGTGATGCGGGATATGCGACTGACAAGGACGACTAGTTGAGCACATTTGGTGAATGTAGGAGGGCTCGGATGCCTTGGATTCTGTGATCCCCTTGCAATGAGTGCCAAAAGGAGAGAGGGAAGAGGTGAGCTTTGCCTTTCCTTGCTCCCGAGGCGGCTTCGGTGAAGCTGGAGCCCAAAGAATCTGCGCCCGCCCGTGGCTGAGTTTGCTGTCGCCCTGGGCGCGAAGCTCGATGCCAAGCGCCCAAGCGCCCAAGCGCCTGAGGCCAAGCCGGCGAATGCTCAAGAAGCGACAAAGCAGCAGGCGGCCACCGATGCGAAGAGCACAAAGGCACGGGGCACGTTCAGGGCTAGCGCTCCAGCCATCCACTTGCCGGCACAAGCGCAAGTCCAGGTCGGGACGCGCAGTGGGGGAAACCAGGATGGTCGGTTGATTCTTGCGAGGCCGAGGCTTCACGCCAGGGAGGTTTCAGTTCTTCTGTCGGTCATTGCCTTTTTTTGTTAATACGCTGTGGATTAGGTGATTCCTGCTGAGTTAGTGTCACGACATTACTAGTTGGCGAACAAAACCAGCAACGCCGCCAGGCGGTGCATGTCAAAAAGGAGCTCGGGCAGCCTGCGCCTGTTTGCGGCTCAGGGGCTCGTTTGCCGAAAAGAGGTTGTATCGGTTTGGCTACGCTCCAAGCCGACTCGGTCCACCAACCCCTCCCCGAAGCTTCAATCAGCCTGCAGCAAAATGGGGCGACGCACATGAGTAATTTTGCGCACTTCAGCTTCAACCTAAGTTCTGGACTGAGGCCAAGCCAGCACCGAAAGCCCAAGTGCAGGACAAGCCGAAGGCGACGAACACAACTCAATGAAGAACCCTCAGCAGGGTCTGTTGTAAAGCGCAAACAGGCCTTTCCGGGGCTGCCTTTGCTATGGAACGTGATGATGCAGCCTTGTGTCAAGCAAGCGTAGATATCATCATCTCCTTACATCCATTCGCTCGCGAGGCGGTGGTGAAACAGGAGCCAAAGCAACAGGCGCCAGCCTATGGCTGAGCAGAGCTCTGCTTGTTGATCTGCATGGACGGAGGGTCAGATCTTTGCTTTGCCCGAGGCAAAGCCAGCCCCGAAGGCTCAAGCGCAGGAGGCAACCGTGTGCTCTATGCGAGCATGCAGTCGGTTCTTCCTTATTAGGCCGAGAGTGCACCCCTTGGGCCATTTCGGCCGTCAGACCAACCTGGTCGCCTTCAACCGTGTCTAGCCCAAAGTCAGATTTTGCGCTTTGGCAGGCCACGAGGCCGCCGGCCTGCAGCCCAGTGTCTGTTCGCTTGAAGAGAAGGGACTGACAATGCCCCGAAGGCCGCCCGGAAGGGCGTGTTTGGGCCTCTTAGAAAGTCAGCATCTTCAGGGGGTTCTGAGCATGATGGCGGGGGCGACAAGCACCGTGTGTGTTTCCTTAAAGGACGTTTCCCAATGCACTTTCTCTTTGAAGGAAAACGAGGAATTGTGCAAGGGGAGGCTTTACCGCGCAATTTTGCCAGGCGGGTAGAACTGAGACTTTCTTGTTCCAAACAAATCACATGGCCGGGGGGCATTCTGATTCAAAGGTTCAAGAGTTGTACCTCTAAACATGACATGAGGGTCCTGGAGTTGGTCTTGCGGTTTAACGGGTAGAACAAGGCACATTGGGCGTATGATCTCAAGGGTACAACTCTGGAACCTTTGCGGATCGGTTTCGGGGTGGGGCACGGCCAACGAGAGTTGACTGTGGTCAGAGTCAAAAGCGACTGCCAACCAAGCCCCAAGTAGACTAGTGATGTTGCACCTAGTATCCCAGAAAACAGACAGTTGACATCATGCTCGCTCCATGGTTGAGGGCTTGCTTGCGTCTGATGTGGAGAGTGAACAGTCTTGCCACAGCTTACCCACCGAACCCCAACCCATGTTCCCCAAAGTTTCCCTTGGGTGGGTGAGCCCTGGACTCGGACGGTGCAAGCGGCGCCCGAAGAGCGTCCGAGGCCAAGCAGGCGCCGAAGGCGCCAGCGAAGTTGCAGGCCTATGGTCCCATGCCATCGGGAGGGCGGAGTGGGAGGTTTCTTAGCCTCCCACCAATTAACATGGAACCTCACAGGGCGGGCCCTCCCGGAAGACAATTTGTGTCTTACAACAGTCTTTTCGTGATCTGGAAGGAAACACCTGGACTAGTTGCCAGGGTTCCCAGTTGCACTGACTCGGAAGAGTGGCAGGAGCCTCAGCCCGCGGAAGGCAGGCGCTCGAAGGCGCCGGGGAAGTCGGAACATGTTTTGGGTTTTTCAGACGGCGAACCGTTTTTGGGCTTTGAACGGAAAGAGAAGGAAGCCACGCGTTTGCGGCTTCGGCTGTAGAGGCTGTGAAGGCGCTTGTGCATCAGGACAGCCCATTTTTTGCATGGCCCCTTGTGAATTGTTGGGGGCCTAAGTGTGCATAATTTGTGGATTACCTGGCGTGATTGCGGCGAGGTGCAGAAAAGAACCATTTTTCAATTATAGGAGACAAACCCCTGTTGGACATTTATTTCATTCACGGTAAAGAGCTTTCACCGAATGATTGACCCCAGACACACCCGCTATGAATGCGCAACTTTTGGTCGATCCTGTCATGATTTCAATGTTTCTGGACCTGCAGCCCTTGCTGGCCTATTTGCAACTGGGGTTCAGAAGTAATGATCAATGTTTCCTTGACTCACAAGGCCGTCGTAGTCCTGTGAAGACGGCTGCTTGGGGAAACGTGTTCAGACTGCAAAGTGACATGAAACCAATTTGAAGCTCCAACTAGTTGGCCTGTGCACAAGCAACCCTTTTCCAAGTTCTATCCGGCACGCTGCGACACCTTCCCATGTCCTCGTTCTCCGATTGGGAGTCGCACACCTCCCCTTGTCAGAGCCAGGCAAAGGCGGCGGAGAAGGCGGCCGGCTGGGGCCCAAGGGCAGCAAGCACGTGCCAAAAGCGGGAAGGGCCAAGGTGTTCCATTTGGCTATGGATCTTGATGACTTCCTTGCAAAATCACTGGTCAACATCTATCCCAATACCTTCCTCTTCTTTGAACCAGGGACCGCGCCAAGCAGGGTCTTCCCTTTCTTCCGAGCCCAGAAAGGGTACCATAGCCAGACACACACGCTTTTCGACTATTTCCACAAGCAAAAGTTGTTAATGCCTCAAGCGTCTGCCACCATTTGTGTGTGTATGTTGTGTGTGTGTGTGTGCGCGCGTGTCGGTGTGTTTGTCGGGATTTGATTATGTTTTGTTTGTGGACTGTGTTTGTCTTGTTTGTCTTGTTTGTCTTGTTTGTTTGTTTGTTTGTTTGTTTGTTTGCTTGCTTGCTTGCTTGTTTGTTTGTTTGTTTGTTTGTTTGCTCGCTTTTTGGTTTTGTTTAGTTGGCAGCTGTTTCTTTGTCTCTTGTTGGTTTGTTTGTTTGCTTGCTTGCTTGCTCGCTTTCTTGCTTGTTGATAGTGTTCGGTTGTTTGCTTTTGTTTGTTTGTTTGTTTGTTTGCTTGCTTGCCTGATTGATTTATTTATTTATTTATTTATTTATTTATTCATTCTATTCATTTATTTTATTTATTTATTCTATTCATTTATTTTATTTATGTATTTATTTATTTGTTTATTTATTTATTTATTTATTTATGCATTTGTTTATTTATGTTATGTTATGTTATTTATTTATTTATTTATTTGTTTTGATGTGGTTTGATTTAATCTGATCTGATTTGATTGCTTTGCTTTGCTTTGCTTTGCTTTGCTTTGCTTTGCTTGTTTGTTTGCTTGCTTTGTTCCGGTTGGTGTTTCTGTATGGGTTTCTGCTCCTTTCGACACTTGCCTTATTTGTCGGGCTCATCGGTGTGAAGTCGACAGGGTTTGGACCTTGTAGCTGCTCTAAAACAGTTCCTCGACTCGCAGGTTCCAATTCTACTTGCGATGTCTGATTGCGGTCTTTGCGGTCTGCGACTGGGCGAGTGAAGTGTTCGGGCGTTCCAATTCTATGACATGTAGCAGGGCTCCTTAAAAGATACATTTTGCCCGTTTGAAACAGGGTTTTTTCCACCAAAATAATTTACAAGGCAATGATCAGGTGTATCATGCATCCGGATCCCTGTGTCGCCTGTCTTGCGTGTTGACGTGAAGGGTCCCTCCCATTGGCTCGGTGCCAGGGCCCCCGGGTCGCCTCGCTCTGACCGCGCCCCAGGTGAGAAGGCGAGCCGTCCGCCGAAGGAGCCCAAGGAGCCCAAGGAGCCCAAGGCGCCGAAGGAGCAGAAGGAGCCGAAGCCGAAGGCGCCGAAGGAGCAGAAGGGGCCGAAGCCGAAGGAGCTGACGAAAGCCAAGGACTGGGGAGGGGGGCAGACATTGGTGGTTGGCATGGACGAGACAGATGCGATGTAAGGAAGAAGGCTTGGGAGCTTCAATGATCAGTGTGGTTTTAGAACAAATCTTACCATTTACGCATCGCGTGGTTTGCCCCGTTTTAGACCTCTTAAGCCTTGATTCAGCTGATTTCCACAAAATCGCCCGGGCTCGGGGGCAGCTGGGCAGGCGAGTGGGCAAGTGGGCGGGCGGGTGGATGAGTGGGTGCGCGTCGTGTGCATATGTGCATGTACGTGTACGTGTGCGTGTTCATGTATGTGTATGCATGGCCAGATTCTAGATGTCCATTTGATTCACCAATTCCTAAGTCGGAAGACTTGTTGTCCACCTGTTTTTGCCTTTTACGCATTCTTCCGAGCTGCCTGAGCGTCCAATTCGCTAGGCCAGACAGCGTGATGAGGACGCTCTGGCTGGGAGAATTGGGGGCGGTGGAATGAGCTGTTTGTGAGTGACCTGTCCAAGCGCCCGGCTTGATACTGCATTGCTTGCATTTATAAGCTGGCCGGAGGCATCGTTTGGCTGGTTGGACTATCGGTTGACGCGCTCTTGTTTGTCTTCCGAAGAGATTTCCCAGCGGCAGCCTTTGAATGGGTACCGTGGATGGCCGGAGAGCAGGTGGGGCGAGCATGACTTCCCCGCAAAGTACTTTTTGTTATCCAGGATTCACCGCGATTTATCAGATAACCCTTAGGTGGTGGTTTGGATTGGTGGTTTGGGGATTTGAACTCCTGGCTCTTGCCGAGGGAGAATGGAAGCAACGCCAACCTCTGAACCACCTGAGGGGGTCAAGTTTGTTTTGAAGGGAAGGCCCTCCCCGGTCAAGTGCTATGTGAGTGGCAGAGAGAGCAACCAAAACTGGACAGACCCACCGGGGCTCTGATCTTCTGAGCCTTTCCAGGAGGATGAGCTGCCACTGGTGCCGCAGGACGCAGGCGGTTGGGCGGGTTGGGCGTGGGGTCGAGGGCATGTGTTTGGTGGTCAAAATATTTCATGGGGTTGGTCCGGATGTAGACAATGACGAGGGTTCCGACTGAGGGAACCACCACGGTCTGCAGGCGAGTTTGACTGTGGCACATGTGAGCAGCTGACAGATCATGTTTGGGTAAGGAATGATTGATTGTCCGCGTGTCACATGCCTCCTTTTTGGTATGTTGTAGACCTCACGTTTGGAGCTAAAAGAAATCTGTGCTTGACGGGGAAGTCTGATTGACAGGCCTCGCCCTATGCTCCTCATGTCCGACCTGTCGATCCTCCTGGCGTAGTCATGGACATGTCTGACATTGTACGGTTTCCCTTCTCACCGAAATCTCTGCCTTCGATCTCCTGCGCCGGGGGAGTCGGCCGCACATGATTTCCTGAGGCGCCCCGCGTGCCAGACGAGGCGGGTTTTCAGAGAGAGTTTCAAGGGAGGGGTCGAGCTGAGGGACGGCAGACACACACACACACACATGTCATGTTCCATGGAGTTTTGAAGTGTAGTGGGAATCATGAAGATTGGCATGACTTTGTGGCCAGCAGAAACATGATTTTGAATGCAGGGACTCCTCACCCAGCTGTGAAGAAAGAACTTGGTGTTCCCTAGACCGGCGAAGCGGATGGACTGAGTCACTGAGTGAGTACGGGATGCGGGATGGCTGCAGGCCAAGTCGTGAGGGTTTCCATTGACGGATGGCATTGAGGGACCTCGTTTTCGTGTTCCACCCTTTCTCTGTGGCTTGCAAGCTTGTGGCTCCTCCAGGCCGTGGAGGGAAGGCACGCTGGTACGCTGCTGGCTGCGAGGGATGGGTCTGCCACTAAACGAGACTCCACAACCAAGCTGACAGTGTACATAGAAACCATTTTGCGTAACTGAGCAAGGACCATGACATGAAACCGCTGACATAGGGAGGGGACACATCTTTTTGTATTTTGACTTTTTGTTTGCATATCGTGAGGCCTTGGACCCTCAAACGCATCACCGGATGGATTCGACCGTCAAGAGGCTTTGGATAGGTAAGGTTACTAGAACCTGCTTAGAAGGGTTCTGATAGGGTCGGTTTTGCGAACTCCTCGGGTTTTGGAAGGGGCCCTATCGCTCCGTATTGGAAGCTCTTCCTGGAGGCGGTGCCGGAGAATCTCTACCCGGAAGCTTTGAAGGCTCACTGCTGCAAGTGCAGCTCAGGCCGGGTGAGGGGAGAGAGGAGAGGAGTGGGGGCCAATGAGCGAGAGAGCCAATGGGCCAAACAATTCAGACCGAGTCTAGTCAGGTCAACCACGCTATGCGGGGTTGCCTTCCACCTTCGTTTACCTTTCCTTGTCTGGAAGCTCCGGACCCTGCAACAAAGAGATCCCCCCCCCAAACATCATAATATGTTTCATGGGGGGATGCTAGTTGCATGCTGGATTATTCTTTTGCTGCGCATGGCTTGCTTGCGGCTTTTGCCCCTTTGTCAGACGCGGCCACGGACGCCAATGACCTGGGGATGTGCGCCATCATCCCAGCGGAGCTGGACCTGGGCACCGGGTTTTAAGGGCAACCCAAAAGGAAATGGGGGGTTCCAATGTGCTTTTCGGTTGCTTGAGATATGGATGGGCTGGCAGCGCCGAGCATAGGCCCCTTGTCGAGCCAACTTGGCATGTTCAAGCGGATTTTTTTCTGGGAGACTTGACAACTAGGTATGCTATTCATCGGAAAGACGGTGGAGCATGCAAGGTGGTTCAATGATGCCGCTGTTAAGCAACGCACACGGGCTCACCATCTTGAGACACCCCCCGCTGGATTCTGACCCCTGCGGACCGTTGGGGACCCCGGACCCGGGTCACCACCTTTCCCGAAGAGGCCTGGTCACCAAGCCAGGGCTTGGTGGTGACCTGTGCCCATCAGACTTGGGCAGGGATTCATGGCACTCAAAGAAAACAGGACTAAAGGTTCTCGGTTTCTGAAAATAGGGGGACCCTTGCAATGGCCTGTTGTCTTTTGCTTCGCCCTTAAACCACAACATAAGAGGGGGTCCATTTTGTTGAGAACCCCTCACTGAAAGTGTAGAATGAAGGGTTCTACGACCGCGACATGAAGACCAAGTTGGAGACTTCTTTTCGACAGGTCCGCAAAGGCAAAAGCAAAGCCTTTGGGTATTTTCTTTCCTTTACCACCCACCAGGGAAGATGTCCTTGATTTGGGGAGTGAGACCCGGGACCCTCCACTCGCTGAGGATCGCTGTGACAAGGCGTTCCACCAGAAGTGCCATGACCCTCCCGCCGGAGCCTCGACGCGGGGATGGCGCGGCTGCTGTCTGCCAGTCTGGCATGCGGCATGAGAGTGTTTGTCCCCACAGTGAAACGGTCATGTTCAAGCTGTGATCTTTTGATTTTCCAAGTTTGGACCGCCAACATTGGCGATGGTTTCATTGGGACCCCAAAGTGGCAGAACGGTAAATTGCACTACAGGGAGGGTCAGCTTTGCATACTTTGTGTCTTGGAGGCCGGAAGGCACTCCGAGTATATAGGGGTTGTCGGTTGTTTTTTTGCCCCCTTTTTCGGGGGGAACCACAGATTATCATTATTTTGCGGGATCCAACCTTAAAAAGACGAGCCACCCACATCAGGTACACATCGTAAGGCCAAAGCTTGTCGTCGGTTTACGGACCGTGACCGCGACCAACCATTTAGGTGTGTTATTCCCAACAAGTGCATATCTTATCATTGCCCACCTTCCAATTGAAGGAGGTTTGACTTGCTGTTTGCTAGGCATTGCCAGCATCTTTTGTACTCAAACCCTACTGTCCAAGAACCCTCTTTAGATCTTGATTTAACACGACAATCAAGTTTGTGGCTTATTCGCAGCACAAAGACCGGCCTATGATTTGCTGTCCTTTTGATCTTTCCATTCCACGAGGCCGGAGACGACTCCAGTTTTGCTTGCTTTGACAACCCCAAAAATCATTGTGCCCTGTCTCTCTGAGGTGATTTTCTCCACCGCACAACCAGGAAGGAAAGTGGCTGTACTGTTTTTCTTTATATCCCATTAAACTGGGCATAGTGGTTTGGGTGCAGTTGAAATAGTCTTTGTTTTTGCAGGGGCGTCTTTTCCGGCCTCAGGTGAAGTACTTTGGGCATCCGGATGACCAGTGGCGCGAGCCTGAGGAGCTTGCAATGGGATCCGGGCGCGCCGCCTTCAAAAGTCGCACTGGCAAATACAGTGGACTGCTGTTTCAAAAGCGGCAACTTGTTCTTCTCTCGGCGAGGGAGTGTTGCTTCTTGCTTTTGGTTTCCGCTTCGTTCCATGCCTGATTCGACCCCCACCTCTCCTTGCTGGCGGTTTTTGTATGAGGGTTTGGCTATGACAAGTCGGATGATTGTTTGACAATGATTCCCCATTTTGTTTGCACGCGCAGCCGCCCTGTCTTATAGGTATGAAGGATGGCACGCAGGAAACCGCGAGCCCTGGCAACGTCAGTTCTGCACTTTCCATCGGAGATGTGTGGAGATGCTTGTATTTTGCAGGATTTGTCCTGGCCGCTTATGTTGGCCGCACTTACTCTTGAAATCAAGCATCTGCAAAAGCAACAAGCACGCCCTTTTTATCTCCGTGCCCGGAAGTGTCAACGATTCAAACAGCCTTCTGTGGGTGCGGAGGCTATGATCATAGCTTATGAAACGGGTTTGGGGTACAGGGAGTCAATTTTTTGCATCGGAAGCATGAACTGAAATGGCCAGGGGTCAAATTCCCGTACCCCCAATCCCCACTAAAATAGACTAGGATGTACCCCAAAATGGTACCATTTGGTGTTGACCCACGGCCATATTGGCGAACCACGAGCTTCGGTCGGGGTGCGATCGATGGATCTCTCAGGTTCTGTGGGGATTGCACCCTGGAGCTGGCGCAGATGCGGAAGCTGAGCCTGCAGGCGGGAGCCAAGACAGCGGGCAGAACAGCATGGCATGGCTTGGTTGGCTTGGAGGGCTGTGGCTTGGAGGCCGTGTGGGATTTGTGGCTTGGCTGGTTGGTTGTGAACCCCCGAAAGTCCCAATACGTTTGGCTGCATGTACATGGGCTTTGATTCCATTGCCAGGTTAGCCAGATTGTGATCAGACCCGACAAAAATTAGAGGGATCCTCTTGCACTTCAAGTTGCTCAGGGGCAACTGCAAACCCGCTGCCACTCCGAGTGTTCAAACAGCTTTCGGGAAGCCTTTTTGGAGGCGTGCTTGGGCTTGAGAAAGTTCTCTTCGGTGGTGTGGACATGTCGGTGCTTTGGCGAATGAATTGGCAAGGTCAACGCCTTCTGCTGGGTTCAGAACACAGGAGAGTCCACGACTTGGCCGGTGCTGCGCCCAGCTTGAAAAGCAAGGAGGGGGGGGGGGTTGTGTTTAGGGGAGGGTTTTGGGGGTGAGTGCTTGCGGGTGGTCGGAAAGATCATGCAAAGCCCCGCGCTGTCTGGCCGCTCGCTCATGCAAGTCGACCTTTTGGTGTGCCTGATTGCCCAGAGCCCAAAGCGTCCAAACGGATTGAAAATAGGCCAGAGGCCCGGGGTCGCCTCTGGGTGCCCCCCCCCACTTCCCCGAGGCGCAGGTGCTGCGGATCGACTTCTCCTCCCTGGCAGATCCCAAGCCCTACTGGGCGGGCCCCTGCGCGCTTTGTCTTTGGGTATAGCTTGTGATTAGTTGGCGAACATCTTCAAAAACAGCTGGATCCAAAAATCCGACCAAGAAAGTGATGTCCCCCAAAAAAAACATGTCCAAGTTTGTGCCCCAGTTCTTGCGCTGAGTCCATGCGCCCGTGTGTGGCAGGTGCAGTACTTTGATGCTGGCCCGCGCGGGCCCAGAGTACACCCGGGGTCCGAAGGGGATAAGGGGCGTGTGGGCAGGTGGCCTGGAGCAACCTTCCTCGCGGGCCCACCTTGTGCTGGCCAATCAGCCAATTTGCTTGTTTCCATGTTCATGCTTTGATAGGTTCCACGACTCTGCATTCATTCGATAGCCACGACCCGAAACCCGATGTTGCAGCAGAGTTGCATTCTTGTTTTGTTGAAGCCGCAACAATCGAGCAAGGGCATCCTTCGCTTGATTTGTCAGACATGGCCGCAACAGCCGTGCTGTGTCCATTGGGCCATCAGGAGCTTCATGACTCGAGTTTTGCTGCTGCTCAAAGGCTGACTGCCTGGCACAGTTCAAAACCCATGGCCAGACTTAGGCCAAACACCGCGCGTTTCGTCTGCTTGTGATCAGAAGAGGTTGGTCCTCTTTGAAGCAGCCTTGGACACATGTTCTGCCCACCCTGTATACCGTTTTTCTCCAACAATAGAAGCAACCAGGGAGGTTTCCCACCAAGGCTGGAGGTCGGAGCTTGTGCTCTGAGGCCGGAAGGCGCCTGGGTGGGCGAAGTCCACGCCTGGCACCCAGTTCCGTGTGAGTCGGCCTTGGGCGCCTTCAGCTGGGGTCGTTCTGGGTCTTCGTAGGCCATCCGCGCCAAGTCTTCGGCTTTGGGCTTGATCCCTTTGTCCCTTCAACATGTCGGGCGTGGGTGATTGCGTTTCAGGCGGATGTTCTTTGCAACCGGGCTTTCTTCCCCCCCGGCCTGGTCCTAGAACAAGAACAAGAAGAACAAATTTGGCCCCCAACCGGAAGATCCCAACCGGATGCCACTCCCAGCAGCAGAAATTCCCCATCTCCACTTGTCCAAACAAGCTGCAAATGCCGCGGAATTATGCCCAGATCGTTGAACGACTGGAAGAGCACCCTTTTTCCCGCACAGAAATCCAAATGTGATGTGGGAAACGCAGGTTTTTCGCAATTTTCCGTGAATCCCTTACAGAGGGATGGGACTCCCACCTCCTCAGATGTCTTTGAGGCCAAAAACGAACCAACCCAACCACCCGCACCCCCCCCCCCCCAATTTCCCCAACCCCCGCAACCTCCAGAAGAAGAGAGAGACAACCCACCCACCCCGACCAAAAAAAATGCAAGCCCACAGCGCGAGAGCGGGTCTGATCCTTCCCGCGCTGCTCGCAGGTGAGGGCCTGGACTTCGGGCCCCCGCTTCTCCGCGCTGGCGCAGGCGCGGCGCCGCAACGCCGTGCGCCTGGCGGAGGCTGGACGGGTGGGAGGGGCCGGGCCGCCTTTGGGGGCGGAGGGAACGGGGAAACAACCGGGTTGATTTCTCTGACTTCCTATATGATCACAGTGTAGAAGATGGAGTTGGTGTCATTTGAGTTTTTGAGTTTGCCAGGGGATCTTGGGAGCAACCCGAATCGGTATTGTTCGTTTTCGAAAGAGACCTCGCGCCGATTCGATACTGGCACCTTAGCTGTCAGGATTCGCATGGTGAATTTGAGGCCATCTCGATGCCGGCAACGGAGAGGGCTTCAACGTAAGAGCCTGACAAGGTAGTCACTGGTGAGTTGTCCCCGTTCACCTTTCAAGAATCGCAAGCTTTGCTGGGAATATGTGGTGGTGGGATTTTTGTTTTCGCAATATCCGAAGAGTCATAAGGAGCAGGGCCATGCGCACAAGGCAGCCACGGAAGCTTTCGCCAGGCGGCCGGTGCACCACGGCTCAGCGAAGGCGAGAGCCAAGGCGCGGCGCGACTGGGGGGCTGGACGGTGGGCCCTCAAGGAATCCAGACAGCTGGCTGTGGGTCAAAACCCATGGCACCAAATTTGCGGCAGGTGCACCACCCAGTTTGCTTTCTGTTCTTCTTCTTTTTGTGGGGATTGGGATGTTCACTGAAAGTACGGGGTTTTGACCGATAGCCACAGCTAAATTGAAGATTTGGTTCCTACGGGAACCACGACCATGGCATGGGGATTTTGAGCACACCCGATGAACATCTCAGTGGATGAATGTTTGGTAGACATCGCTGACGTGGGGATTTGTGCCCAACAACCATTTGTTTTTCGATGCGCCTTATTAGCTTCCAATGTTTTCATGTGTCTGGGTCAGGAGACCATGGACTACAAACAGCAAGGATTCCTGAGAAGGGAGACATGAATGTGGCCACACACGAGCAGATTTGACGGGTTTCCTTTGGAACGGTCTAGCGATTGAGCGAGGTCTTGATTCCTGATGACATGCTTGTTGGTTGAACACCGGCGCATCTGTCCCTTCAGTTTGCATCAAGTAAGACCGGTGCAAGCATGTAAATACCTCGTTGGCATCGATCAGAGAGTCTTTCAGTTTTATTTGTTCGTTCAATGGTCCACTCTCGACTGGTTCCCCACAGCTTCAAAACTGAGCAGGAAGCAAAGTACATGTGAAGTCAGTGCATCCTTTGACAAAGTCTTGGCAAGAAGGCGGTTCTGCTCCCTACCTGAACGATTCTTGTAAGGGCTGTATAAACTTTTGTGGCCATTTCTTGACTGCTATTTGGTTGAATCTTTAGACTTTTGGGAAATCAAGTTGGGTTTTCCACTAAACCCCTCCAAAAGTTAAGCTTGTTGCAGGGGGGGTCAACAGCAACCAAGATTTGCTCTGCCAGGACCTGCCCCGAAATCCCCGCGGCGGAAGCGGCCCGTGCGGGACGTGGCAGGGACACCTGGCAAAGTCTGCAGGGCAGCCTTCCCAACATGGCTCATGGAAGCGGCAAGAAATCATGGGGGCTGGGGGAGAGGGGGGGGGAGCCCCAATAAGCCCCAAATAAGGCCTTATTCGGGCCTTAATAAGGGCTTATTCAGGCTCCCTCCCCCTCTCCTCCCTCCCCCCCAGCCCCCATGAAGAAAGGCAAGTCTTTTCCTTGAGGCCTATTTCCTGTTGTGCTCGGACGTTTTGTTCACGCTTATTGGTGTGTTGGTCTTTTAAGGGCACACTGTTCACCTTGGTTCGTAAAATGGGTTGAACCTTTGAGGCATGCTCTGGCAATCCTCAAGGCGAAGCATTCGGATGGCCAACTTGGGCTTGTCCAGAGAGAGGTCTTTTCAAAGACCCCTTTGCGACTTTAAAATTGAAAATCAAGGTAATCATGGTCGAACATCGTGATATTCCTTCTTCTTGAAAACTGTGCCTGAAACACGGTAAGTGGATGTCATTTTTGTGTTTTGGTCTCTCTTTCCTTGGCACCGTCTTGAAGATGAATCTGGTTGCCAGAGCAGCAACAAGCGACTGTACAAGCACAGGTCTGACAAATTGACGAACCGCATCCAACCAAACTGGTCTCGGCACGAGGTTCAGGACCCGGCAGAGGAGATGAGGCCGCGGCGCAGCCGCCGTGGGGAGGCAGGAGATGTCGTTGGGTTCTAGGGACTGCGGGGGCGGGGGGGGATGTCGTTGAACATGGGTTTTGCCAGGCATGCAGTTTTTTTGGTCCCAATTATGGGGAAATGGGGTGTTTCCTAGAATCATCTTGTGTGGCCCGAAAATGCGATTTCGTCGCATTCACTAGTGGCCCACGGCGGACCGTATCTTCAACGTGTCGTGTCTGACTGAAGAGTGAAGAGAGGGAAGCAGGATGATGAATGGATGATGACTCGATGAATTCAGCAAATGCAAGTTTCAACTTGAACAAACCCGAGGTTGGCATGTTTAATGTGCAGCCTTGCATGCTGCACACGGTGGTCTTCTAAATCGCCATGTGGCGTTTCTGTCCGTAGTGTACCGTGTACCCCTTCATGGCGCCGAACTGCAAAACCCATAGTCAGTGCACAGCCGCAGGAGGTTTGGTACGGTTTCCAGTAAAATGGCCGGGGTACGCCCTCATGGGTACGGGAAACAATGCCCATTTGACCCCCTGAGCGTTGGGTTCGCTGTGTGGATATGCTGCTCCATTCGTGGCACTTTGACCTTTTCTTTTCCTTGGTACATGGAAGCTTCCGTTTCTCCACGCAGCAGCCAGAAAGCCCTGCACCCAGTTGAGATGGAAGCACGAAGGATGGGATCATGGACCACCCAACAGGAATCTGTTCCAACAGTATCATCGCCAGTTGGAACCCATATGGCCATGGGTCATACATAACCCATGCCTCCATTTTGGGGCGGATGAACACCCATGTACCACCTATTTTGATGTTCACCAGGGGTACAGGGTTTTGACCCACAGCCATACACTTGCGAACCTTTAAAAGTTGCTGTCTGGATTCCCTAGCGGCCCCTGACTGGGGAAGACGCTAAGCGCCTTTGCTTTGGAGGGTGTGGAGCTGCTGACGGAGCTGCCGGCAGGCGCGGGCCTTGGGATGCGTGGCTTGGTGGGAGTGGCTGTTTTGGGGTTATTTGCCAGCCATTGGGGGGTCCTGGTGGGTTTTGGGCTCCGGCAACCCCTAACATATTGCTGCCTGTCATAGGAGTGGCCTTTGTTGGTCTTCAGGGGGAAACCAAAAGCTGATCTGGTCGCTTTGGTTGGCTTTAGGGGAGACTCAACAGGAAGGACGAGTCTGATGTAGTGGATTTGGGACTGATTCGCGACCGATGTCCGGGGGTGAAGGTTACTTAAGAACATGCCAGGGTTCCTTGTAAAGTTGGAAGCCAAGTGTTCCATGATAGAGACATGGGTTGGAGCAAGCATGCATGTTTTTGAAATCAGTGGCAGGCAAACAGAATTCAAAAGGCAAACCATTAGGGGGGGAGGGGTCTCTTATTTCAAGAAGCTCAGTTGTGGGCGTCCTTGTTGGCTTGAAGGGAACCCCAAATAAAATTCGAGAGGCCACTCTCGACGGCCGGCAAGCGCGCCCAGGCAAGCCGAAGCGGAAGGCCAGGGAAAGCCAGGCGGGGATAGCTGGGATACGGCGAGACTTTGCAGGTTCAAAGGGAAGCTCTGGCAAAACAAACACCTGGCTGTGGCTCAAAATTAGACGATCGGAGGGGCAAACCGCAGGTCTTGGTCCATGTTTCCACTTACCAGGGCAACCCATTTTGGAATTCCGGTTTCTTGAGCCACAGCCACCTATCTTTGGAACCCCCCAAGTTGCCATGACTCAAAGGCTCTGATAAACAGCTGATGTGCAAGTTCTTTTTTTTTTCTCCCCGCAAGGCCCCGGTTCCCCGGTTGGTTCCCCAACCCAAGCAGGTCTTTCCTCCCCTGGGGTTGAAAGATGAGAAATGAGGCGCTCGGAAGGCCTCCAGATGGCGTCAGTGGCTAGTGCAGTTGCCTGGCCCAGTGTCGGCCCCAGGCGGTCGATTTTGGGGGAAGCCCCCCAATTGTTTTGCGAAACAAAGGCCAGCCGACTGAAAAGGGTAGCGAGAGAATCGCAAGCGCACCGTGAAGCCGCAACTTGCCAGGTCACCCAAGAGCTGGAGACGGGCTGCCAGGAGGCTCTTCGGCTAGAAGAGTTGGTTGCAGATTGGCCTAAGCCGAAATTGGTTTAACCCAGCAGTCTTTTGTCCTTGTT
Organism: Effrenium voratum; assembly: GCA_963377175.1. Taxonomy (NCBI): domain Eukaryota; class Dinophyceae; order Suessiales; family Symbiodiniaceae; genus Effrenium; species Effrenium voratum. The sequence continues at coordinate 1,061,767 of CAUJNA010001024.1, read as the reverse complement.
AACAGGAAAATCACATATGATGTTGTTTGAACAGGGTTTGAACATGTGCGCAAAAGCATGCGGGGCCAACTCTGGGTGGAAGGTCTTACGCGCTACCCACAACATGGGCATATGGCGGCCGTACATACATATATATATATATACATATAATACATACCCTGGCCAGGATTGGACAGAGGACGTGTTGGTGGAGCCGTTGATGGCAGGCGGCACCTCACGCATTTTGAGGGCCGGATTCGTACTGCGGCAAACAGAAGTGTGTTTCCTGTTTGCAGCATGAGTTTGTTGGCTGATACAACGCATTACTAAAAGCACCATTTTGATTCATACTAGATTCTATGTTACTAGATGTGTACTGTCTCTAGGCCCAAAATCAAAATGCTGACAGGTCGTCCTGCGCCCTTGCGGGCTGCCTCAAAGGAGAACCAAGAGAAAATCAAGCCTGAGGATTTTGGGCTTAAAACTTGATTGCGCAAAGAACGACCCGTCCATGCCGATGGGTACCGGTTGTTTTGGGAGGCCCCTGCTCCCCGAAGCGGCGGAGAGTGGTGGAGGAGGCAGGCAACCTTGAGGGGAGGGTTCGTGCTTCAGGCACCCTAAGGTAACTTGGTTCAGGAAGTGAAGTAGAAGGGACATGAACATTCTCTTCTTCTGGAAATGGAATCCGGAAGACAGACGTTCTGTCATTGTGGGATTTGCCGCTGTTTGTTGTGTTGTCTTTTGAGCGTAGCGTTATCATGTCTCACTTCTTGGGCCTTGCCAGTGTCATTGATCGCAACTGTTGCGGTATGTCTGGAGTAGCAGCTTCGAAGCATGTCGTGCAGTTGATCCTGGTTTTGAAACGGGAACAGGACTGGTCTATGCCCTGCACAATCTCTGCAACGCTGTTGGTAGCTTCCTGCGATCCTTTTTTTGCCAGGATCCGGGCTCCACGGAAAAGCGGTCGCCACCAGCGCGAGAGGCAAGGGACAACCAGAAGTTGCCTGCAACTGCAGGAGAGTTGGAGTATGCGCTGAAGCAATGCGGTGCTGAGAACAGACCAGATTGACTTTTGCTCTCCTTTTGTCCATCGTCCTTTTCACAGCCTCCATCAAACATCCGACGGATCTCCGGAAGAACTGAGGGGGCAGGCAACCTCTAGAGCACCTGGCTTCTCGTCACAAAGATCACGTCGCCTCGGGGGTGAACCACCCTGTGCTGGCTGTTATCGCAAGCAGCAGGCTTTTGGACGAATGCCTTTATTGGGGGGGGGTAGGACGGGCGGTTTTCTATGAGAGAAGTGGGAACTCACTTGTTGCCCCGAGAACATGGGAAGCTTCAGGCTCATTCCCTGGTTTTTTTTTGTGGGGAAGTTCCGGTCCTTGTGGCCCTGGAGCCCTGGAAATGGAACATGGAAAAACAGATGGGACTTTTCGGTTGACCGCCCATGTCCCTCCAGAAAAGAGATGAGCCACAGACCCTCCTTCGCGGAAGCTGCGGGACAGGGGCCGAAAGAAGACGAGAGAGGCCGCCCGGACGAGGGCGAGGTGGCAAAGGCGCGCTGGATGCCACGTTCCAATTGTCCGGCGTGTTTTGCACTGGCAGTTGTTGGTTTTGTTTTTTCCTTCTTCTTTTTTTTGAGGGGCCGTCTCTTTTGATAAATAAACGAAACATATAAAGAACATAGATAGAGAAATAAAGACAGACATGCAGAACATAAGGAAAGACAAAGAAAGAACTACAAGAATATATAAATAAAGACAGACAGAAAGGAATAAAGGGCGGAAAGAAAGGAAGCAAAGAATCAAACAAAGGAAAGACAGAAATAATGACATAAAGAAAAGAAAGCACCATCAGAAAGGAAGCAAAGAAAGAAGGAAGGAAGGAAGGACAAAAGGAAATAAGGAAATAAGGAAATAAGGAAATAACGAAATAAGGAAATAAGGAGTTACGGAAATAAGGAAATAAGGAAAGAAGGAAGGACAGAAAGACAATAAATACATAAGACAATAAAGAAAGAAGGGTAGAAAGGCAGAAAGGCAGACAGACACACATAAATAAAGAAAGAAACATAGAAAAGAGAAAAACAATGACAAGAAAGAAAGAAAGAAAGAAAGAAAGAAAGAAAGAAAGAAAGAAATAAAATAAATAAATAAGGATGACAAAATAAAAGAAAAGAAAAAGAAAGACAGAATAAAGAAAGACATAAAGAAAGAAAGACATAAAGAAAAAAAGAAAAATAGAAAGAAAGAAAGAACAAGGAACGGAGAGAGCCAGAGGGAGAAAGACATTGCGCACACATACACACAGGATCCAAGGCCAAACATCCGCTTTTTACACGTTAGTGCTTTCTGCAGTATTTTTACATGCTAATAACTTTCTATTATTACCATTATGTTTCCTGCTTCTTTCAATTTGCCGATGCATCAATGCAGACATGCAAAGGACAGGCATTGTTTCAGCACATC
>CAUJNA010001024.1:951820-1054320 GCA_963377175.1 Effrenium voratum | reverse complement strand
ATCGCTGGGTCCAAGACGAAGTGCAAGCCATGGAGGGATGTGCCAGACTCTGTTACAGTGCACTTCTCGCCAAGGACACCTAATTAAGTTTGCACGATTGTGCAGATCAGAATTCGTTGGCTGCAGCTTCCTGTCTATTCGACAGAATTGGCAGATGTTCAAAAACTCGTGTGTCAAAATTAAACCAGCAGAAGACCGCAGGTTTTAGTCTTTGTTTCCATTTACCCGGTCAACCCAATCTGGGGTTTTAGTCTATTTTGTTCCACCCACACCCAAGTAACCTCTGGTTGCCAAGATTTTAATGCCGCGTGTGTCAATACCTCTGGCTGCCAGCTCTGTTTGATTTGACGCTTTCGCTGGCTGCGAGCCTTTGGTCCATCGAGCCACGCTGTGGCTTCCGAGTGGGCGAGGTTTCACCGGGCCGTCGCCAGCTGCATAGGGTGGGCAGCTGACCTCAGATGGCCCCCGCGGAAAGGAGTCGCAGAGCAGATGGCTTCGTGTGGTCTACGTTGGAGTTCAATGGGGACCGTTGACCCGGTTCAACCACCATTGAAACAAAGGTTGACCCAATTTAGTTTAGATGATGACAATCCTTAGGTAAACAATGGTGGTTATATGAACCCCCATTGGTTTAATGGTGGTTTGAACCCCAGGGTTGATGTTTTGAGGAAGCACGGGGAGTCCACCCTTTGGAGGTTTCAGAAGGGCCCCAACCCAGACCCTTGCAACCCCCCGATTTGCGTGGGCCTTTACCCATTTTGCCGCAGCCAAATGGCCCATGCGCTGCTGCGCTAACGGCTTGGCGCGCCCTCTTCCGTCATGGTGCATGGTGGGCTTTTGCAGAGCCTTGCCGGGCAGCATGATACGCCGCTTCCCTGCTTTCAGCACGTTTTGTCTAGATGGCTTGATTTGGTCGTGTCAATCTGCTCCCGGAATTGATCTTCTGTATCTTCGCAGAGATTCAGTCTTGCTCTTTCTTGTTGCGGGTAGACATGATGTTCATGTAGAAAAAACCTCGCGCCGTGCGCTTGCGCTTGCGCGCGCGCTTCGCGGCGGTACAGGTCCTTTCTGCTGTTGCCCAGCCACATCCGAGACGCTGGTGAGTCCTTGGCCAGCTGGATGCACAACCATCTCCCGCTGTCCAGCGGATCTGCCGCTGAGGTGGATGTCACAAAGAGTCCTGAGGCAGGGGGTTTGTCAAAACTACGGGTCCTTTGTTGGTGAACCGGTTTTGTTTTGCCCCTCAAAAGGGGCTCCCAAAAGGTCCGAATCATTTTGGCAACCACCCCATTTTGCAACCACCCCATTTTGGCGTGTTTTACGACTGCAGTTGGTTTGGTCACTTTGGTATCACAAGAAGGGGGATGTTCGACAACCATGGCAAACCCGCATGAGGGAACCCCACATCGGAAACCATATCTCGTGGTATTTTTTCACTAGGCTGGACCTTCAAGCGGCCAACCATTTTGTGTCACCGTGTCACCGCCCCCCTCTCTTGTTTGACCCTGCCTTGAACCTCAATGACGAAACATAGGTGTCCTTTTTAGGTTAGTTTGGTTAGGCATAGATGGCACTGGTTTAGATGGGTTTGATTCCATTTACCAGGGCCATCTATTTTTTTGAAAAGGTCACCTATGGGAAAACCCTCTGCTTCTGCTCTCAAATTTTCCCAGAAAGACCTGCCCAGGTGCTAGCGGCCAAGAAACTCAGAGAGGGGGAGCTGCAGAGAGTCGTGGACTTCTATGCGAAGGACCGGTCCCTGAGTTTCCCCTTTTCGGACCCACGATTTTTTTTTCTCCACGGGAACTCACCCAGAAAGTCGGCACTTGAGGGTCAAGTGTACGTGCTCCTATTGGATGACTTGAACCCTGCATTATGCTATACATCCACAGACAGAGGCACGCCCTCAACATTCTGAGCGCAGCCTTTATTAGTATTACAGACTACAGTGAAGGCAGGGCGGACATATTTTGGGTAACATATTGAATTAGGTGCAAAAGGAGGTAGGAACATCCAAAACGGTGGGGCCGCGACACATAGGTGTTACAACCACATGCGGCGTTGCAAAATGAGGTCAATGCGCCGAAATGGGTGCCGGGTTGGAAGGCGCGAGGTGGGAACATCCGACCATTCAACCATCAACAGATGTCACAGTCGGAACCCACAAAGTAGTTCTTAAGGACCAGGATCTTGCACCGGGATATTTTTCTAGGGGTACCTTCCCCATTCTTTCCAGGCATCCTTCTTTCTAACAAACCACCCGAAATCCTGGGGAAACAGCGATCGGTTTTGGAAAAGAACGGGGAATCAACCGCTAGAATGTTTCCCTCAGACCATTCAGGACTGTCCTCATAGCCAGAATCTGGACCCCATCTGGAAGGCCGCGGAGAAGGATTGGCAATCAGCCAACCATGTTGCCAAGCTCCAGTGGCAGCAGAAGGAATGCTACGGCAGCGACTGGAAGGAGGGCAAGGATTTCGAGGAGTGCCAGAAAGAGGGCATCGAATCCTTCCCCACCATCAAGTACCCTGGCGGTGAAAGGTACCACCTTTGACCCTTTGACCCGTTTCTAGCCTGTTAGCCTTTGACCCTAAGAACGCCTTTCTCGACCTTTATCTTGTTCTCCACGGAGTTATGCAAAGATAAAGGTTGAAGGAAACCACCACACTAGTTGGGAAAAGCCAGTTATCCCAACGTTTCAACACCTTTTTTTGGGGAACCCAGGTACTACTACGGCAAGAAGGACCAGCTCGGGGAGGAGATCCTTGAGCACAACGACGCTGAGACGCACAAGTGTTTGTCAGCTTGCTTTGGGAGCGTCTCTTTAAGGAAGGTCGGCTAGGTTGGTTGTGACAGTGTTTGTTTGTTTGTTTGTTTGTTTGTTTGTTTGTTTCTTGCTTGCTTGCTTGCTTGCTTGCTTGCTTGCTTGCTTGCTTGCTTGCTTGCTTGCTGGCTTGAAACTTGCTTGCTTGAAGCTTGCTTGCTCGAAGCTTGCTTGCTTGAAACTTGCTTGCTTGAAACTTGCTTGCTTGAACCTTGCTTGCTTAACACTTGCTTGAAACTTGCTTGCTTGACACTTGCTAGCTGCAGACTTGCTATGGCTGGTGAAGAGAAAGTCAACCAGCGCAGAAGCAAAGTTTGTAGACAAAAAGGGGACCGCATTTTCCAAACAACCACTAGCAATTGGGAAGCGACCCACAGAGCAGTCGAGCCGAATGTGGACTCTGCAAAACAAACGCTGCGGCATTCATTGAACGCCTCCATTATGGCGCCAACGCCTTGGGAATCCCTCGCAAGGCTGAGCACCCTGCGATGAGGGCTTTTCGAGTCCCTCCTACCGGCAGAATTGAACGTTCGCTAGCTCATGCCCCCCCTCCCCCCCGGCTCCGAGCGCATTTATAATTTCAAGCCTTGCTTCAACAATCAGACCCAGTTTTGCTCCAAGAATCAACAGGAGAGGCTGTTGAAGGGTGGTATCTGATTTCAGGATTCGTCCACAAACGAGGGCTATACCCCAAGAATCCCGAAGAGCACGTGGGCCGTTTGGTCGGCGGGGGGACGGACGTCCGTCCGTTAGGACAAGGACCGGCTGCTGGACTTCATCGAGAGTCGGGCGGACCCGCAGGCCTGGGACAAGAAGACGGCGGCCTTCGGCCTGACCCCAGAGCAGGAAAGGGGATGGGGAGGGGAGTTGGGGAGCTGGGGGAGCGGGGTGGGTGGGATGGGGAGCGGGGGGGAGGGGGGTGATGGTGGAGACATAGGGTCCATTGTTTGCGACCTCCTTCATTTAGGGTATTTGCTTTGTTAGGGCTAGAGTCTGCAAAATAGACGCTAAGTGTGCATGGCAGGGGGGGGGGGAGCTTAGCTTTCGTTTCCTCGCCCCGAGGAGGACGCCGGGCTTTCTGCCTCCTGGGGGGATGGGCAGTACATGCAGCCGGCCACACGCTATGGCGGCGGCAAGGTGGTAGACTACTTCTCCCAGGTGGGGTGAACGTGGCCAAAGCACTTTGGGTTAGGGATGTGGTCATGGACCCCTGAAGTAGACATTGAGACCATTTTGATCCTTGCGAAGGGAATCGTGCTCATTTGCAGGGCAGGAGTTTTGACTGAAAATCGGCAACTCGCCTTTCAATCAAAGCCGGGAGAGTTGAAGGTCGGTCCCAAGTGGGCCCTTTTGATTCTGCAAGTACCAGATTTGATGGCCCATTTGGGCAGAAGGCTTTGCGCTCTTAGGCGCAGACATAAGCGAATCCTGTCTGTGTGATTCCTTGGAGCACGCTGCCTCCTCACCACGGTTGGTGCTGACATGTGCGAAGTTTCCTTGGCCCACCACCTATGCTGACCTACGAAGGCAGCCATTTTTTGGTGACGCGACTTGCAAGCCCCAACTAGTCTCAGTGGCTTTCGGGGCTGAAGCTGCACGGCTGCCTGGCTGGGTGCAGCTCACTTCAAACTGGGAGTACAAGTGTCCATTACCCATATCGTACTGCTGGCGTTATTTATGCGCCTAGCAAGTGAAACGTTTCATTCCGACACCTTGGAAGGTGTTAAGCTTCTAAACTTTTTGGGCCGTAAAGGGATTCAGCTGGCAAGCAATTCCGGCGGGCAAACCAAGATTCCCAAAAAGACAATCACACGTTCATGCGACAACCCCTGAAGGCAACTGGTCAACGTACTGATAAAACTGATCCTCAACATAAATCCGCACGTATCGTTTGAAGGTTTAGGGGGTCCCCTTGCACTTGTAGGCACCCCTCCATCTCACAAATATACAGTATATACATTTCATTTTCGTGTGTTGTGCACCTCCGATGTGGTTGGCTCTCTAGGATTGTGTGCACTGCCAGCATTTGGAGCCCGTGTGGAAGAACGCCCAGCGCATGTGGGGCGAGGAGAGGGAGAGGGTGGGGGGTTTCCAGTGGAGTTTTGTGGGACATCAATTTAATTGCCCGCACACACACACATGGCTTGGTGCACGGTTTGTACTGGTCTCCGGTGGTTCTTGGGCCTGTGGTACAAGCAATCACCTTGCCACAAACTTGCAAGCGCACAGAAACACTGCCTTTTCCAGAAGGAAATGGTACTTTTTGGTGTTTGTTGCGGGAGTCACTGCTTGCTGGTCCTTGAATGCTCGGGGAATGCCCCCCCCCAAAACCGGAGCCATGTATCGGGAAGCGAGCGCCAATCTCGAGGGCCAATCCCGGGTGCTAGGGCTCCAGGGTGAGCACTGCAACCAAGTCCCTTGGCTCAGATCAGATTTTTCCTGGGCGCCGGGGCCACAAAAAGCCCTAAGCTTGCGGCTGGTTTTCGTGATGAGATTCGCGCCTGCCTCGATGCCTCTTCCCAGTGCTTGCCCCGCAAAAGGAAGTCTCGAATCTTTCCTTCCGTGCAGAGGTCAACGGTATGACAGGCGGAAGCCCACATCTCCAGCATCTCCAGCATCTCCAGGCTCTCCAGCCCTCTGGGGTGGTTTGAACTGGAGGCGAAACGGTCTCACCCATGATGAAGTTGCTGGTTCTTTGGGATCTCGGGACTCAGGTGGATGAATTCTTGCTATTGCAGGTGTGCCCGAATGCTCCGCTATGCTCCGCTTGACCGCTGAAAATGAAGACACAAGCTGAAGGGCTCCTCTCCCCGTGCTCCGGTTCTCGAAGCCCGTTGCGCAAGAGGACCACCCAGGTGCCGAGAACGTGACCTGGGAGCAGAAGGAGTGCTTCGGGCCTCGCTGGGAGCCGGGCAAAGACTTTGGGGAATGCCAGGCCCCGCGCTGGGAGTGGGATGCGCCATGTGTTGGTTTCTCGGAGCTCCTGGGTTTCGACCCCCCAAACACCTGCGTCCAAAAAGGGTTCGAGTTGATCTTGGTGCCTGGCAGGTAGAAGATGCGCGCAGGTGTTTGTTGAACAGCAATGTATAATCTCGTGTTATATGCATGATGATATCTACATGTATATCCACATCGAGCTTGCATTTTGGTGACGGAGGGGCGGGGGAAAAAAAAGGGTTTCGGCTTATGAGGGGCCCGTGTCTTTTTGGGGGTCCCGAAAAGACGTCACATGAGCATAGAATTTGTGCCATTGCTTTTGCAGTGACACAGGTTGGTAAGGGTTCAAGAAGAAACAGCTCACTCGTGAGGTGGAGCCAATATCAGAAGAGTGTGAGCGCAAGCATGGGCTTCGTGCGTAGGGATCAAGATCAGCAGTCAAACGTCTTGATGCCAGGCCCAGGGTATCCATAGCTTCCCCACTGTGAGATTTCACCCCTACAACTCCGACGACTTCGAGGCGGGACACGGCGGCATCAGCATGAAGAGAAAATGGCAATGCCCAGCAGTGTTTTCGACCGCAGCGTTTCCATTTTCGGGACAACAGGAGCTTTCGCACGGAGACTGCTCACATTGTTTTGGTCGCGACATTTTTTCAGTTCACGTTTCGAGGACTTCACAGCGCAGCGCACCGCCAAGAACCTGGTGAACTTTGTGAACGAGCGCGCCCTGCCGCCCGAGGGCTGGGACGCGCAGGGCGCAGCGCCTGCGCAGGAAGCGGCGCCCGCGCCGGACGCGGCGCACGGCGCCGCTGATGCGGCGGGCGCGGCGCCAGCGTCGAAGGCGAAACCGGCGGTGCACGACGACCTGCCGAAGGAGAAGGTGGTGGAGAAGGTGAAGGTGGTGGAGAAGGTCAAGCAGCCAGATTCAAAGGCCAGCTTTTGGGCACAAAATCATGTTTGCCTTTGTGTGGAAAAGAGCTGTATGCTTTCAACAACCAGCATTTTTTCCAATGATTGATTCCCCTGTGCTAAGTTGAAGGGCTTGCTGCAGTGCCAGATGGGCAAGTTCAGCTAGACCTTTTTAGTGGCGTCTTGAGAGGGACATTCGTCCTGGTCCGGCTCAGCGCAATGCCTCCAGTAGTTAGACATGTTCGGACATCTCAGCAAGAGCTAGCCACTCGCCAACACGTGCAGAGGCTCCTTTTCCTCTGTTGCCCAGTGGTGCCCTTTTTTCCTTTTTTTGCGTCAGGGTTCCCCTTTAAACTCAACCAACAAACAAAGGGTGCCCTTTTTTTCCCATGGCCACTGGGCATCTGAGTTTCCAATTGGATGCTCGCCCACCCCTTTGAGAAACGGCTGCTCCGATTCGCAGGCGGAGAAGCCCAAGGTCGACCTCAAGGGCCCTGAGCAAGCCGGCATGGCGCTGCTGCCGGCGCTCTTGTCGGCTCCTCGGCGGCCATCGCGCCGCGGGGAGCAGTTCCTGTAACGTCCAGACGCAAACTCCGAAGAAGAGCGAGACAAAAATCGGTATGAGCCGAACCACTTAAGGCCTAAGAATGGCTGGTAAAATGTCATTCCCACAAGTCAAACATGACTGATATGGAAATCGAGGCATGAACCACCTCCAGCAAAAGAAACGCGGGCTGGGACATGAGAATCAGAGATTTTAGGGAAACATGAACTTACATTCAACATAAAATCAGACATAAAAGAAACGAAAATATATTCCACAAACGAAAATATATCCCACTTCATATTTTTGAATTTTGTTTGCTTTGTAATTTAATTATTTTAGGTTGTGGTTATTTTATTTATGTTGAATTTGATTATTATAAATTGGTTTTATGAATTTGTATTTGGAAAGATATAATAAAACATATTGATTATAATAAAATAGGGAATATTATTAGGGAATATTAGAAATATTATTAGGAACTATTATTTAAAATTTATTATAATATTTATTATTTTTTTTTTATAATATAGAACGAATAGAGATTTTTTTATATTTTTTATAATATATTTTGTAAAATATTTATGATTATGAATTTGAATTGCAATATAGATTTTGCTCGTTTTGTAATTGGAATTTGTAATTATAGAATTATATTAGTTGGTTCGAAACATATTTATATAGAATTATTATATATAGTATGGAATTGTTATTAATCGGTTTATTGTTATTAATGATATAATCGTAAATAATTCCGGAATCGTTTTGAATCGTTCTCAGTTATTCTTTCGGGAAACCGTTGTGGATTGTTCCGTTTTATATCGCTCATAAAGTACGAAATCGTTGTGAATCGTTCGATTTCTTAGGCATAATCGTGCTCGATGGCCAGTTTGTAAGGCATAATAAGGCATATATTATAAATATATATATATATATTGTAGTAATTATTTCCCTTATAAATATATATAATTCATATATAATTTTTGAAAGATGATTTTTAATTATTTTAATATAGAATCAAATTGATGAGAAATATGTTGTTGATAGTATGCCTTGAGCATGTTATGGGATTGGCGGATATTTCCTAGACTGAAAGGATTCGTAGTAAGTATGTGCTTGCATTTATTTATTGTCCGGCTTTTATTTCTTTTCCGATTTATTTATTTATAATCTTGTTTCAAAATTACGATCTGATTTATAATATTATCTGTGATATAATACTAGACATTATTTTGGATTAGATGGTAGCTTTAATAAAATCTCCGTGCCTAAAATGATACTGGGTTAGGGGTGGGCGAGATTTTATCTGTCGATTTTGTTTTGTCGATATAATATATTACAATTTAAAATAACACATTCATTAAATTTACTCTAAACCCGCCATAAATTGATCTTAAACTAATTCATTCATTCTAAACTAACTCAAAACCATACCCGAATCACTTAACTACCCCACCCCACCCCCACAAGGGTATACGGCCTGGAATTATATATATATATAAGATTATATTTTTATTCAATTATTATATTTGTAATTATAATTTGATTATTTATTTAAAATATATTTAAAATATATTTGAACTATATTATTTGTTTAATTTCTTTATGGATTTTTAATGGAATTTATATGGAGATTTTGTAGAATGTCATGGACATTTGGTGTTATTTTGGCGGATTTTTTGTTATTTTTTTGGATAATGTATTATATTAATTTTATATATTTCTAATATATATGTTGTTTATTTTTAAATATAATTTAGAATTCGATATTTTTGTGAAATATTTTGTAATATTCTATTTTCGTTATTCAATTATTATGTTTTATGAATTTTGGAATCGTTAATCTCGTTAAAATCCATCTAACACCTTAAATAATATCTTAAACAATAAAATACGATTTATATCTCCTAACATTCTACCATTAATTTTGCAAAATGATGCTTGCGCTATCGCCTATATATTTCCTATCATCCTATTATCAATTATTCATATGTTTAATACCCAATTATTAATTTAATATATATCCATCACTAATCGAAAGAATAAATTTTCTTATAATTTTATTTATTTAAATATAGATTGAATAATATTCTAACTAGGTATTCCAGACCACCCCGGATGATTTTCTTTGAATCTTATACTTGGCCTATATCAGACCAAATAAAAACCTCCCGAATTTTCCTTAAATCTTATACCTAATCTACGCCCTACGAAATCTTCCTTAAATCCTTGTTTAAACCTTTTCCCAAGCCTACGCTAATTTACCCCGGAATCTTCGGAAGCACCTGGCCTGTATCAAACCTGTCGGAACCTCCGGAATTTTCCTTAAATCTTGCACCTAACCTATCCTATATTGGACCACCGGAGCCTTCCTTAATGCTTACACCTGACCTACACCAAATCGGAATTTCCGGAACCTTCCTTCAACCTCGGCTTTTTTAAACTGGGTTTGCAACAAACCACCCTGGAATCTTCTTTAAACCTTATGTCTATAATAGAATTTTCTAGGGTTTTTAGTGCAAGCTAAATATATTGGTTTTAAGAAAAATCCGATATAATTTAAAAACATCCGCCTAATTTATATTAAACCATCCCGGAATCTTAATCTATTTACACCAAACAACCCCGAAACCTCCGGAATCTTCCTTAAAACTTACGCCTAACCTACACCAAACTACCGGAACCTTCCTTAAACCTCATACCTAGCCTACACCAAAACCGCCCCAAAATCTCCTACAATTTCCTTGTACCCAATCCCACCTAACCTACACCAAACTACACCAAAACCTCCATAACCTTTTTTATACCTTGCGCCTAACCTATATTGTAGCATCACAAAACCTCCGAATTCTTGTTCGATTCTTCACCTAACCTTCCATAACTTCAATTATTAAATAAAATAAAAATATAATAATAATAATAAATATATATATATATAATAAATTCATCCAATAAATATATATAATTTATGGATATGTATAAAATATATCCAATTCCTACAAAAAAAATAAAAAATAACGGGGGGGTTAAGGGCACAACAAATCCCCATAATATTCATAGAAATAATAATTCTATAAAAAATCTAAAAAATAACGAATGGGTTCTTTGTTATTGTTAATTTTTAATTATTTATATTTTCCGATTTTGGATTTTTAGATTTCTCGGCTTCTACGGTTTTCTTGGAATTGGTTTTTCATATATTTTGTATTCTATTTTTTTAATAGTAATTTTCGGTTTGTTTTTCTATTTGTATGTGTCTTTCGTATTGTTTATACATATAAATTTTTTCTAACATATTTAGCTTTTTAAATTTTATTTTATAAGATTTAAATTTGATTTTTCATATTATTAATATTAATAATTCCGTTTTATTTGAATTATTATTTCATCGAATATATAGATTCAATCAAATCACAATAACAATTCCCAAATAATATTTCTAATTTCTTCCTATATTCCAAATAAACACAAATAGCATCGGAATCGTATCTTTGCCATTTTAACGGTTTTTATTAATATATATGTTCCTTTTATTTTCCCTTTAAATATATTATTTTTAATATCATCCTATTTATAATGTAATAAACTAATACCCAATAAAAAACCAGAGTTTCAAACAACACATATATCAAATCCAATATCAATATAATAATATTTCACAACTCGGTTAAATCCAAAAACTCAACCAAAACGAGTTGATAGCAAACACATACTCTCCCCTTTTTAGGCACTGAGGGGTATCGATACCGCAGGTGCTCCTTTAAGGAGTTCCATGCATGCTTTTAATTGGCGGTTTGCAGCGGACCATGCTCAGGTATGCTCGCCAAAATTATGGCACGGCATTGAAAGCCCAATTTAGGCATAGACCCAAGCAAGGTGGTTTACGGTGATTGGCATCTATGAGACAGGCAGCCTTAAACGGCAATTTCCACCGTCGGCTCAGGGATGTTCGCCTCAAGATATGCTTGCAAGTGCCTAGGGCATTGCAGCTCAAGGGCACCCTGAAAGCCGCCTCTAAGGCTCTCCATGGATAAACATATGAACCCCAGCTCCCATGCGTGATCACTCTGATCACTCCTTGCCCTTGCGCTAATCCGCAGCCATTGCTCCTCCGTCACGCTGAGAGCTCCGCACCAAGTCCCAGCATCTTCCTTACCATCCTTGTCGTTAGAGGTCGAGTCCTCATCCCGGTCCAAAGTCACAGCTGTCTCCGGCAATCCGGCCACCTGACAAATCACCTCCAGGCTACACGCTGGATGCTTACACAGCAAGAGCCGCTGGGTGGCCAGGGAGATCGAAATCTCGGGCCTGCACTCCAAATAGCGCCAGACCTCGCCTTCTCGATCCGACGGGCCCCAGTTGTACAACTCATCCACATCTGCGGAGGTGTTGTGCAGCAGCAGTAGGCTTGCGCATGCCACCAAGGCCGGCATCAGCAGCAGCGAGCTCATCAAGCCCATGATGCCACTTGCAAACCACTTCAAGCCATCCGCAAGAGTGACAGAGGACAAAAAGACGCAGACCACAATGTTGCAAACCGCAAAGTAGACAAAGGTGTAGGTGTAACTAATGACTTTCGCCACGGGCGTGCAGGACTGTGGGCATCTTCTCAAGAGCAAAGGCAAGAGAAAGGGCCTTGGTCTTAGACTCTAAGACTTGGAAAAAGCTAAAGCCTTTGCTGGTCAGTGGCGAAACTGTCATTTTCCAAAGGTTAAAAGGACAAAGGTCTTGCCAAAGAGCAACCAAGAGGCAAAATGCCCAGAAGAGTTGACAGGGCCGAGACAAAGGCAGCCCGAATCATCATCTCCGGAAAGCGCTCGAAGACCTCACACTCTTCACCTTGATCCGGTGCACGGGCTGACAGATTGAAGAAGACTGCAGCCACGGCCCACTTGCTGTAGATCTGAGCGAAATGCAACGAGCACCGGAAGACGCAGGAGTTCAGGGGAGAAGGCTCCGTAAACCGCACCCAGGCGTTGCTCGCCTTGTACAAAGCCTGGGCCTTTTGGCGAAGACCGTAGCTCGAGAAGTCGCGGATGCACTTTTGCGCCTTCATGTGCGCATCAACTGTACCTACAGATGTGTACATGCCTTCCAAGTCCGCCAGCGACTGTCCCGTCTTCCGGCGAACAATCATGGAGTAGACGTATTTGGAGAAGCGCTTGGTGTCTGGGAGCTTGAAGCCAAAGTGCTGATGAGCAAGCAACTGACTGGTTTGGAGCGAATTCCTCCTCGTTGGGGCACTTCCCTTGTTTCAACTTGCTTCTGCCAGCATGTTTTAACCTTAAATCGTTTTCCCCACAGCCGTCGGGTTCAACCACTTTTGCCCTCACAGTCCTCCGCTTCCTGCTTTTATGAGCCTCTCCCGCCAGCTTCAGCTCGGACAAGTACTGCTGGTACTGCTGGTCGTATCTCCGGCAACGGAACAGCAGCACTGCGCCGAAGAGAATCGCCACCCAGTGCAGGGCCGCTGGGATGGACCGAGCCCAGGTGCCTTGGCCCAGATTCTGCAGGCCCTGCTCTGAGAAGATCGCCGCAGCTGCAGAGCAAACGAAGACCTCGGCTTTTTGTCTGAGATGCGTGCAACCATCTAAATCTCTCTTAAGGGCCTGTTTTTTTGCCCCTTAAGTGTCCTTGCATTCTTTCTTTGCTGCCGACTTTCTTTGCAACACATCTCAACCTGCCTGCACAATGGTGCGAATGATGAAGCCGAAGAGGGACAAGTGTGTGGTTTGACACACAACCTCGTTTAAGCCCACGGACAGCGTCGACACACCCTCCGTGGACCAGCTGTTGGTGCTCGTGTCCCAAAAGGCACACTCACCCGTTGCCTCCGTATTGTTGGATGCGTTCAGAGGAATCGTCAGCTCCAGTGGCTCTGGCAAAGGCCCGGACCACTCCGTGCCATTGGCAGTCAGCAGGACTATGCTCACAGGATTTGCGGCAAGCTCAGCAGCAGAGGATGCTGCAGCCTGGAGCGCTGCCAGAGTTTGCGACTCCTGGCCAGGTTTAAGCATGTTTGAATTGCGACTGTTAAACTACTCCCAATTGGTTTTCATTTTGAGGGGACCATAGGCTAGTTGTTCAAACACACTTTGCCCAGCTCTCCTGCCCAAGCACCGCAAAAGTGAGCAGCATAAAGCCACCTCCGGCTGCCGTGACCAGTGCTACAGGCACTTTCACTGCCACCCCGCCGTCCGACACTGTGACGTTCGTCATGTTTGCGCTTGCTCTGATTGCCGCAGCCACAAGGGTAGTGCCATCTGGCCCTTGCGCCACCAACTCCACAAAATCTTCAGATGCCATGGCTGCACTCAAGGCCTGCCGTGCCAAGTACTCTTGGCTCGCCTCAAACTCCTCTACAGCGGCCGTGGCAACTGAAGCTATGGACATCTGAGTCTGTGTTGTAGCTGATGCAGTACTGGAGCTGCTAGTTGTGCTTGTGCTACTGAATGTCAAGGTCCCGAATGTCATATTTGTTGCGCGCCTGAAGACTGCGTTGGTGCCACATGCAGTCGTGTCCGTCGCAGTCCGCGTCCTTGATACTGTGATGCTAGTGGTGCTCGAGCTTGTTGACACAGCGGTGCCCGTAACAGTCCCTGACAAAGATGTAGATGCTGTTGCACTCCGGACAGACATTTCCGTTGCGCTGCTGGAGGTGCTCGTCGCTGAAACAGTCTCGCTGCCAGAGGTGGTGCTTCTGGTCCTCGTTGTTGAAACAGTTCCAGTCGTAGTCGAGGATGTAGTTGCCGTTACGCTGCTAGAGGTGGTGGCTCTGGTGCTCGTTGTTGAAACAGTTCCAGTCGTAGTCGAGGATGTAGTTGCCGTTACGCTGCTAGAGGTGGTGGCTCTGGTGCTCGTTGTTGAAACAGTTCCAGTCGTAGTCCCTGTCAAGGATGTAGTTGTTATGCTGCTAAAGGTGGTTGTTCTGCTGGTGGTTGTTGAAATAGTCTCAGTCGTACTTGAGGATGCAGTTGCTGTGGCGCTGCTAGAGGTGATGCTTATGGTGCTTGTTGTTGCAGTAGTCCCAGTCGAAGTCCCTGTCAAGGATGTAGTTGCCGTTACGCTGCTGGAGGTGATGCTTATGGTGCTTGTTGTTGAAATAGTCTCAGTCGTAGTCCCTGTCAAGGATGTAGTGGCCGTTGCGCTGCTGGAGGTGATGCTTATGGTGCTCGTTGTTGCAGTAGTCCCAGTCGTAGTACCTGTCAAGGATGTAGTTGCCGTTACGCTGCTGGAGGTGATGCTTGTGGTGCTTGTTGTTGAAATAGTTTCAGTCGCAGTCCCTGTCAAGGATGTGATGGTCGTTGCGCTGCTGGAGGTGATGCTTATGGTGCTCGTTGTTGCAGTAGTCCCAGTCGTAGTACCTGTCAAGGATGTAGTTGCCGTTACGCTGCTGGAGGTGATGCTTGTGGTGCTTGTTGTTGAAATAGTTTCAGTCGCAGTCCCTGTCAAGGATGTAGTGGCCGTTGCGCTGCTGGAGGTGATGCTTATGGTGCTCGTTGTTGCAGTAGTCCCAGTCGAAGTGCCTGTCAAGGAGGTAGTTGCCGTTGCACTGCTGGAGGTGATGCTCATCGTACTCGTTGATGAAACAGTTTCAGTCGTGGTGCTTGTCAAGAATGTAGTTGCCGTTGCGCTGCTGGAGGTGATGCTTATGGTGCTCGTTGTTGCAGTAGTCCCAGTCGCAGTCCCTGTCAAGGATGTAGTGGCCGTTGCGCTGCTGGAGGTGGTGGTTTTGGTGCTCGTGGTTGTCGTGCTGCTGGAGGTGGTACGTGTTGAGGTGGATATTGAAGTAATAGCGGTTGTAGTCCTTGCGCTTGTTGCGCTTGCTGGCAAAGTTGTGCTGGTCGTCGCCGTAGCGGTGGCGGTGGCGGGGGTGGCAGTGGCGGTAGTGGTGGTGGCTGTATGAAGTAGCTTGCTCGCTAGCAAATCACTGCCGCCAGCATTGGTGTATCCAGGGAACGAGCCCAAAGTATAACCGGTTGATGAAGTTATTCCTGGTCTGGATTGGTTGTTCGATGCAAAGCGGCGAATCAATGGGAAATAATTGGGAAGCGACAACATGCAAAACATCTAGTGTGCGTGGAGCTTCGACCTGTCCAGGTGCAATCCCAAGGCTACGTCTCTTGCAGAAGAACCATGAAATGTGGTAGATTCCCAATTTCCGTCCAGGTCAAACTGCATGAGAAAAATATCTGGGTCCGTGTCGGTGTGCCCGTCCAGGTCTCCGTCTGTGACACCGGTGACGAAGATCTTGCTGTTGCTACGATCCTCAGAGGCCGGCGCCTTTTCTTGGCGGGCTACTTTCAAACGAAGCCTCCAAAAAAGAACAGCAATGGCAAAACGGGTGTGACTGGGCAACTGGGTATCCACTGCCATGGCATAGGGTTCATCTGAGAGGGATGATCCTCTTTGCTGTGTCCATTGCCAGGTCCCCGCGCTGTTCAGCTTCACCAACGCAATGTCGGAGAAGCCACCTGCCTTAAGTATGAAATTACACCAGCATAGGCCACAAATAGCGAAAAACGGGCAGATGATTGCACACCAGCACCGCTTAGCAACAACAGCCCGAAGAGCGTGGCAAACAGCACCCCCCAGAGCACACGGGCGGTAATCTCGCAAAAAATAGCACCCTGACTTAAATCTCGCAAAATGCGCGGGCGCCGTCACCCCGAACAGAAACCCCGAAACAGCACCCCCTCTTTGCGCCCTGCCATCAATCTCGCAAAAATGCGCTTAAGCTTGCAAAACTGCGCACGCGCTGTGACCTGCATGCCCCCTTGTCTATCTCGCAACATCGCCCGCAGCAGCACCAGCACCTCAAACAACACTCCAAAACAGCACCAGCGCCCACACTGCACTAGCGCCCTGCCGTCAATCTTGCAAGAATGCGCCCGCGCCGTCGCCAGCGCCACAAACAGCACCCCAAACAGCACACCCTAACAGCATCCGCACCAGCACCCAGCCATGTATCTCGCATATCACTTCCCACTCTGAATTAGAAGTTATAACTTTATAGCTTTCTGCTATCCGGGGAAAAACTCAAAGGTTTAAATAGTTTACATCGTCTTAGTCAAGGGCAAAGATGCACCCTCTTTTGAAGAATGATAGAAGTGCGCAGCAAGGTTTTGAGACGCTAGCATTATCTAAAAGGGGCCCCTGACCCTGTAAAACGCTGGCCCAGCTGCATGGGCAAACCCTGGCCATGAGCCCTGAGTCAGACCCACAGCATAGATGTTGTCGCTCGAATCCGTGACCACAGCCCTGAACCAGTCAGCTGCAGGGGAACCACTCTGATGTGTCCACAACCAATTTCCGGCGCTGTCATACTTGACGACCGCAAGGTCATCTAGCCCTGCGTTGGTGTGCCCATCCATGTCACCGCGGGTCCCCCCAGCCAAAATGATGTTGCCTCCATTATCAATGACAACACTAGTAGCATCATCCCCCGCTGCGCTGCCTCTCATCCTAGTCCACTGCCACATCCCGTCGTTGTCGTAACGGATGATGAGAAAATCACTGACACCTGATGAAGAAACACCATCAATTGTTCCGGCGCTTGATCCGACTGCAACAATATCATCATTGGCAGCCACAGCAATACTCCGGATGTTATCGGCTGAAGTTTCTGACCCCACCTGAACAGTCCATTGCCAAGCTCCGTCATTGTCAAACTTCATCAGGAAACCATCCTCAACTCCTCCAGTTGTGGTGACGCCATCCAAAGGACCCAGGGTGTAGCCAGCAATGATAAGGTTGTCCAAGCTATCTACGGCAATTGCTTGGGCAGCGTCATCTTCTGATGTGCCAACTTGCAAGACCGCAATGGAGTTGTCTGTTCTGTCGAGTTTCATGAGGAAAATGTCTTTTCCTCCGGCGTTGGTGCACGAAAGGTTCCCAGAAGTCCAGCCGGCAACAAGTGCATGATTGGAAGAGTCACTGCTTACGCTCTGGCCACGATCATCTCCGCTTGTGCCACCTTGGAAATCCCAGTCGCTCAGCGCGAAGGCTCGCGCTCGCGCCAGGAGACAGAGTAGGCACACAGGAAAAGGCGTAAACATTGGCACAGGGCGACGCAATGTGAGTGTGTCTTTTCGCTTTTGGTTGGTTGAAAGGGAAGCAACATGAAAACTACCTTTTTGGGGTGCTCAACCTTACAACTGCCGACCCATGTGTTTGCTGTTCGCGGTGCGCATGGGATTGGTGCCTCCTATGACTTCGAGACTGCGCAGTGGATGAAAGCCAGCATCTGCAGGTAGATGGACAGAGATTCATCAAGCACAATCGACCTAGTCTGCCAGTCAGTCTACCTGTGGTTTGACTACACCCCTATAATTATATTTATCTGTCCATCTTACGCACACTTCTGTCTCGCAAGCCAGTTTGAACCTCACCTATTCGCTTGTCTATTTCTGTCTGTCTGTCTCCCTACCGGCCCATCTATCTGTCTGCCCGTCTACTTATATTATGTCTTACCAGCCTTTGTCTTTTCTGTCTACCTATCATTCTTACCAATCTAATTACATTTCATCTTGGTGTCATCAACCAAAAGCGCAGTATCTTTTTCCTTTTCCTCATGCGCGCCTCCATCAACACTTTTCAACCATTAAAACACATTGGGAACCTGCACGTTCCTGCGCCCAGCAGGCTGAGTGTCAGGCTCGCTGCAGCGTGCAGCAAAACCCAAGCCTGACACCAAGCTCTGGCTCCCGCGGAGCCTTCAAGTATACCCGAACGTCGGTCCTGGATACAGGGTGGGTGGGTGGGTGGGTGGGTGGGTGGGACAAAAGCCTGTGCCAATTTCGGTTGAACGCTTCCGCCCCAATTTGACTTCATGCACGCTCACCCAAAGACTGCCTAGCTCAAAGCATGTCAGCGTTTCATCTTGGTGGCATCCACCAGAGGCGCAGCTCCTTTTGCCTTTTCCTCATACAAGCTTCGATCAAACCAGTTCAACCGAAATTGGGAGCTTCAGAGGCAACGCTCTGCAGGCTGGTGGGGCTGTTCCTGCGCCCTGCAGGCTAGTGTCAGACTCACTGCAGCCCATGCGCAGCAACCCAACGTACTTCTTCCCAATGCGTTCGCGTGAGCTGGGCAACTAGGATCAGCGCCGGAAATGGGAGCTGCTGAGCTGCCAAGTTTCAAAAGGAAAAAACGCCTCCGCAGTGAAAAACCATTCGGCGGGCGCCATCGACCCTGCCGTCCCTCGTGGCTGACGGCATCCACTCTGATTTGGTCCGTCCGACGACCGGCTTCTACGGTTTTAAGGGGGTTGGTTTCTGAAGGGGAATTTGACCAGTTTTAAGGGGAATTTGGCCAGTTTCTGGGGGGATTGGACCGGAGTTGGGCCAGCTTTGAGAGGAGGAAATTGACCGGGATCTAGCGGGATGAATCGCCGGTTTCTATCGGCTTCTAGAAAGGGATTTGACCAGTTTCTATGGTAACAAAGATTTGATCGGTTTAACAGGGAAGTGGACAGGTTCTTGGAGGGATTTGCGGGGTTATCAAGATCCTTGTCAAAGTCGAAGGGGCCGGCTGCTTCCAGGCTCGCTCCAGGCGGACTCGAGGCAGCTGAAGCAGGGATTTTGGCTGTGCGACGGGGGGAACTTCCCTTCTAGAAACCTGTCAAGCCCCAATCCCCCGGCAAATCTCCCCAACAAAACAATCAAATTCAAAGCTTGGACCACCATTCTCTAGCTCTCTGCGGCTCGCGTTTTGGCCCTGGAAGCCAAGTCAAATCGCGCGGACATGCGCCCACCCTCTACCTTGGAAACTAGCGCACGGATTTCGGCGCTGACTCGCTCACTTTAATAACAACACTTCAAGGCAAACTAAAGCACAGCCTCTACCTCAAGGCCAGCCAAAAGCGGACTGGCCCAGGCGGGCAACGCGAAGCGTTTACAATTAGCTTTGTGCCACACACCCCGCGAAGGCTTGGCGACCAGATGGTGACCAGAGCATACAGCACCACCATGGTAATGAAGAGCTCCAGTTGAGTGATCTTGCGACCCCCTAGAAACCACGGATCCTCTGCCAAAGTCTGCACTCTCCCTACACTGCCATGTCCGAGGGTGCTACAAAAAACAACATCCAAAGTTCCTCGGCAGGTTGGCATTGAGCTTGACGATCCTTGATGGAATTCAGGCCGGAGCTGCCGATCCGTTCAGTTGGACTAAACGCCGTTGCGCCTTGGCCCGGCTTGCCAAGCGCCGTGAGGTTAGCATCGTTGAAGTAGAGGGTTTCAACAGCTGCCGCCCCAGCATCTCCAACACCTACCTAGCTCAAAGCATGTCAATCAATCAACCTACCAATCTGTCTACCTTCTACCTACTGTCGTGTCTATCTCTTGATCAGTTTGCTTGTCCACTTTTCCTTCAATGGACGCAGCTTGCGCAAGCAATCAGTCTAACTATGCAACCATCTGCGTGTCTTGCCCCTTTTCTTCCTCCTTGTCTAGCTGTCGTGGTTCTACAGATAGGTACCTGCCCATCCATCTGCCTATGTGTCCGCCTATCTCTCCCCCTCCCCCCCTCGCTCCCTCGCTCCCTCCCTCTCTCCCTCCCTCCCTCCCTCCCTCCCTCCCCCTCTCCCTCCCCTCCCCCTCCCTCCCTCCCTCCCCCTCCCTCCCTCCCTCCTCCCTCCCTCCCCTCCCTCCCTCCCTCCCTCCCTCCCTCCCTCCCTCCCTCCCTCCCTCCCTCCCTCCCCTCCCTCCCTCCCTCCCTCCCTCCCCCTCCCTCCCTCCTCCCTCCCTCCCTCCTCCCTCCCTCCCTCCCTCCCTCCCTCCCTCCCTCCCTCCCTCCCTCTCCTCCCTCTCCTCTCTCCCTCTCTCTCTCTCTCTCTCCCTCTCTCTCTCTCTCTCTCTCTCTCTCTCTCTCTCTCTCTCTCTCTCTCTCTCTCTCTCTCTCTCTCTCTCTCTCTCTCTCTCTCTCTCTCTCTCTCTCTCTCTCTCTCTCTCTCGCTCTGTCTCTTTCTCTGCCCTCTCCCTCCCTCTCTCCGGCTGTCTTTCTGTCTGTCCATCGATCAACTACCCATCTATCCATCTCTACATCTATATTTCTATCTGTCTACCTACCTGCTTGCTATCTCATTTCTGTCTGCGCATCTCTCGCCTGTGCGTTGTTGAGTTTCTCTACCTGCCCACCCTTATTGTCTACGTCTTCTGTCCCGGACCCTTGTCTAGTCGCCCGCTGGCTTGCTTCTCCATCATTCTCCATCGCTCTGTCTTTGCAACCTCCAATCGCTTGTTTACCACCATCCATCTCACTATAAAGCGTTTCGCAACTAGGTCCTCCAGCAAAAAGGAATAAGGGTGCCCTTTTTCTGTAGTCTAGTTTGGTAGGGGAGCCCTCCTCCAGGGTATCCGTCGGTCCAACTAGTGCCTCGGAAGCCCCAAGCCAACCAATCAACCCATCATGCTGGATGTTGTGGCAGTCTCGGTGCGTTCAACACTTTGGGCGTGTTGCACATGGTCTGCGCTGCCTGTTTCAGTGACATGTGCGATACTTTGGGTCTGTGGCTTTCCTAACAGCCCAGCCTGAAGCGGTCGGGCTTCGGGCCCCAGCCTGTTTTTGGCGCTATTCTTTGGGCTTGCTGACGCTGGGTTTTGTGGCAACGAAATCCAGGCTCACGTGCTTCGAAGTTGCTCTGAAGTTAGTTGAACCTTTGAGAGGTCATTCGTTTTTGCCTCTTCTTCTGTTTTGGAGCTGAGCTGTCAATGGTCGGCCAGGCGGAGGTAGTTACAATATATCATACACATATATGTATATATATATATATTTATACAAATAAGTATGTGTGTCTAAAGATGTACATGTGCCACACAGTCCATTAAACAACATGAACGTAACACTGCAGACATGGTGCGCGGTGCGTAACGCAAGTGTTACATAAATAATCAACTGGTCAACTAAGGTTTTGTCGCATTCTCCTGCTATTCTGTCACCCTTCAGAACACCTTAAGCAATTCATTCGAGCGGGTTGAAAATTGAACAGTTTTCCAGGAACTCTCGGTTGACTAAAAGTACACACAAATATGCACTTGCTGCCCTAAACAAGTCTCAGCCAACTCCGGAATGCAACAAACCGGCCTTGAGTAGTAGTGATGGACAATTGTATCTGAACAAATCTTGGTTCTACAACTCATTATGAGTTTTGCCGACGTTCTACCCTTCCATGCAGCCGCACGCCGACAACAAAACTGAGCTGCTGCCGCAGACCAAACTCGAAGCGGCAACTCTCTACCAACAACTCACGTGCGCAAGATAACAGACAGAAATGCGCGCTAGACACGCGCGGCAAACGCGATAGTCATATGCTGAGACTTCCCCCTTCATCAAGGCCTGCTTCCGGCAAGGGGGCCGTGCCCCCAACCCCAGATGGGCCACAGACAAGCCAGGAAATGTTGAACGAACTTAGTGTGAGAGGAGGAGGAGAAGAATGTAAGATGAGGAGGAGGAGGAGGAGGAGGAGGAGGGAGATGCTCCAGAAGCGTCCTGTGACGACACGGATGCCCGCCACATTGACACAACGTTTTAGCAGAAAACCCTTTGCGCAAGGAGCTCAAACTCTACCTCTACGGCACATGAACATTAGTTTGCTCGAGTATGAAGGAGTTGTGGGCTACGAGGATGCGTGAAGACTGTGGTGGCACCCGCCGCCGAAACCAGCAACTGCGTCAATCAGGACTTTGTTTCGAGCTCATTTTCGGATCGGGGATGGAAGATTGGTTTTCTCCAAGTTCAGTGTGGGTATTGAGAGGCGCCCGGCCATCGTCCGGATCAGCGTGCTTGAGGTGACACTGTGAGCGCCACAAGGCATGGACAACGTGAGCGAAGCCACCGCAACTCGAAGCGCCTTGCTCGGATGGTTGATGGCGCGTGCTGCCACCCAAGGCAAACTGCGGGGTGCCTCGCTGTGACCAAGACGACGCAAAAGCGTCAGGAGCGGGCGCACCAAGTGAAGGAGAGCTACTACATCCAAATCAGCGGCGGCCGTGGAGAAGACAAGAGGCTGGCAATTGCCGTCCCAACCGCCAAGGAGTCCAACCGGAGCGGCGGTTGCGGTCTCGTGGCGATTGGACGTTACCAGCTACGCGACACGGAAAAAGGCACAGATGCGCAGAACGTGGCGGCAGGCGCAAGAGCCAACCCAAAAGGGCGCAGGTTTAAGGATGCTTGTTTTGAGCGGCATCGTGTTCCCGCTGAACTTGCCAGGTTGCCAAAGAAGACTTAGCGCAGCCCTTGCGTGCATGTCTAGAGCACACGTAGATTGTCCATTGGCATTTTACATGTTACTCGTGTCTCTAGTACATGTTTAGCTGTTGCGCAGCATTGCGGCGCGTGCCTGGCATGTGTCTACTTATACTGAGTATGTCGAGGCATATTCCGAGCGTGAACCCGGCACATTTCTTGCAACAATTTTCCATATGTCTTGGAGTGACCTGGAAGCCGGCAGGAGGCTCTTGGAAGCCGATCTTTCTTTTGGGAAGTCCTTTGTCCATTTCGATCATTGTTGGAAAGGGGGATAGCACATCCGCTTTTGTTACTTTTGTAGAGCTGTGGCACTGGGATCCAAAAAGCACATCCATCCTGGAACTCCGTCTCGAACGCCAGATCCCGCTTGGAGTACCAGCTCTCTGTCCAAGTCGTGCGGTCCCTTGCCAGGGCGAGCGCTCCATGGTCTGCTTAATCAGCTCCAAGCCGTCAGGCTCTATGGCCTCCAACTGAGAACTGGACGGGCCGCTCATGGAACACATGGTCATTGTCATGAAACGGCGAATCAAAGGAGGACGAGGATATCTCTGGCCAAGGACTTTGAGGAGACGGATGAGCCGGAGGACGAGGAACACATTCAGGACAAGCCGGGGCTAGGAGCGGCCAGCTAGTATCGCCAGTTTTGCTCAGGCAGAAGGATGGACCAGTCACAGCCACGCCCAGGGCGTGAGTCCTCTGACTTTATCTGGTCACTGATTGGCCTCTCGGAACGCCGGCCCTCCAAAGCCCTTCAGCCATTGCCGCCTTCGGCCTTCCAGCGCCTGCGCAAATGAGCCTCCTGCCTCCGGCCCTCTCACTGCCGGTCGGCCCGCCGCCAGGCCCATGATGCCATGGATCCGCATTTGGCTCTTGCCATGCGCCCGCCTGAGCTTCCTCATCCTCCACTGGTTCCTCTTCCGCCTCCTGCAATAGAGCTCCACCGCCGTCGCCTCCTAGAAGCCCCCCGCTCCACCTCTTCACCGACATTCCCCTCCGTGGCGGAAAGCCAATAGTCTGTCGCTCTGCTACCACTGAAAAGCTAACCCCGACTGTTTTCCTGGAGCCAACAATCATGCGACATTAGACAAGAGGACAAAAGCTAGACATACAAGCCATGCCTGCTAGATACATGCTAAAATGCAAACATAAATGAAGGACCACGATTCAAAGACACAGGCCCAATGGCGACCCACTCTCAGAAGGGGTTGCCATGGGGTGGATCCGCAACGACAACATTCAGGTTTTCCGAATAACACCACACATGCACACTTATATATATATATATATATACACCTATCCAAAAGTTTCACGTCGGCTTCATCAATTTGACTTTTTAATCGTTATCTTCTTCTTCCCGTGGTTCGCGTCCCAGTCGAGCCTGCGCCGGCGGGCAGCAACATGAAGCTCCAAAGCGACGCGGCGCCTCCAGTTGGGCGGGGCCAGCGTCACCCGGACTCGTCAGCTTCTCGTACATCACCTCAAGGTCACGCGCTTCATGTCGGCCCCGGACTTTAGAACGATTCGAAGGGTTCCCTTTAGAAAGGCCCCCCCCACTTCATCAACCAGGCTCTATATCCTTGGTTCCCGTTACTCATGTTTAGCCACAGCAACAAAAAGCCACAAAAGCCCCAGCGACCAGTTAGGACCAGTAGGTACTAGAGTCCGTTGAGGGTTCCATTACCGGCCAAGCCACTTTGGTCGCAATGAAAGGACCGGTATTGGGCTTGCAACATGCCCTGTGCTCAGAGTCAGATCACATGATGTGATGATCACATCATGCCAACTCTGTCTTGGCGACAATTTTAAGGACCCTGCGCCGTACAAAGCCATGGTCGTCTCGTCGGCAGCCCTAGCAAAGGCTGCAAGCTCTCTTGGAGAATCCTGCCGAAAGAGGCATGACAATTGGGAATGCATCCATGCTAGGGACCTGCGTTGAGCTCATTATGAAACCCACTATTTGGAGAGAACCCTATTGGTGAAGCACTTCTATATCCATATGTGAGCTCTACAACTACTACATACTCCTCCTGGTAGTCTTGGGGTTTGATGGCGGTCTCACATTTCGGTTCCAACCAGTGGGAACGCCACCCTTGACCGCCTCTTGACATCAGCATCTGCTTGCGGTCCGCGGACATGATCCTGCCAGGCAAGCATCAGCAATTTCGTGTCTGGAAAAAGCTTTGCTCCTCCAGTGCGCCATTCAGGACACAGCCCAAATTGCTGACATTTTTACCAGAGCACATCGCCTTTCAGCACGCTTCGTGAAAGGAACACCACGAGAGACTAATCTTTACAGGCGAAGTTTGGAGTCCGCACCAAGTAAACCTTGCGCAAGAACCACAGAAACTCACACATCTCAACACACAAGCCGGCCTCATTGATCCACAAAGTGAGCAAAGAAGCTCACTTCAGCTTCACATCTATCTACAGGTGACTCCCTCAATATCGCACAAATGCATCAGGGCGACGAGGAACGCTTTGTTGCTCCTTCAGGCACTGGGTCAAATTACAGTGAGACACACTATTTTGGGAAAGGGGTCTAAACAATTTCCTTGATGTGGGTGCAACAACTTGGAATTGGCCATGAGGCACCTTCAACATGTTTGAATGATCTTGGGATAAGGACGCAGAATGGGGCTTTGGGACTCTGGAAAGCCAAAGTTAGTCATCAGTATACTTTGCGAGCAAAAGTTTCTATCAGTCACTATACCGATCAACGATCAGTTGGTATCCCAATCAATAGGTACAGGCAGCACACATTTGCGGATTTCAACCAGGAAATGGGTGGACCATTGGGTCTGAACTGATTGTTTGCTACATTTGGGTGTGTCATTTTTGAGGGCATTCCCTGCCTTGTGGCTTTAAACCCAAACAAAAGAACATCCAGCATCCAGATTCCTTTGGGACCGATTCCTGAAAAAACCGACCGACAGAACCGTGCCTGAAGAGCGCGGATCATCTCTTTGACCCCAGCTTCTCCGGGCTCGAAGCCGAACCTCAAAAAGGATTGGGGCTCCACATCTTCATGTCTCCCTTTCCTTCATTTGCTTCAGTCCCCTGGAAAAACAACATGATAATGTTGTCTGATAGATTCCCCTTAAAACCAACAGAAGTAAACACATATTCTTAAGCGAACGGAAGCTTTTGAACAACCTTCGGGGGATAGCTTTAAGCACCCAGTTTGGGATGCGAAGGGAAGGGACAACTTCTTTCTGGCTTGCCGTGAAGGGTCCGAACTCTCCGGAAGCCCGACACATGTCAAATAGAACTCAGGCAAAAGACAGTTGAATTGCTACAAACTGATGTCCAACAACTGTTTTGATCCGCATTCCGACCAGGTTGGGCATTCCGACCAAATGGGCCTCGTTCATATTGGTAGTGGAACGGGGCCCTTGAGGTGTTGGCATCCACAAAGAGTCCACAAAGAGTCTTACTGTTCAGGGTTTGATTCAACCGCGCTTTACTGCACGGCCTCGGGCCACAGCCAAAATTAGCATCCGTGGATCATAGCCCTTGTTACTACCATTTATACGCAGTTACATGCATGCTCCGTCAGAACGTGTGTTCTAATGCTTGTTCTGGTGCCAAGATTGGCCGGAAGGGTGTCCTGCTTGCCCAGGCCTCTCAAAAATCCCAAGACTGCGGGATTCGTGAATCAACACGCCAGCATCATGGCGAAACAACCCAAGTGCATAGACACACTGGCATGATTTCCAGGGATGTTTAAACAAATGGCGGGGCCAGCCCCTTTCACATGCATTGGATCAGGCTGAAGCATGCTGGCGGGCTTTAACTGAGTATGAGTCACACTTGGGGACAAATTCTGCATGCTTGTCTACTGGGACTCCTGATTCATACCCCGCTGCAGAAATTGGGGGTTTCCCATGCTAAAAATGGGGAAATTTCACCAAAGGGGGGACCACACCCCTTGTTTCGAGGGCTTTCTATCCGCGGTGGGCAATTTACGTAGGCCGGCGTCGCTTCGAACCGGGGCCCTTTGCGTGAAACCTGAAAAAATCTGAGGTCTGCACGCTTCGAGGACGGGCTTCTGCAGTGGTAGGGCCTCGAAAAAAAGCTCAGTGCCCGATGGACATTCAATGATACCAGCAGCCGAAGAACCACAGGGACCGCGGCATACCCAACTCGCAACTCCCGGGCATGTGAGTCTGAAAGACCCTCGTGCCAACGTTGACTCGCTTCCAGCAAGAAAGGCTGTCACCAAGTCCAAAAATAAATCCCTCACGCCAGTCCCTGGACCAAAGAGGAGCTTGAGCTGAATCACCGGTTTTCCTACGTGACCGGGGAGCTACTTCTGTCACAGAATGCCAGCTTCATTGGCTGCCGGCAATCAGAGTGACCAGTGACTTGCCATGGCTCGTCTTCAGCCCATGCAAACGACTGCTACCGATGAAAGTGAACCTTGAGCTCGCCTTTTTCCTGGGGGATAAGTTGCCGTCGCTTCATGGCTGTGGCTCAAAAAAACTGGACCAAAATGGGTTGCCCTGGTAAGTGGAAACATGGACCAAAACCTGCGGTTTGCCCCTCCTGTTTAATTTTGAGCCACACCCTCATAGATGCGAATGTAGCTCATGCACGATCAGAAAAGGGCCTCTACCCTGCCAATGCCTGAGCCGCCGCGCCACTCGAGACAGGTTGGCGAGGAACGGGCGCTGGCGAAAAAACAGGTGCGGCGCAGGGCTGCGTGGACCTACCTTCTGGGTTTGAAGGAAGCCCCTGACTTTCTTGTGGAGTCAAAGAGTAAACATCCATAGGTCCATAGCTGACTCGCGAGGACGGCCCAAGTGAGATGGTGACGGAACCACTCAATTGGGCCCCTTTCAAGTACTCGGCTGGCAGTGCAGTAGTTGTTGACAGTAACTTGTGCCGGCGAAATCAAGAGCGCCATTTCAAAACATGGCACTAACAAGGAGGGCGCTCTCAAGCATACCCGCTGTCATGAGATGCGACAGCAACAAAGCAAACAATCAACCAAAGCTGCGGCTGTTCAAGACATCATGGCTGCATGTATGACTGGTCAGTTTAGATTGGCAGCTTACTCGGTTCGAACTCCCAGTTGAAGCAACTTGGGAATCTTCTCCAAATCACAAGTACTTGGTAAAATTGTCAGCTTTGAGGTGACTTGCTTCAAGGGATCCCCTACATGAAAACCCTTCTAAATAGAAACCAAAAAGACGCCAAACCCATTTCGGTTGGTTCCCCTGATTGCCTTGCGGAGCCAAAGCCGGAGCCGCACCGGGCCTTGCCTCTTCCCCGCGAACGTCCCGCGCCAGCTTCAACACCTGCGAAGCGTGCGCCTCTACCAACATGCCACACAGGATCAGCAGCAGGGCTGTGGGGAATAAGCACTTCTGTGACACAACAAAAAGGGCTTCCCAAAGACTACTTTGTTAATATCCGCCGACCCTCCTGCCTGCAAGGGGAAGGCGCTGGGGGAGTGTTCGTTTAGCGTTGGAGCGTGACTGTGGCAGCCTTCTCCCTTCCCTTTCGCCCTCGCCCGTTCAGCCCTGTACCTTACCAGCCTTCTTTCTTTCCCTTTTTTCTTGTTCTTCTTCGTTTCTTTTCCTTTCGGCTGCCGGCGCACTCCTTTGGTTGGTGCTCGCTGTGGACAAACGAGTGCGGCCTGGAAAAGCGCGGGAAGCGAAGCTTTTGTGGCTGGCCGCTCCCTCTGGGCCGATAGCCTTACTGCATATTGGACTCAAACGCGACGGAGCAGGCTGCCGGCGCACTCCCTTGGTTCGTGCTCGCTGAAGCGAGTGCGGCCTCCAAGCGCACTGGACGCGAAGCTGTTCTTGCTGGTTACGCCCTGGGGACCGATAGCTTTCTACTTTCTATATAGGATTCAAAAGTGACGTTCGGCACCCGGCCGCGGCGGGGCAGCCGCCCTTGGCAAGACGCAGCAAGCCCAAAGGTAGAAAGACCAGGGATAGGCAAACTGTGACAGACGCAGGCGCGCATGGGCATGGACAGGCCGGGGATTGAACCCGGTCTCTCTCGCATGCTGAGCGGGTGTGATGCCACTACACCAACTGCCCCTGAGCTGAGGAGGCCGAGAGGTTTCTTTTCTTTCCTTGTCCTTTCGGCCGCCGGCGCTGCTGTGGACAAACGAGTGCGGCCTGGAAAAGCGCGGGAAGCAAAGCTTTTGTGGCTGGAACGCGACGTTAGGCACCCGGCCGCGGCGGAGCGGGCTGCCGGGGGATAGGCAAACTGTGACGCAGGCGCACAGGGGCAGGGAGAGGCCGGGGATTGAACCCGGCCCCTCTCGCATGCTGAGCGGGTGTGATGCCACTACACCAACTGCCCCTGAGCTGAGGAGGCCGAGAGGTTTCTTTTCTTTCCTTTTCCTTCCGGCTGCCGGCGCGCTCCTTTGGTTGGTGCTCGCTGTGGACAAACGAGTGCGGCCTGGAAAAGCGCGGGTTTTGTGGCTGGAACGCGAAATTAGGCACCCGGCCGCGGCGGAGCAGGCTGCCGGCGCACTCCTTTGGTTCGTGCTCGCTGAAGCGAGTGCGGCCTCCAAGCGCGCTGGACGCGAAGCTGTTCTTGCTGGTTGCGCCCTGGGGACCGATAGCTTTCTACTTTCTACATAGGATTCAAAAGTGACGTTCGGCGCCCGGCCGCGGTGGGGCAGCCGCCCTTGGCAAAACGCAGCAAACCCAAAGGGAGAAACATGGGCATGGACAGGCCGGGGATTGAACCCGGTCCCTCTCGTATGCTGAGCGGGTGTGATGCCACTACACCAACTACCCCTGAGCTGAGGAGACCGAGAGGTTTCTTTTCTTTCCTTGTCCTTTCAGGCGGCGGCGCGCTCCTTTGGTTGGTGCTCGCTGTGGACAAACGAGTGCGGCCTGGAAAAGCGCGGGAAGCGAAGCTTTTGTGGCTGGAACGCGACGTTAGGCACCCGGCCGCGGCGGAGCAGGCTGCCGGCAAGACCAGGGATAGGGAAACTGTGACAGACGCAGGCGCACATGGGCATGGACAGGCCGGGGATTGAACCCAGGCCCTCTCGCATGCTGAGCGGGTGCGATGCCACTACACCAACTGCCCCTGAGCTGAGGACAAACGAGGGCGGCCGAGAGCGCTCATCTACGTGCTTGGCACAGCTTTCAGCGCTGAAGCTCTGTCACGGCCCGTTCGGCCTTTTTTCTTCCTATCTGCTGCCGGCGCACTCCTTTGGTTGGTGCTCGCTGTGGGCAAACGCGTGCGGCCTGGAAAAGCGCTTAAGCACCTGCAGGGCACAGTTGTCAGCGCTGAAGCTCTGCCACGGCCCGCCCGTCCGGCCTTTTTTCTTCCTTTCTGCTGCCGGCGCACTCCTTTGCTTGGTGCTCGCTGTGGGCAAACGAGTGCGGGCCCGCCCGTTCGGCTTCTTTTCTTCCTTTCTGCTGCCGGCGCACTCCTTTAGTTTCTTTCCTTTTGCTTTCTGCTGCCGGCGCACTCCTTTGGTTGGTGCTCGCTGTGGACAAACGAGTGCGGCCTGGAAAAGCGCGGGAAGCGAAGCTTTTGTGGCTGGCCGCTCCCTCTGGACCGATAGCCTTACTGCATATTGGACTCAAACGCGACGTTAGGCACCCGGCCGCGGCGGAGCAGGCTGCCGGCGCACTCCTTTGGTTCGTGCTCGCTGCGGCGAAGCGAGTGCGGCCTCCCAGCACGCTGGACGCGAAGCTGTTCTTGCTGGTTGCGCCCTGGGGGCCGATAGCTTTCTATTCTACTTTCTACTTTCTATATAGCATTCAAAAGTGACGTTCGGCACCCGGCCGCGGCTCCACAGCAAACCCAAAGGGAGAAAGACCAGGGATAGGCAAACGGTGACAGACGCAGGCGCACATGGGCATGGACAGGCCGGGGATTGAACCCGGCCCTCTCGCATGCTGAGCGGGTGTGATGCTACTACACCAACCGCCCCTGAGCTGAGGAGGCCGAGAGTGCTCATCTACCTCCTGGGCACAGCTGTCCGCGCTGAAGCTCTGTCACAGCCCGCCCGTTCGCTGCAGGGCACAGTTTTCAGCGCTGAAGCTCTGTCACGGCCCGCCCGTCCCATTTTTCTTCCTTTCTGCAGCCGGCGCACTCCTTTGGTTGGTGCTCGCTGTGGGCAAACGAGTGCGGGCCCGCCCGTTCGGCCTCTTTTCTTCCTTTCTGCTGCCGGCACACTCCTTTGGTTGGTGCTCGCTGTGGACAAACGAGTGCGGCCTGGAACAGCGCGGGAAGCGAAGCTTTTGTAGCTGGCCGCTCTCTCTGGACACATAGCTTTACTGCATGTACGATCCCTTCCCATCTTTCTTTCCGTTTCCTTTCTGCTGCCGGCGCACTCCTTTGCCTGGTGCTCGCTGTGGCAAAACGAGCGCGGCCTCTTAGCGCGCTGTACGCGAAGCTGTTCTTGCGAGCAGGCATGCAGGACCGATGCGCAAGATTTTTGCGCTGCGCTGCCAGATTTCCGCACACGTCATTTCGTGCGCCAGTCCTTGGTCTGGCAAAAGCGTTTGCTGTTTGGCTCTTCGTGCTGGACCCGGATCCGGCCTTGCCTCGTGCTCGACTGCACTGTCGCTCCGCAGGTCGGACACGCATGCTCGTACCTCGCGCCATCTTCTCGGCGCACAACCTGTCCCTCGCGAACTTGGAAGCGGCGCCCGCAATGCCGTCGCGAGTCAACCGTGCCGCTCCAAACGCCTGACTCCACGTCGGAGCTGCAGTGCGGGCAAGTGTACGTTCGCTGCGAGCGCCCTGCCTTCTTTTCGGCCTCCTTTCCTCGGTCGCGTGGCTCCGACGCCTGCACCGCTGCGCTGCGCCTTTCCCGCGCGCGAATAATGTCTGCGACGCATGCGCGGATCTCGGCCAGCGCCCGGCGCTTCTGGGCTGCGCGTCTGCGCGCTAATCGCGCGGCGCTCTTCTTGGCGATCGCTTTTGTGTCACGTGCTCGGAGGCAGGCATTGCACTGTTGCTTCCCGTTCCGCGCCCTCTTGTACCGCGAGAACGCGGCAACTGCGCATCTCTCCTTGCACTGCACGCATGTCCAATGGCCTCGTTCGTTTGCGCTGCAGTCCTTGCACACTTGGCGCGCCTTGCGCCGTGTTTGCCACGCCGCCTTGCTGAAATCGCTCTCTGTTTTCGACTCTCCGCAACGCGCGCACGCATGGGTTTCGATGCAATTGCAGCAGACTCGTTGCAGCTCGCTTCGTGTTCTATGCCACTTCTCGAGGAACCCTGCCCGAGGCTGCCAGTAGTAGCAAACGCAGCATTGCCACGGGTGGCCTGCGCTTTCGTGCCGCCCAGTGCATTCTTTACACACTCCGCTGGCGTCCTCTCGTTTCCATCGCCCCGCAGTGTACGCGCAACGACCCTTCCGCTGCAGGCATTCGACGCACTCTTTCTCGATGAGGTACTTTTTTCGAATGGCTTCCCAATCGATGACCTCCCCCCTCCAAACTCGCAAAAGCAGGTTACGGCCGAAATCGTCTCCGCGTTGAAACGGCTCCAAGTCAAACGGGCGAAATATCCCCAGCTTCTGTCTCCCTTCAACCCGCGTCATGGCCACGTACGATGTCAACGGGTTGTCTCCCTTCTTCAGCTGTCGGCGAGACACGCGAAGCTGTGGTTTCTTGCGTTTCCCATCGAGGAACCACGCACTTCGAACTGGCGCAACGGGCAGGACGCAGTCTTCTTGTATGCCATCGACGCGCCATGTCTTGCTCGTGCGAAACTTCACGTACACGGCCGCTGGCATTTCCGCCCAATAACGCACATGCCCGTCCGCACGCGTCACCTCGCTTTTGTCGCCCGTGTGCGTCCAGCCACGCACAGTCCCCGCGCAGCCGCGAAGCACGCGTCGTTCGCGGTCCAAGTGGTCAGTCGCTGATACCGGCATGCCAATGCATAGCGGCAGCGTCCCGTACAAGTTGCCGCTTTCGCGGTCATGACGCTGCAGCCACTTCACTTTGTCTTCCTCCAAGTGTGGCTTCTCTGCGAGCACTGCTGCCGACGCTAGATCTTCAGCAATTGAATAATATATCTGCTGCCGAGCTTTGGCCGCAAACTCTCGCGCGCGCGTCCGGTTAACATGATACTTGACAGCGTTCGTCGCAAAAATGCACGTGGCGTCTTTCAGTTCGTTCTGTAATCGCGGATCCTGCGGCGTGGCTGCTCCGAGCGCTTTGGAGCGCCTCTCTGATTTGCACACCTTGCACTCCTCTTCCAGGATGCGCTCCGGCGCCACCTGGTCTGTTGCTAGAGCTTCACACGTCCGACGTCCACAGCTCGCGTGCCAACTGCCTGGCACTGCCGTCGCTTTGCCATGCAAGAACGCATGTGTGACCGCAGTGAGGCGACCGTGACGAAACTGATCCTGGACTTCCTTTAGCCACACATCTTGCGTGCGCTCGCAGCGCACCAATTCTGTAACTCCCTGAACGCCTTCCGTCGGTCCCCCCTACACAAGCCTCTGCCCGTACGCAGCGTGCGGCAGCTTGGTTTTCTGCCCACGTCTGCGCAGCATCTCCGCTGGAATGGCTCCCAGGAATGTACCACGCGGAGGCTCTAGCTGCCACATTTCCCCCGCTTTGTTTTACGTTCAGGCCACCGAACGGTCGCGCAGCATTGCTATTGGGGCCGTACTTTTCTTTGCAGGCATCCCGCACCAGCTCTCGACAACGAAGCTCTAAGCGCGCGAGGAGCTCTGCGCTCACCATGCTGATCTCGTCGACCAGCAGCCAGCGCCACCGCGTCGCCCCCGCCAGCAGTTCTGCCATACGCTGCAAGCTTACGCCCGTCTCCTCGCCGTGCTTATTCAAGCCAACTGCATGGTGAATCGTTTCCCCCGCTAGTTGGTCGGCCATCACGGCCTGGAAAGCTACCACTTGATACTGCACCCCTTGCTGCCACCCCAGGACCTGGTCGAACAACTCTTCTCGAACTACTCGTAGTGTGTGTGCGACTTGCCGGTGCCTGGGCCTCCATGCAGTGCCCAGCGCAGCGGATCTGTTTTGTCCACTTGGCGCAACTGTTCTCCTTCTCCGCAATCTTCTTCCGCTACGACGCGCTCCGCCACCTTCTGCGCGAAGCTGAGCAGCTCTGGGTTCAGGAACGCCCTGCCGTCCACGCCACGTCGTGTCGCTGCATCTTTCAGCCACGCTTTGACTGCCTCGGCTTTATTGGCTCCTTCATGCTGCAGCACTCCTGGAGGACTTGCGCTTTCTTCTTCCATGTAGGCAAAGCAGCGCTTCGGCTGCTTTCGCCGCGCGGCTTGCAGTAGAGCTTTCGCGCTGCAGCGCTCGTATGGGTTGGCGTCCTGCTCTGCTGCGGGCAGTGCACTTGCCCATATCGCGTTAGCTTGGCTCAACGCTGCTTGCGTCAGATCCTCCTGCGCTTCTCCCTGCTTCTTCGCAAGCAAGCAAGCAAGCAAGCCTGAACCAGCCAAAAGCCGCTGCCAGAACAAAAAAAAACTGGGCTGGCCCCCAGTGGAGGGGTCGGCGGCACTGGGCGGCAGCCCTTAAATAAAGGCGGATTCCCTTGTGTCACAGAAGCACTTCTTGATCCCACAACCCTGATCAGCAGTAGAACCTAAAATCACCAAAGAGGGGTTCTGGGGGCGGCTCATTGGCAAGAAGAAGATCTACTCGCCCCTGGGGTATGTCGAAGATATGAAAATACCTGATGAGGTACAGTTTGCTTTCCTCGAATTCCCTGTTTTGTTGGATTCAACATGAACAGATCTCGCCTATCAGCATATCTCAAACTTGACGCCATCTCAGCCAATTTGCTTTTGCCGAAAGAGCAATGAACCGACTGTTGTTTCTTGTCTCGACCCGAATCCAGAACCCAATAGCCAACCTTCCACTGCTGGTGGGCCCTTCTGTGTGTTGAGAAAATCACAGCCAAAAAGAAACCACCCTTTGTGGGTTCCTCTTTGTGGGTTCCTCTGTTGAGCCAAACTCTTCTGCTAGAGTCTCTCTTTAGGAGCCGTGGGGCTTCTTCAGGCCTGATTCTGAAAGGTGGTATCTCTGTAGGCGTCGCGCAGCGCTTGCAGCAGATCCTGAGGCCACCCCGAGGTCCGCAGCAACTTTTGGAGAAATGATCAAATACCCCTCATCCCTCTATCCAGTTGCGAGCCTCGCACATCGGCTCTTAGTTTCCTGAAAACCTTGGTGAAGCTCAAGAACTGTCTAGTCACTGGACATATTGTTCCGCATGGGGGTAAACAGCCCTCTTTGTGACACTGCACATGGGTCCAATGACAATGATGGGCAATCCGCCTTGGCGCCTTCTTTCGTAAGGTGCTTCCGGCTTGATTCCTGCGAGGATTTGCCGTGCAGTGTGCACATAGCCACAAACAGAATGCGGGGAGGGGTCTGATAGCACACTTCAGTCAGATGATTCCCTTAAAGGTTGCACCAGTCGCAGCATGTCAATTGCATTTATATGTTACGGCAATTCCGTGCATGTGGGCAACCTCAAAATCGAACAGGTCAGTCGTCCAACAGCCGTGGCGACTTCTGAGAACATCTGCACTCCTCGAATATTTCTTTCTTTGGGTCTTGCGGCATCGGCCTCAAGCTGAGAGGATTTTGGTGGCTTCCGGCCACAAAAAGCTGCTCAGGCTTACTCGGAGCTTTCTCGTGGCTACGGCCATCCATCCAGGAGCTCAGCTTCCAGTTTGTGA
The DNA here is from genome assembly GCA_963377175.1 of Effrenium voratum. Taxonomy (NCBI): domain Eukaryota; class Dinophyceae; order Suessiales; family Symbiodiniaceae; genus Effrenium; species Effrenium voratum. Next base: position 1,019,192 of record CAUJNA010001024.1, on the reverse strand, counting down.
TTTTGGACCCCGCCTGCCCACTGCTAGTGAATGATGGAGTAGATCAACCACAACTGAACTGGTCCTCTAGACTCTACACCGTGGTGACGTGGATAAAACGCCAGTCCTGGCGTCGCCAACCATCAGGGTTCCATTTTTTGACTTTCCTATTGTAGACTCAAACCCAGAAAATTCCCTATTCCCACCTTAGCTCGCTGTGCACCCGGCGTCCCGGATTCCGACTTTGGGCGCGCAGTGGGCAGCGCCTGGGCAACATGCGCCGATGCCCATGCCAAAGAACCGCCTTTTCTCGCTTGCTTTCTGCTCCCTTGCAAAGGCTCCACTGGAACTGTGATCTTTGCCATTTGATGTGATCTTTCAACTTTCCATGAACAGGCACTTTCCCAAAGAACATCAAAGAACAGTCCAGTTAAACCGGAAATGATTGCATGGCATTACCCCTCCATGGCGCCCAATGGGATCTGGGTCCTCAAGAGTCCTGAAGCGTCAACATGGGCTCCCAGGAGGGGGCAGCGCCCTGATGACACAAGGTTGTTCGTCGCAGCACGTCCTGGTCTGCCTTGCTTGGTGGTAATGGGGGAAGCTAGATAGGGATCCCTATGCGGAATACTCCTCGTTTGTACTTGTTGATATACACCTTTATGATGAGTGACACGCAGCGCTTACTTGGGCAATATATTGGCAAACAAATACACTTTTGGCAGGCATCCTGCCTGTCGCTCCTCACTGAAGACACTCCTGGCAGGCGTGGAATAGGGCGCCCCCTTCGACATCATGCGCATCCTTCTGGTTCTTACGTTCACTTTCATTTCTCAACGATATTTTTCCATTCTGCATCATGGCTTGCAAACGCGTGCTCTTGGCAGGCAAGAATCCCCAACTTCCAAATCAGAAACCAAAAAAACACGCCTCGATCATGCCGACATTGACTTCTGTGCCTCTCGATCGCCTTCTCCATGGTCCTCTTCAATGATGCTTCCTCCTGAAAGCAAGGCTGGTATGAAACATGGGAGGGCCTGGGAAACCCTAGACAATCGCCTCTAGGGCACATGTTAAAACTTTGCGGTCTTGATCTAGAAGAAACAACACATGGTCATGAATCCCTTACTTGAAGTGTTTCTCTTGGTTGTCTACCCTCCCTATATGACAACCATGTACTTTTCCTATCACGCAGAACCTTTTGCTTGGACTATGGCTCGCTGGGATCAACCATCTCCAAAATCTTCCTCCCCGTGCCTTCGGGAGCCTCCGCAACCACTCACACCCAAAACCGACTCTGCATCAAGCAACAGAAGATCTAGTCCAACACAATTCCTGCAATTCTGCAAATTTCACCTGAACAAAAACCAACCAGCCAAGCAAGCACTTTTCCTGGCAACTGCCCAAACACCCACCCACTCCCCCAAAATAAAAACCGGGTGCGATTCCAGCCAAAGCAGACTTAACTGCAGGGCTGGTTGATGTTGCCGGTCCCGTTCGCGCAGGGCTTGCAGCTTCTCCCGCTTTGCCTGGACGAGACACGTTTCCGGATGGCGGGGAACGAACTCTGCATTTCAGTTATCCAATGGACCGCATTTCCGGAGCTGCCTTGTTGTTCCTTTACATGGGCTGCGCGGCTGCGCGTGTTATTTTTCACACTCACTTCGAAAACACACCAACATGAGCTCGGCATCTCTCCCAAAGAGCTCTCCTAAACAAATCTGGTCGCTTGTGCTGCCAACCCGTGATCAGTGGGACCATTCTATTCAAAGGCATTCCTCCGAAATAATGACAATTCCTCACGTATGCGCATGGTCCTCCAGAATCCGCAGTTAAGAGTGCAAAGGCCAGGAATGGGCCGCTCGGAAGTCACAACCGGCCTGCGTGTCCTTGGCGATACGACCTCTGTCCGGTCGCCCTACAGAGCATTCATCGATCTTGTGCAGGCATTCCTCTGCCTGCACGCCGCACACGCCCCTTGAGCGACCCATTCCGCGTGAAATGCGTATCACGCATCGTTGCATTGAAATGCCACGGAACCATCTTGCCTGACACGTGCTCCTTTCCTACTTCTCTGGTGGGGAAGCACTTAGGACCACCGAAAACCGGACAATCTACCACCCCCGCCCCCCCCCCCCCCAGGCCCGCGTGGACCCATGCATGGGACGCCTCGTCCAGCTTTCCCAGACCTTCGAGTGCACAAGCACTGCGGAACCAGGCCTCAGTCAGTCAATGGGACTCCAAGACACGTGGCTGGAACTTGCTAAGGTGAGGCACTGGTCCCTAACCATCCCTTTGGTCAAGAAGATGCCAGAGTTCATTCCCACAACCAAGGGAAGATCCAAAGCCTCTGGCCACTTCTTGGCTCCATTGATTTAACGTACTGCGCGCGATTCTGGAGGATGAATTCAGGGTCAGCACATGCGATCCCAATACCCGCCCAAACACAGAGCACCGGTGAATTCCGCTCCTTTTTTTGGCCCTTTGCCAACCATGCGAAGCGCAGGAACAAAGGTGTCGCCCCAGAACCGGCCTTGTGGTCTTCGGGGCAAAGTTGCGTGGCAGTCTCGGCGGCCTGGCTGAATCTACACCGGAGCTGACCGCCCGCCACCCCGTTCATGAGTGCTCACAAGGGGACCCCTCACAACTGGGAAACCTGACATGTTTTTGCAAGGAATCCTAAGTTATGGAAATGAGCCGGCTCTGCTGCTGCATGCGGTTGTTGGATCTGCAGAACCAGCAAGATACACCTTGAGCTGATTTGCTAAAACAAGTCTGGCAGCTCTATCTGTCCAAAGCTGGGGAACAAAAACAACATCTCTCCCCAGGATAAAGGTCCTGCACCCGCATCTCTGTCCAGAACCGGACAAATACTTTGGGTTCCTTCGGCTTCGGGACCAGGACTTCTCTCCAAGATACAAACAAATAGGTATGTACCAAATCCAATGCCATGTTCAGCACCCCCACACATGTTATTCTGTCATTCTATGTGCAGCAGTACTTTGCCTTTGTCAGCGACTGTGGTTTGGAATAGCTGAAATTCGAAAAAGAACTCCTGCAGCATTTCTACCGGATACTCTTTGATAGGAGCTGGATTTTGAGGACGATGCTGCTATCTATGGGATACTATGCAAAGCATTTGGATGCCTTCGCTGCGTGTTTGCTTTCAGTGCCAACCAGGTTCTCGCATTCCCTAGTATTGATATGCCTAGCCAATGTTTGGCACAAATCTATCATGCATTTCCAGCATGTGTCTAGTTTAGGTCCGCTAATGTCCAGCATTCTTCAAACATTGGTTTAGCAAATGTAAGGCATGTGTCTAGCACATGTCAGTATGTTTCTGGGACACGGTAGGTTGAGTTGCATATTCCTAGCATGAGCCCGTGCGCGCCTAGCACATGTCTACCATAATACTTCTAGCACTTTTCCAGCAATAGCACATGCCTAGCCACTGTCTATTCCCAGTCAAATGCTAGCATTTGGCTAGCATATCTTCAATACGACAGTTGTGCAGTATATGCCCAGAGTCTTAACACATATCTAACATATGGCTAGCATCTGTGAAACATAGTAGTCCATCCTCTAGTTCGTTTGCGTTATGCTGCATTGCTATGTGTTTAGCGCATGTGTAGCACATGCCTTGCCTTTGTCTGATCATTTCTAGCCAGCATGCCTCAAGCAGTGTTCTGGCCTTTGTTTATTCTGCCCAGGCTTGTTGCCTGCATTTACCATATTCCTGTTGTATGTTTAAATTGCCAACAAACACTCTCAAAGCTCCAAAGGCCCGGTTCGGTGGGGTGGGGGTCGGGGTGGAAATGAATATATCCACACACGGAATACACACCATTTACGGCAAATTAACAAAACATAAATGCGGTCTCCACATCGTGACAGCACAAGATGTTGCTCGGAATTACCCATGTTGCTTGCTTCAGGGACACCACGCCTGCCAGATGAGCTTCATGTTGCCACTGTTTCCAGTGGCTCAAACGCACTTCAACAGCCCAACAGTACCCCACAACCGTTAGTAAACAATATTGAGGGCGATATGGAAAGAGCTGGCTTCGTACACCAAAGAGTTTTTGCACAGAACCCTAGACCAAGCCCAAAGCAGAATTAGGGCTGTGCCGTCTTGTTGGGGCTTGTTGACCCCTCACTAAATCTTTGTTTACTGGGGGTATGGTTGCGGAGGGTGAATGGACATGTATATCTGACGTGAACTACCAGTCAACCACATCAGCTCACTCGTTACAGCCAACATCGGCGCGCCTGAGATAGTACCCAAGTATCCAAATTGCATTTTGGGAACACATGTACTTGATAGCCGCCGCTCAGATGAGCAACCGGCAGCATTGCTCCCCAAGAACGACAGGGAGCTACCCAACAGGACGCCCATCTGGAATTTCGATACGGCGCCCTGAAGGATAGCCCGGCAATACTGTCCGTTGCTGTAAAATGGGTTTCGCCAGGGGTCGGGATCGTGAAATACATGTCCAACCCACACATTACTCCAATAACTAAGGGATTGGCCAAACATACGCCCAAATTGTTCATTTACCACTAAAACGGTCTTCCCACAAAGTTTAAAGTCCAGGAACTGAAGAGAGATGGGAACAAGCCTAACATGCAACTGCCATTTTTGATTTGAAGAGAAAGCTTCAGGAGCCCTGGCCCCGGACGGGCGCCCGCACCTTTGCAGCGTCGTTCCAATATCCCAGCTTCATGCAAGCCTGCGTGCTTGTGACACAGCCCAGGATTGATGAACCCTTGCTTGATTCACAGGGGTCCCAATAAAAAGAGGGAACCCTTCACATTTTGGGGAAACACACCTCCAATACTCTACCGACTGATTACTCAACAAATGCTTGTGCCCTTCTCGCGGAAAGACCATCTCCCTTGAGCAACTTTCTGCCAGTCCTATGAAGAGAAACGCCCCCTTTTGATTTTGTATTCGGAAGGGTCGCTTTCTCCTTCCAACTTTCAAACCGACAAGGGGGCCAACACAGTGTTTTTCTGCCACACCTCCTCGTTGCCCTGAGCCCCCCCCCCCCGCACCAACAGGTTGAACAACGTGGTCCCCCCTTCAACAGGCTTCAAGCAGGTGCGCCAACAACCCTGGTCAGGCCACTGGTAACATGCCCTTTTCTTCTTTTACCGCTGCTTCAACACGATGAACGTCGCAGCCTGACACAGAAATCAACGGAGAAACCATCTGCCCTCCCTTCGGGGACCGCCTGCGAGAGGTTTTTCAGCACAGCTCCATGGAGCTCGAAGAGCATTCTGCTGCTCTCCTTGTCCGGAGCCTGGCACCGCCACATTTGAGCTCCGAAGGAACCCCGTGAATCAAGCGACCTGAAAGCCAGGACGCCAACTTACCCGGGGGTCAAACATACGACAATCTTTTTCAACCCCACTGGAAGATGGCACCTACTTTGGACAACCACTTGCGAGGCCACTCCAGTGTCTCCGAGGGCAAGCCACTTTCGTCTCACTTGCGAGTGTCGGATTCGTGCAGCTTCTCACTGGCATGTGAAGGGCACAGCTCGAGAACACTCTAGCTCAGTTGCCACAGGGGTCAGACAGTTCAGTCTCACTTTCTACATTACTCAAGAGCAAACACATGTGTAATTGCAAATCAGTTTTTCCCCAACAGTTGAAAGCTTTGGGGTCTCAGCCCAGATAGGCTCCGGGGTGGTCCGGGGCGGCCCTGAGGTAAGGTGCCACGAGGGTTACCAGGGTTCCACCAGGGTTCCACGAGGTTCTGCAAAGACTGCGGGGTGGGCCGAGCACTCAAAAGAGCACTGCATGCTGTTGGGGATATCACCTGAGCTTACTCCTCTGAGGGGTCAATCAGTTGTTGGCTCTTTCTTGCGAGGGCAGAACGGTCGGTGCACTTCAATCCTTCAAATTCTGAATTGCCTACGTGGGGGGAACAAGCAGACCCGTTCATTTGCCCTCGCTCCACTTGCACACATACCGGCGCACAATGTGGCTTGCTTCAGGCGTGCTTGTTGTCAACTTACTTGGTGGCAAACATCTTTGCTTAAGTTTGCTGGCAGGAAGCGCTTCTACTTAGTGTTAGCAACTATGCTGGTTGGCTTCTTGCACTTTCTATCCGGAAGTTGGATGCTGGAAGGGTGGCTGGAGGGCGCAGGGTTAAGAAAGGAGAGTGGAAGCTGGAGGTGAACTCTGGAAGGGGCGGAGGCAGGAAGGCAGGAAGGCAGCAAGGCAGCAAGGCAGCAAGGCAGCAAGGCAGCAAGGCAGGAAGGCAGCAAGGCAGGAAGGCAGGAAGGCAGGAAGGCAGCAAGGCAGCAAGGCAGCAAGGCAGGAAGGCAGCAAGGCAGCAAGGCAGCAAGGCAGCAAGGCAGCAAGGCAGCAAGGCAGCAAGGCAGCAAGGCAGCAAGGCAGCAAGGCAGGAAGGCAGGAAGGCAGGAAGGCAGGAAGGCAGGAAGGCAGAAAGGCAGCAAGGCAGGAAGGCAGGAAGGCAGGAATGCAGGAAGGCAGGAAGGCAGGAAGGCAGGAAGGCAGGAAGGCAGGAAGGCAGGAAGGCAGGAAGGCAGGAAGGCAGGAAGGCAGGAAGGCAGGAAGGCAGGAAGGCAGGAAGGCAGGAAGGCAAGGAAGGGAAGGGCAAAGGAAGGCAGGAAGGCAGGAAGGCAGAAGGCAGGAAGGCAGGAAGGCAGGAAGGCAGGAAGGCAGGAAGGCAAGGGCAAGGCAGCAAGGCAGCAAGGCAAAGGCAGGAAGGCAGGAAGGCAGGAAGGCAGGAAGGCAGGCAGGAAGGCAGGACGGCAGGAAGGCAGGAAGGCAGGAAGGCAGGAAGGCAGGAGCAGAAGGCAGCAGGCAGAAGGCAGGAAGGCAGGAAGGCAGGAAGGCAGGAAGGCAGGAAGGGCAAGGCAGCAAGGCAGGAAGGCAGGAAGGCAGGAAGGCAGGCAAGGCAGGAAGGCAGGAAGGCAGGAAGGCAGGAAGGCAGGAAGGCAGGAAGGCAGCAAGGCAGGAAGGCAAGGCAGGAAGGCAGGAAGGCAGGAAGGCAGGAAGGCAGGAAGGCAGGAAGGCAGGCAAGGCAGGAAGGCAGGAAGGCAGGAAGGCAGGAAGGCAGGAAGGCAGGCAAGGCAGGAAGGCAGCAAGGCAGCAAGGCAAGGCAGGAAGGCAGGAAGGCAGGAAGGCAGGAAGGCAGGAAGGCAGGAAGGCAGGAAGGGCAAGGGCAGGCAGCAAGGCAGCAAGGCAGCAAGGCAGGAAGGCAGGAAGGCAGGAAGGCAGCAGAAGGGCAGGAAGGCAAGGCAGGAAGGCAGGAAGGCAGGAAGGCAGGAAGGCAGGAAGGCAGGCAAGGCAGGAAGGCAGGAAGGCAGGAAGGCAGGAAGGCAGGAAGGCAGGAAGGCAGGAAGGCAGGAAGGCAGGAAGGCAGGAAGGCAGGAAGGCAGCAAGGCAGCAAGGCAGGAAGGCAGGAAGGCAGGAAGGCAGGAAGGCAGCAAGGCAGGAAGGCAGCAAGGCAGCAAGGCAGGAAGGCAGGAAGGCAGGAAGGCAGCAAGGCAGCAAGGCAGCAAGGCAGCAAGGCAGGAAGGCAGGAAGGCAGGAAGGCAGGAAGGCAGGAAGGCAGGAAGGCAGGAAGGCAGGAAGGCAGGAAGGCAGGAAGGCAGGAAGGCAGGAAGGCAGGAAGGCAGCAAGGCAGGACGGCAGGAAGGCAGGAAGGCAGCAAGGCAGCAAGGCAGGAAGGCAGGAAGGCAGGAAGGCAGGAAGGCAGGAAGGCAAGAAGGCAAGAAGGGAAGAAGGCAAGAAGGCAAGAAGGCAAGAAGGCAGAAAGGCAGGACGGTACAAAGAGGAGAAACATGCATCATGGTGGTGGATGGAAACTGAGGGTGGAAGGCGGGAGGCTGAAGACGAAACGGGAGGGTCGAGACCGATGGTTGGAGAATGCCGGCGGGGGCTGAAGGTGAAAAGTGGAAGTCTAAAGCGAAGGACTGTGCAGGGAGGAACGGCCAAGAGGGCCCAAACCACACAAAACAGATGCACTCAGAAAGCAGTACAAACAGGTTTTCCTTTTTTTTGTGAGGGGTTGAGCTCCGAGACCTAGAATTGGGAGGCATGACTTTGGCTCAACCGGCCCTCTTGTGGCCAATCCCATCTTGGGATCCCAACTTTGGGGGAGCAAGGCGCAACCGATATGCAGCCTCTACGAAAATCTGTCTTCGATTTCTGGCCCAGTTCTTCAGTGATGGCAGAACAAGAAACGGCCCGAAACCCTTTTTGGGGCCGATAGGTCCAATGATTTAATAAGGAAGCCACCAAAAGCGACCCTCGAGGGTGCCACTAGGGCTTCAAGAAAAACATGCGGGCCTTTTTGGGCAGGTGACACGGTCCAAGGGCGGTGTCTTGACAAACCACCGGACAACTGGGTTTGGAGAGAACTCGGGCTCTTTCGCCTTGAAGCCGCGCAAGGTGTCGTCTGCCTGCCTGCGGAAAGTGACACATGCTACGGCACTCTTGTTGAGGGCACTTTTCTTGCTGTTAAGGGCAACAACCCCTTTCTGGGTTATTTTAGGGATTTACACAGCCCTTTTGGATGGCTGGTCAGCGGTGGCCGCACATAGGTGACCACGACGCGACTCTTGGCGATGCTGATCTTTCCCCGACTTTTATTGATCACAGGGCACAAACAACTAGTCTACAGACCCCCCCCCCCCCCCACATACACACACATGGTATTTGTCGATTCCCTCGCCTCCAACTCGCATGGGCTTCTGCCCAGTTGCCTTGCTCCCACTCGAACAGGCCATCCTGCGTTGCTGCACAGCCAGCCAAGTGAAGCGTCTCCGACTATCCTCAAAGTGACAGGAAACTAGGTTTCACCCTGTACATTTGGCCTGCTCAGCGGACCTTCCGCCCACCTTGCACCATCTTTTCCAGTTGTCTGCATGTTGCCAGGACCAAATGCCCCAAGTACTCATGACAAAGCTGCTAGAACTTGCATTTGAACACGCTAAGCAATGATCCGAAAATGCGAGTCCAAAAAAGCAATCTGACGCCACGCCGACTGCATGATCTGCACGCCTTCTTGCACTTCTGGCCCCAGTTCATGATCTGTGCCAACGTGTTCACGTCAGCCACCCTTCTGTCCTGGGCATGTGGTAGACTCTCCTCACTCGATAGCCACTTGTATGTTATTATATGGTTTCTGTGGCCGGTGTTGGTCTATCATCGCGCCATCAGCATGGTGTAAGATTGTCACCCTTCCTGATGTGTTCTGTGAACATTCCTGATGTGTTCTGTGAACATAGCAATCATGATTCATTGCGGGAGTTTAAGTGCGTGGCATATGTGCTGACCTTGTCTTGGACCTGTAACTCAGCCCTCAGGTCAACCTATGTCAGCAAGACTGGTGAGTGTCTTAAAATAGAACACCCCCCCCAAGACCAAACTGGTGTTCGATCTGGTCTTTTGACCAAACCCTGGTGGCTTGGGTTCGTGGCTTGAAGGTTAGCAGGTATTCGAGCTTCAAGAAGCCACGGGGTCAAATATCTCCGATTTGGAAGGCAGGAATTCACAAACTCTGGAATAAAGAATCCCAGACCCGTGATCAAAGAACACAAGGGCACATTTTTTTGGTAGTTCATGTTAAAGGGACACCTCAAAAGCGGGGGAAACAAACAGCACGCACCACCCCCTTTGCCCAGTTTGGACCCCCGGAAATACAAGGTGATCACCTTTGAGGCCACTAGAAGTGGGTTCCCCCAAAGGAGGAACCAAAAGAGGGGTCAGATCCGGTTGGGCCGCTGCTGGCAAGCGCCACTGGTCTCTGAGTTTCAGGCCTCCAGCAGTTGCTCTTGCCGGTCGGCTGCCAGGATCCTGGCGAGTCCGGGTGGCTGAATGAACCGGTTCCTTCTTGGATTCCAGAAAGGAGACCAAAGGATGGAGGGCTTTTCTCGGGCTCATTCCAACTCCTGCTGAGTTAGAAAGCAAGCAGATGAACGGCAAACCTTGACAAGTATTTCCATTCTCCCGGCTTCCTATACAATCAGCATCTAGCAGTTTCAGCATGCAGCCTCGGCAGGATGTGAATTTCACGCTTCACGCTTGGAACACCTCTACCCTTATCATGGCGTCTCTCCAGTCTTTGAATGGTGCGGCTTACAACGGCCCACACAAAGCTTCCACGTTGCCTTTCCCAAGACCGCCATGTCTGGCGCCTTGACCGCAAGGTCTCTCGCGCCTGGACCGGGCGTCGAACTCGGCAAGCATCTCCTCAGCCGCCTGCCACACGAAAGTTCCAATCCCAACATTGCGCACCGGAGAAAATTACACACTACACCACAAGCCAAGCCACACGCTGCTCTGAGCCACAAGCACATGGAGCCTAGCAGTCTGGCCAGCCAACAAACTCACACAAACAAAGTGCAAACAAACGCCTGCTTTCTTCTTCCTCTGGAAGAATTACTTTCGCGGCTGCAACTCTTACTTTCCACTTCTACTTTGATGGACAAAGTGCAGCACCGGCTGATAGGCGATTGGTCCCGGCTTCATCCATCCCAGTCGTGCAGCATTTGGCCCACAGTCTTATGGCACAGCTATGTCCTGGTGACTTTGCAACACATCCCCCCCTTCCCACCCCCTGCCCCGCCTTTTCTCCAAACTCATCCACTCTGTCGCGAATGCTCCGGAGGATCACCAAATTCTCCTCCCCCGAAGCGGCTTCGCTTGCATCGCCACAAGGCTTGGAACAAAGGGTAAGGGTGTTGAAAAACAGGTAGCGCTTCAAAACAAAGCAGGGTTTTGCAGGAAAAGGGAGCCCGTCTAGCTCTGAACAAACTTTGCTGGCTGATATCCCGGCCTCTCACAGCAAGTCATTGGCGACACAATAACTCAGCGAACCATAAATCGCTTGAGTGCTTGTCTTGGCTGACCGGGACTGCTTTACATGGCTCAGCACTAGAAAGTGTCTGGTTGTCTGAGCTTTCTCGCTACTCATCCGCAACCTGAAGTCTCCCACACCACGTTGGGACATGTTGCAAACCATGGGGTTTTGCAGTTCAGTCGTGGGCCACTTGATCTTGACGATTATTAGCTTCGCCGTCCTCATCTGCAACGATCTCTTCAAAGCTCTTCTGCTTCTGCTTGGCCTGGTGCAGTACAACGCGGAATCAATCCCTCAATCTTTGACCTGTCGTTCTTTCCAAACACCAGTCATGTTCTTCCAACATAAGTAGGCTCTCGACTGTAATAGCCACTGCGGACGAGCGCCATGACAGTTATCCAATGTTTTGGAGGGCTGCTCTAGATGTCGTTCAGGCACTTTGGTCACTTCAAGACAAGCACCATTCTCTCCCTTCTTGCTTCAGAAACCACCGTTAGTCTCCCTTACCTTTGCACGCGATCGGGCGATCGAGCACGCGCGAGCCGCCTGTTCCAGCAAGGTGCACAAAACATTGGTGGTGATGCTGTACTGCAGAATCGGGGCTACCAACCGCCTCACCTCCGCCGAGCAATCCTCACGAAGGAGCTCAACCTGCCTGCCTATCGAGGGTTCCCCAAAATTTGCACGCGGGTTGTCTTTCTTGAGGTGCGCTTTTGTGGTGGTTTTAACAAGTTTCAAGGGGAAAACCACAGGGAAATCAACTTTAATATACCCACATCACATCTGTTCATTCAGCTTCCCCTACCTCCAGTCCTCCAGCAATTCAGCCAGCAGCGCTCTTTTCTCGTTCATGTCCTTTACCTGGCCCCACGGCATTTACATATAAAGGAGTCCAAATCCCAAGGGGATACACACAACGGAGACCGATATCGGAGTACCCAAAATGAGCGCGACTCCGGTGAACGGCATGACAAAATCCTGCTATGGCAGCAGTGCACATGTGCTGTTCAGGGCTGCAAGCTTAAAAGTTGGATGCGCCCAAGCATTGGATACCCTACCAAAGTCCTGCGATCCCAACTCCTGTTGGCTCGGTCAGTGGACTTGGCTGTTGCTCCCTTTCCATCGGGGCCCGACATATCTTCTATGCACAAGGTGTCGTTTTGGATATGGACGGTTCCCACTGGTACCTGAAACTAGTCTAAGTCTAGGTCCGTTGATTTTAACCAACATGAAATCATACACAGAGCGAGTTTTCTCTTTGGCTTCCCTGAAAGAACAACCGAAAAGAGCACCCTCAAAAAAGACACAAACACACAAGCACACACACAAACACCAAAACAAACACCAACACGGACACGAGTACGAACACACACACACAAGCAGAAACAACAACAGAAACATCAAAGCACAAACACACGCGCGCACACACACACACACACTCACACAGACACACCGTCGCCTGCTCGAACTGCTTCAGCCAAACCTGGCAGGCTTTGGCACTGGGGCATCACGACGCAGGCTCCAGGGAACACGAGCCATGGTAAAAACACAGAGTTTTTTGTGTTTGTAAGCCTGCGCCCCTGTTTTGTGGTGGGAATCCAGTAAGTCCTATGCCCCTGACAAATGGACCACAAACTAGTTAGACATTTTGTCCGAACGGAGCTTGCCAACGTAAGCGGAGTGCCCAGGGTTTAGGCGGCGCATCTGCTGTACAAATCTCAACACAAGCCAGTTGTTCTTCGCTCCACCCAGACACACTCGCTGGCTGAACCGCAAAAGGTATGTGTTTCTCTGAGGCCACCAACTTGTTTGGGGGTGTGTACAAGGGGAAGCCACGCATTTTTGGGTTCCCCTATGTTGTGCGTACCCTCGTTGGGGTTGCTCAAAGGTGGAACGAACATGACCCCCCACGAAATGCGGGCCCCTGGACGCCTCGCGGCGGCTGTTCCAGTGTTGCTCCGTGCGCAGCAACGCCTCACGATCTCTCCAAGTGAATTTGGGATCCTCGGGAGCCAAGTCCCCATGATCCAAACTGGATGGCTTCCCTGCGAACTCCCTCGTAAACCACCAGGCCCTCACAAATCCACTTGTCGCCCCAGTTGGCACACGCCTTTGGCACGACTCTGCAACAAGCTGACCTTTGCATGTGCTCATGGCCGGGCTAAACATCGCTGACACCCTCGGATCAAAGGGGCCCACTCCACACTTCTTGGGCGATCCCTTTCGCCCCAGCACCATATTTCATGTTTCATGTTGCATTGAAATAACATATGGTAGTGGGTCAAGAATACCCAAAATGGGAACCCTGGGAAATGGAAACATGGATTAACCCTGTGGTCCCATGGTTTAATTGTGACCCACAGCCATATGATTCCCCCACAAGCAACCGCTCGCCCTGGGCAGCATCTTGCCCCTTGCCCAACCTGTGCAACGTGCCCATGGGCCTTGTTGAAGGGCTTGCGCGCGGCGTGGTACCAGAACTCGGGGTCGTTCTGGTCCCGGTTCAGGTTCGGGTTGTGCCGGGGGTCCGTACTGGCGGGTGCTGGTCCGACAGGTTCAAAGCGGGAAATCGGTTTAGAATCGAACCAGCGGCATTTCAAGCTTGGAATTGTCAAATGTGGCTCCAGGCAAGGTTTCTTACGAGAAAATGACAAGATGCCTGCAACACTTCTCGCGCCTGTCCAGCTGCAGCTGCTTCTTCTGCCACCTCAGCATCTCTTCCCCTGTTCAGCTCGCGCATTTGGCTTCTGAGCCACTGGCTCCTGATCCCGGAATTTCGGATCCAGCTGGGGGTAGCCCAACTCCTGACCCAAGCTGCAGTCAGCTTTGGCTCTGCAATGGTATGGAAACACCGCCAATTTGAACTGGCGTGGGTGCTTTTCATCAGGTCAACCATGGCTTTCATACAAATGTGTCTTGCAACGTGTATCAACCCTGATGCCGAACGCGCTGCTGCGTGTACGACTGTCACCCGCAAGCTGCGCTCCTTGTACTCCTCGTCAGAGATCCAGGATGGCGCCACGCTTGTTGCCTCCATGGCCATACGAGTATGAATCTTGATCCGGAATTCTGGGAATCTCGTGGGCATCATGTAAATTGAATACTTACATGGGGATTTGATGTCCACCACGCATTTTGGAGCGTGTTTTTCATTGAAACCCACAGCCATGTCCGCCCCAGCATATATATATACATATATATATATACATATATATATATATATACATATATATATATATATGTATGTATATATGTATATATATATACATATACATATTTGACTGCAAAAAGGAGCCCTTTGCCTCGGGTAGAGCAAACACATCCGCCCATTTGATAAGAACGGGAACGTCAAGGTGCGTCATGAAGATGGGCCGCTCAAACTGCACCGAACATGAGCTGGAGTGTGAACACGAGCAACCGTTCATTATTGGACACCCTGGGGCCTTCTTAACACCTATGACCAATCCCCTGACCCACCCAAACTAGATTAAGGCAACCTCAAACCAGCCTGAGCGTAGCTGAGGCAAGCTTAGCCAAGTCCTTGCACCAAACCAAATTCAACATTTTTCCAGCGCCACGTCGACACAATTGTGTGTCTGTGTGTCTGTGTGTCCGCGTGTTCGTGTCTGTGCAGCTACCTGGCAACCCAAGTTTAGAAACCAAATGATTTGAACAAACCACCGGCCATGAAAGGCGGTCAAAAGGCAAACCCACCATAGACCTCGTATGGACTAAAATCCCTAACCCAAATATTGCACCACTTTGGATCGGGCAAACCACTCTCCCGCCTAGCAACATGGGCCTCCGCAAATGGAACCAAGTCTTCCAAAAGGTTTTCCTGGGAGCTTCCATGTCTGGGGGAGGGTACATCCAAATCCCAACTTCTCTTGCCTTCTCTTTGGGCAACCTTGCCACTGCGGCTTGGAGCGCACTTTGCGCCTGGCTGTAAACTGAAGAATCCCCAAAATCCAAAGCCTTCCAAGCAAAATGTCCGGCTTGCATAAACAACTCGAAGGAACTGTGAGGGTGTCAAGTTGAGTTTGCAGCTACTCTGCAAGCCATGCGGAGGCTTGCTTCTGCTTCTCCCTGCCTGGGTCCCTGGCTCAACCATTGAGAGCCGTTAGGGAACTTTTGTGGGTTTGGCCAGTCACTTCGCTCCACGTGCTGTCAATATCGAAGCTTTCGAATGGGAAACCACCAACACATACACCAAGCAAACATTGTCTTGATTGAAACCTGATAAGCAGGAAATGCCCACATTCCACCACCCAAACAAACAAGCAAGCAAGCAACAAATACAAGCAAGCAAGCCAGCCAGCAAGCATGCAATCAAGCAAGAAATGCAAGCAAGCAAGCAAGCAAGCAGGCAAATACAAGCAAATACAAGCAAATACAAGCAAATACAAGCAAATACAAGCAAATACAAGCAAATACAAGCAAATACAAGCAAATACAAGCAAATACAAGCAAATACAAGCAAATACAAGCAAATACAAGCAAATACAAGCAAATACAAGCAAGCAAGCAAGCAAGCAAATACAAGCAAGCAAGCAAGCAAGCAAGCAAGCAAGCAAGCAAGCAAGCAAGCAAGCAAGCAAGCAAGCAAGCAAGCAAGCAAGCAAGCAAAAAACAAATACAAGCAACAAATACAAGCAAGCAGGCAAACAACCAACAAATTTACAAGCAAGCAAGCAAACAACAACTACAAGCAAGCAGGCAAACAACCAACACATTTACAAGCAAGCAAGCAAACAAGACAGCAGGCAGGCAGGAAGGCAGGAAGGCAGGCAAGCAGGCAGGCTTGCACGGAAAGCAAAACAAGCAAACACACAAAGCAACCAACGGCCAAAGAGGCGAATGGAAGAGTCACAAGCTGATCACTACAAGCCTGGTGTAGTGCCTCCTTTTGGCTCGGAAAGGAATCCTCCTTCGGGTTCGTTTATCTCAGGCACCCCGCACCAGCCTGTCTCCAAATCTGGAACTTTCCGGGGCCCCTCTAAAGTACTCTTCATACGGGTTTCCTTACAAGGTTTATTTAAGCTTTGGATGTAAGGGAGTCAGCAATCTTTTATCGTAACATGAATCGCCCACGGAGCTGGGACACCCAGGCACTTTTGCCTGCCTCTGCTTGGGCTGCAGTGATTGCTTGACTCGCCTGTCGCTTGGCTGAGTCGTCCAGAAAGCACCCAAGGGTGGCAATGATCTGGGATATATCCCTTTCGTAGGGCTTTCACAGAAGCTCTCTCTCACTCACACTTTACATTACATTATCGCATTATCTTCTCCTCGCTTCTCAACACTTCCATCATTGTCTGAAGAATTTACAATTGCAGTACCATCTGATTTTTTTTGTCACTACTTGCTCATCTTTCTGGATTGCACCCAAATGCTTGAGGGAGATACCATGGATGTTCAGAGCATACTTTTGAGGGACCGTAAGTCTGAGCACACCTGGGGATCGGTTCAATGAGCTGCCCGCGTGCAATCTGGCTATGTGTCAAAACAGGGAGACAGCAAACATGGCGGTGTTTCTTATGGCCTCCCTGAGATTGGCATTGTACCCTTGACCAACACAAACATATACATGTGTCGTGACCAAGGGTCAGACGTGCTGCTGTGGTGCTTGCAGCAACTTTTCACTTCAGGGACGAGTCAGCACAGCAAGAAGAAACAACAAGAACAAGGAACACCGTTTTGGGGCTGACCATTCTTCCCTTGGAACTTGCCCAAAATAGAAAACACAAGCAATGCCCTGGGGCGCCAAACAGTTGTGGTTTGGCTGTTCTTGCGCGGTGCCCCACGAGCAACGCGGCCTGCTTGGACCGCTCCATGTCCCGGCGTGCCTCCTCTCGGCACCAGAGACACGAGTCGTGCAAAACACAACACGTTTCCGGCTCCAAGGAAACTCGGCGGAATCCAACCATCTGGAGGCGCCTCAGCTTCGTGATTCAAAGTGGAACCATGCCAAACCTAAATCGTCGTATGGCCCTATGCTGATGTTAACGTGGTGACACGGCTCACATCAACAGCTCGTGGGCAAGCTGAAAACAAGTGGAGTACGATACCTGGTACGGACACGCACTTTCCGCATCTCGACAACGCATAAGCGGTGCTGAAAATAGGGTACATAAAGCCCTCTACTAACAAACCGCTTTCGCGGAACCTTTCGGGGTGCTTTCGCTGCCACATGTTTCGCTCTCGTGGGCATGTGTTTTGTAATGATCACTTTTACGGAGCTTTCGCGGGCAACACAGAACGGCAAACATGCACTTTCGCGACGCTTTCACGCAGGCTCTTCTTCAACTACTTTCGCCGCAAGCTTTCGCGGGCTTTCGCCCCCCATTTTAGTTTTCGCGGGGCTTCGTTATGAGAGGCCCTCAATTAACTCCTTTCACAAGGGTTGTTGGCGCTGCCCACATGTTATGAGTCAGAAACAGTCGGACGACATGATCCCAGAGTAAGTTTGAAACGGTATGAACGAGATCAGCTAAGTGATGGCTTCCTTTCGACCTGCCGATCTGTTGGTTTTCAAGCCCCCCCCTCCCACTGCATGTCACATTGTTAGATATCATTACAAGTTTGATCCAATGTAGCATTGCCCCAATCCCGATAATAGGAGCCAAATTTGGAAACCATTGCCAAGACACAAACATGGTTTCCTCAGGCACCCTTACAATTGTCATCTAGAATTGGGTGTGGGTCAAAATTAAGCCACCAGGGGACCGCCTGCTTTAGTCATGGGTTCCATTTACCAGGGTTCCATTTTGGGTACCCATTTTTGATGCACAGCCAATTCCTGGTGACCATCTCGATCAACCAAGTGAACAGGGGTTCTAACCATGGAAAACGTTCAACATCGACTTTTCTACGCCAAAGGGATGTTCCCCAAAGGGAGTGTCCCCACTTGGGTGCCGTAGATCCCCCAGCAAAAAGTCTAACTTTTTGCTGGTTAAAAGGAGACACGCGGGGAATCCAAAAAGTTCAAGTCTAAAGGTCCAACCCAACAGCAGTAGAGCTCCAAAGAGGACATTTCTCCACCGCCTCGCCAGTCGAAGGCGGCGTTTGCCCGCCGAAAGCAAACGCCGCAACGTGACCTTCGCTCCTGCGAGGCCTTGCCGGCGATGGCTGCCAACTTTCTCGCGGTCTCCTGATGCGCGTGGAATGTCGACCCTCTACCAAAAAAGGAGGTATTTACCATTGGCCATGGAAAACCAGGTTTTCCCAAAAATACCTTGAACAAAGCGGGTATTTAGAGTAGGGGGAACACTCCCGAGTGAGTTTTCGTACCTCTCGAGCATGCCATGCTGCCAAGCTTCTGAACGCCTGGACCGCCCAGCAACTCAGAAAATACCCCCACGCCTCGTCAAAGGACGCGCCTCCTAAACCTGAGCGTGAGATCCAGGGTTGCTCAGACCGGAAAACTTCCAATAGGGGACACCTGTGTGCAACGTCAGCTTCTTGTGACTTCAAGTCAACGAGGGTTCCACACGAACAAACTAAACACTTTCGGGGCCTGAGGGGCCAAATATCTCTAGTGTCAAACCTGCTCTCCCCTCACCAGCTGTGTCCCCTGACACGGGGTCCGTCAAAGCGCTCAGAATCATTCCTGGATCATTGAAACCACTCGCTGCAGGGTAGGAATGTCACTTTGTGTACGTGTCAAACCTTAAGAACGGCGGTTTTCCTTTTGGGTTCTCTTTCAACCAGGGTAAAAAGAGTACCGTCAACGAACCCCCCCTTTTAACGGGCACCCTGAGCATGCCACGCACTTCGCGTACTGCTCGATCTGCGCCCTGCAGGCTTCGCAGACTTCAAAGGAGCCCAAACAGCCATTCGCCGCAACCCGTAGCCAAAACGTCCCCCCCAACACCCCCCCTCCCCCCAAAAGCAAAGTGGGTTGCCAACTTTACGTGTGCTCTCAACATCTCAACACGGAAACTGACCAAAGTCGATTCCCAGACTGCCCTGTAGTTCCATGAGTTGCGTCATGATTCAAACACACGCTTGCCAAAATCACCAACATTGTCCCATACATAATGTACTGAGGCTTCAATCTTGGTTGACCACCTGTGGCTCTTTCTCTTGCGCCGGTTCCCTGGAAATTCTCATTCAAGCTGGAAACGCCCGGTTTTGGAACCCTTGCTTGGTAGTAGGTGCTCCAAACCACAGGCATGCCGTTGCTTCGCCGGGGTCTGGCCTTGGAGGTATCTTGCTTGGCCAGCGCAGCAAGGGCATCCTCCGGAGCACTCACACACTTGCAAGCACACGTCGCCCTGCGCGCAAAAACATATATCATTCACATTTCGCTGCCTCATATTTGGCCACCAAAACATCTATATATGCTCATCCTACCCCACATGCATCCTCAGTGCGTAAAAAGCATCAGGAAACTCCTGTTCCACCACTGTTCCACTTATCTCTCTTAGGCTTGCAACTCATGCATGATTGAGTCGTAGGTTGCATCTCCTGCTTGCCTAGCTTGCAAGAGCGGCCTTGGCTGTTCAGGCAATCAACTTCGACTTGCCTTTGGCCCACCCACACAGTCAAGAACCCCAAGCAACTCCGGATAGTTTTATGTGCCGCTTTTCCTCATCAAACTCGAGGAAGCGGACAAGCAAAAAACCAAACAATTTTACCAGCACAATTCAAACAACACAAACCCACAACATATGCAATCCTGTACGTAATCAAACAGTCACGTGTCGCCCGAAACAGTATTTCTGCCATATGCCAACAGCATCCTTACTATGATGCAATCATGGTCCTCCTTGGCCTTGAGGAACTCCTTGTGTCTTTCCAAGTCTTCACCTACAAGGTCCTCGGTCACAACTCATGCCGTTCAAACTTGCCATCATGAATATGAGCCCCGTGCCCGAAGGGGAACACGGCGTGTCCGATACATGTATATGTATATGTGCGCATACACGTATGTATATATATATATATATATGTAATACATATACATATATACATATGCACATGTATGCATATTAGCACACATATACATATGTAGAAATACTATATATTGAATTTAGACATAACTTTGCAACCAATAACAACTCTGCAAGAGCCACAAGCTTTCTCAAGGCGTCTCAAGCCCAGGGACAAGGGAATCGCTCGGGCTCGGACGTCGTCACCGGCAATCTTGCTCAGCAAGGCTTCCCGCCAGGCCTTCGGCAGACAACCGCAGCAGAAAAAGCAACACGGAAGGCTTTCTCAGTTGTTCAGTGACCCTGGAAAAAAAAGGGAACCCTTTTTTGGGAAGACCATTTTAGTGGGGCAGCCACCCAACAAAAAGTGAAAAAGGGAGCCACTGAACAACTGAGTTTTAGAAGAGTGGACACAGGTTTCCCAGGGGACTCAGGGGTTACTGGTTTCCCTGGACATGTTTCCGAGACATTGCATGCCGTCATTGAATCCGGTCGAGAAGGGACCGCGTTCTTGTCAATCACTCATCCGTGAGATAAACACATGAACAAACTCCTCGCATTTTGAAAACACACACACACAAACAAAAACACAGACCTCATCTTGGCACTAACTTGAATCAATCATTGAGTGAGCATTCCTGAAACCACTGCGCGAACACTTAGCACACGCTGGCTGAAGATCATTTCTGCGCTAACTTTGGCTGGATTCTTGCAGCCGAAAATGGGTCTCTGGACCAATCCAGTTGTCTATCCTTGGATGTTGGTCTTCCAAAGGCTCGGAGCCTTTCCCCGTTCAAGGAAACTTCTCGGCATTCGCTCAGGAGAAGTTGTAATGCTTGTTGATCGGCTTCTTCACGTCCCAAATGCAGGTCATCCCATCCGGAAAGGTGGCCAAATCTCCAGCCGCGATGTCCACGCCCTGAGCCGTCAATATTTCTATGTCCCGATACGGACTTTCGGTCCATTTTCCAAGGGATATTAGGGGCTCGCGTGACCCATGCCATCCCCTTGCCCAGCGGACATGGAAACAACAGGTTGACCTTTTGGAACCAGGAAAACCCAGAAATCAGATCAGAACAGGTTGACCCTTTGGAACGTTGACTGAAGAATCAGGGAAACGCAAAGGTCGAAACTCGGTTGCTTTCTGCTCCCCTGCTAAAAGTTCACCTTTTAGTTGCTTAGTGGAAAACCCATTAGTTGGCAAAAAGTTAAAGTCCTAACATCCCTTGGCAAAAAATCAACAAAGCAAACATGGTCGCTTTGGTTGGGCTCACACAACAGAGCAATCGCGCTTGCAAAGAACGAAGGGGTATGTCAATGATCTACTGGGGCTTTCTTTGGCTCCTGTATTTTACAATGATCAAACTCACCCCCAAAGTGGTAGATACAAGGAGGTCAATAAAACGATTTCTCGCCTCCAGCTCCGCCCAGTCCCCGGTGGGCGTCACCGTGACCTCGCCTTCCAGGATGTACGCGGTCTCCGTGCCGCTGTACTCCCAGTCGAACTTGGACACGCCACAGCCCCAGGTCGGCCAGGAGGAGACTCCCAGCTGTTGGTCTGCCGCCTCCTGGGGGAGAAACAAAAACAGAAAATGGAGGTTCAACTTTGCTCTTGCCTCTAGTTTAGTGTCTCCCAAAAATTGAAAAGTGGTTCTTTAGCTCAAGTCCTTGGACATTTTCTCCACTTTGATGGCGGGCTTGAATCTCCTCGTGACTTTGGACTGCCGTGCTTGCGACAGGCTTGAGGAGACAAAGGCCGCTGGCAAGTACAAAAGCAGCCCCAGCAAAGCCAGGCCGGTCACTCGCCGTGCCATTGGAAATCAATCCGGGCGCGCCCCAAGGATTGGCTGAAAATCGCTGGCGGAAATGTAGGACCCAGCTTGGTTGCTCTTGACCCCCCTGCAAAAAGTTTAACTTTTTGGGGGTTTAGTGTAAATCCCCAGGCGACCTCGCCTACCGAGAGCTCCTCCGCGACCTTTTCCCCGTGGCGCCACGCCCTCTAAGGTCTTTCCCCTAAACCTGAGCCCCTGGGCAAACGGATTCACATCGGCTGCAATCTGCTGACGAACATCTCCAAGCGAAGGCACACGATTGACACTCCCAAAAAATGAGTGTTCGCTTGAACCCGATCTTGCATCTACGCATCCTCAGAGGATGGCTCCCCATTGGCTTTAAGCCAAGCAAGTCTGGCCTTCGCATTGGCTCGAGTTTTCAGCATCTCACCTTCATCCTGAAGGGCATACCGGCCGAGCTGCAAGCATGTGCGGATCGCGGTGGGATCCATTGCTTTGGTCAGAGCATCTGCAATCTGTGCCCCACTCGGCACCCATCTCAGAGTTATCCCCGACTTCAACTGTTCCTTAATCAAACGGGCCTGAAGAAGTACTCTAAACTCTTGGCAATTGGGTGGTGCAGTGCGGCTCACCAAATCATAGAGGCTTTTGCAGTCCGTGGCAGTGGTGGTTCCTGTCAGGCCCTGTGCTGAGACCGGGATGGGAGGTACCTCTTCTTCAGAGTAAGTGACACTTGCAATTGCTGGAGGAAGCTTCAGAAGGGTCTGATCTCCGAGTTTCCAGGCATCGGACGGTGATATCATCCACGACCAAAACAGTCTAATCCACGACACGTTGTCAAGGGCTTGGGCTAAAGCCATGGTTTCTGCTGCCAACGTGGAGGTTACAACCTTTTGGATTTTCTTCGAATGCCATGAAATGGGATTAACGGGACTCCTCTGGTTCACTTCCAATTGAGTGTTGGTTGCAAATATGAACATCCCTTGATATGCGTCCGTGGTCTTGGCTGACATGAAAGAGGCATCTGAGAATGTCAAGAACCTCACGTCCTGAAAAGGAATGGGCTGAATCTGAATGCTTACCTGCGAATTGGCTTTGGCTTCATGAAGCAAACGGTTGCCATCAATTAAATCCTGTACCTGGGCCTGATTTACCCTCCCTTGCATAAGTCCCAACCGGTGTGACAAGTCTGGGCGGGTGTTGACGGCAGCATACTGAAGGCTACCAATCAAGGCACGGAACTGCTGGCGTTCAGATTCCGACACGGATTCCTCGGGATTGTTCCGTCTGGAACGGGCAAGGACAATTGGATCGATGTCCTTCACATACTCTTCCTGCTGAAGCACAATCTTCCCTGACCTCTCTTGGCGAATTTGAATCCCAGTGAATTTGAACACTTCACTCTTTTTGGCACCAAAAGGGAATATCTTTTCCAGTTGCTGGATGGCATCATCAAACACAGCATCTCCACCACAAAGGCCGTCATCTACATGCACACCTATGGCTCCATGGACAGTGTTGGTTCTGGGATCAACATGAAGAAACAAACAAGGGTCAAATGGGCTCACTTGAAAGTTCAGTCCCAGAAGAGTCTTTCTGAATTCTTCATACCACAGATATGGTGCGTCCACTCTACCATAAGCTCCCTTCAAGAGTTGACAAATTTCGGATGGCTGTAGTTTCATCTGCTCTCGCATTTCACTGGGCGGTTCCATACCGAGCAATCGTTGATCCTTGGCGCTGCCTCTCAGAAAGGCAGTTTTCACATCGAAGGATGAGAGTTTCCACCCTCGGCTGGCAATCATCTGCAACAGCAACATTCTGCCAAGTCTGCTGAGAGTTGGGCTGTCTCTTGGAATGTTTTCAATCTCAGGGTCCTCATATCCTAACACAACCAAACGGGCCTTAGCTTTCTTTGATGGTTTCTGAGGTACCTTGGTATTGTCAGCATCAACATCCTTCCAAGTGAGAATCCATCGACATCTCAGGATATTCTCTTCAGGCAATTGATGTCGCAGGATCTTGGTCACGGTTCCGGTGTCCAGCCATGATGCAACTTCCTGGTGTTTCGCTGCTTGAAACAGTTTCTGCTCCTCAGGCTGAAGACCCGCCAGTTTAACTTCGGACTTTTGGCGCTTGGCTGCGGAAACCACTAAACCAAGGTGTTCCTCCTCCCCATGATGTGCCCATCGATCCAGATCTGCGGCTGTGAGAAAGACTTCACATTTCCATGCTTCTGTGCTCTGAAACAGACTGGCGTCATCCTCCGGCACAGGAACCTCTACCCCATCTGGTACCCTGGTTTCCCCTATCTCTGGAATGCCTGATGTTTCAGTCTGCGAGGGTGCCCTAGACACTGAGGGTTCAACATCGGGTTGCTCTATTTCGGGATTTCGTTCTGGGTGCTCACTGGTCGGCGCACTCTGATCCGGCCGGGAATGGGATCCTGATGGGATTTCTGGTGGAGCCCCAGTTGCTGGTGCCCGAGTTCGAGGTATGGTCAAAGTGTCAGGCACACGCGTCCAATCCTGCAATTGCACGACTCCGGGTGGAATGATCTGCTGAGTTGGACCTTGATGTTCAACCTTGCTAAACTCAACTGCGGATGTGGGACGCACATGTTCAGGTGGTGCACGGAACAGCTTTCCCGACATCGTGACCCAGGTGACTTCTTGGCCTTCTTGTTGAACAACCTTCATGGGACCTATCCAGGCCCCATCACCGACTTTCTTAGTTTTCCATACCATGACCCAATCCCCTGGCTTGAAGTCACTTCGGAAGGGTCGTGGGCGACTCACAAGTGCTCTCCGGATGGCTTGATCATTATCAAGTTGGACAAAGGCGCGGCGTGCCGCCTCACGGCGTTGCAACTCTCTTCGGAATCGCACTCCTTCCGGAGTTTGGGACTCTGCCAATGCATGCGCGGGAATTTCAACATCTGATGTGACGGATGCGGCTACCCGAGACAGCTTCCCAAACACAAGCACTTCGGGCGGAAAACCTCTTACCCTGGTCCACTGGTTCTTTACCATGCAAGCCTGGGCTAACGCACACTGAAATTCATGGAAATCAGGGATGCCAACATCACGGTCCATCCGGTTGAGGATTTCCTGCAAAATGCCTCCATGTCTTTCTGCCTTGGCGTTTTGCCAATGTCCTTCTGCCGCAATGGTGGTTCCTCTGATGTTGAATCTTTGAAGGAAACTGGCAAACATGTCTGAATTCAATTCCCCTGCGGAATCAACATGGAGGTGGTATGGCGCTCCAGCCCACTGAATCCACCCTTGCAGCACGGCGTTGATGGCACCTTCCGAATTTTCATGCTGCACGGCAACGGCTGTTTGATAACTGGTGGCGTAATCTACAAAGTGGTAACAGTTGAATTCTTGGCCTGCTTGGTTCTTCCAACTGATTCCATCCATGGCTACAATGTCACCAAAATCTAAATCGTCCTTGACTGCCGCTGACCTCTGAATCTTGGGTCTCTGCAACTCCTGGCAGGTTGAACACTTCATGTCCGCAACGGCATTGACCATGTCACTCGGCCAATTCTGCTGTCGGAGGACATTTTGCAATTTCTGGCAATGTGGGTGACCAAGGTTTCCATGCACCTTGATGAGTGCCCTGCGCTGCTTGGGTGGCAGTTGCAAAAATGCCGGCCCATGATCACTCGAAGTCAAATCTATGATTTCTCGTTGAGTGAGGTCCTCAGTCACGCCTTGCGATTCCAATCTCTGCAATTCGGCTTCGCCCTGCGGGTCAGGATCTCGCTCCCGTGGAGGCTCGGGCGGCTTTGTTTCACTGACATTCCCATACCCAATTATGCTAATGCTTGACGGTGGCATGGGACGGTAGATCTGCTTGGTCAACAATTTTTCCCATTTTTCCCAGTTTGGTTCCACTTCAATCTTTCCAGAACGTCTGTGAACAAAGGCCATGCGTCGGTACGGTGCTGCTCCAACGTCCTTTTCCTTGGCAAGTGGTTGATGTCTACTGACCCCTCTACCCACCATGACGTATTTTAGTTGGGCATCATTCCAAGCACTTTGCACGGCATCAAACAAGGCTCCTTGCTCAATCACCTGTCTTTCCCTTGGAGGTGCACTCCTACGGGCCAACTCAAAAATCGGCTCCCAAATTTCCTTCGGATCTGCCTGAATTCTGGGTCGTTTGCTGGACTCTGGAGTCTCTGGCTCGGGATATTCCCGGGGACGACGGATCTTGAAGCGAATCCTCCGCTTCTTCAGGATTTTAACGGCTTCACTTACGGCCGTGCCCGTCCCCGGTTCGGATTGGCGCTTGTTGGCCGGACGCTCGGACTGCACGGGAAATGCATCTGCCACAGTGACCGATGATGGCAATGCTGACTGAATCAACAACTTTGCTATTTGACGGGCGAACTTCCGTGGATACTGTTCAGTGAAAGTGGACCGATTCATCCTGCCAGTCTCTGTGACCACACTTCCTTGGACTTGCTGATGTGAGTGGTCTCGGTTACAGAACCGATTCGAAAGCATCTGCCACATGCGATCATCTGTGGTCAGGACGTTCATTCGCTTTCGAATTGGCATTCCGGATTCCGGATCACAAAGCTGACCGACACGACACATGTCAAAACGGCAGGACTTCGTGTTCTGGTGCACCGGTTTCATCTCAGGGCAATCAAACATCTTGGATCCCTCTGGTTGCTCCCAATGCAAATGTCCACCCATCTGAACCTGATGTTCTGCCAGCACGATTCCTAGGGCAATTTGCCAGCACGCATCTGCACGATTCTGGCACGCTTGCTCCCAGGCTTCTAGCGACCGGCTGGCATTGAACTGTGACCATTTGCACCAGGCCTTGCACACCGGACTGAACCACACATGCTTCGGCTTCCGTTGCACCAGGTGTTGAAACAATGTGCGACGCCCGGAGGTGGTGCTCAGATCAGCACTCCCTTGATGCATGCGGATTGCCCTGCCTCCCAATTGATTGACCTGGTGAGTGATCTGGCTTTGGTGGCTACAAAACACTTCAAGAACGTCAATCTGGTACTTAATGGGCGATCCCTTAACACTCTGACGGGTTTCCTCTAATTCCTTGTTGAATTGATTTACCCAGGTCCGAATCTTTCCGGCCGGAGTGAGGGACCTGTCGACTGGCATGCTGTGCAAACATTCCCGGGGAACCGTATGAAGCGCATCATGCCACTGTTGATCACTGACTGTTGGCGTATGCTGTCTGAAATTGTCTGGTGGCATGTGGCTTGTTTGCACACTCTCGGATGCGCTCACATGTCCGTCTCGGTGCCCTTCAGCCGGTCCCGCTGATGCAGGTGTTGGATCACCTCCTGCAAGGCCTTCTCGATGTTGCACATCCGGCTCTGCAGTGCCTGCACATCCGAGTCGGTCTGGCTTCCCTGAGACTGGTCCTGTTGCGGGATCTGCCACTGGTCCTCGTCCTCCTCCCACTTGGTGATCTGATCCTTGGGACTCTGTTTCAATGCCACTGCCATTCTCTTCAGCTGACTGGGCTGTTCCTCCATCTCCAACGTCCTCAGATGCACATACTGGATGAACGTCTGGTGCTCGCGCTTGCTGGACCCCTCGTAGTGGCTCACAAACCAACTGGTCCACTTCAGGTCGCTGAATGCCTTGGCAAATGACTGTCCCTTCTTGGCCGCTCCAAATGCGATCTTCTCGTGCTCCAGTTCGTCCCTCGTGAGAGTCTCGACTGGTGGCTGTGTCTCTTCCTGGATCATCTTCTGAAGGTTCTTGAGGCGGTCGGCCAGTGCTAGCGACATTGGTGTCTCTCGGACGTTTCACTTCGTGGTCGGTGACACCCTGCACACTGGCTTGAGCACACTGATCATTCAGATTCGCATTATCACTTGGCAACTCACCTCTACATTTGCTCAAGGGGCTCACGGTCTGGAAAGGCTCAATCTGGATTGCACTCACTCTGACTTTCAGCTCACACGGAGCGGGCGGTGCAGCATCTATTGTGCTATGGCTGATAAGGGCCGTGTCACTCAGGTCATCTGGCAATATGTCATTGAAATCAAGCAGAAACAGATTTCGGCTGGACAAATGCACGGTCACTGTTTTCTGAAGTTTCTGGAATGTGATTTCTTGCCGACCTGTGTCTATGACAGCTCCCAGTGAACACAGCAATGCATTCGAAATGAGAAATGGTGTGCCGCCTTCTACAACTGCAATTTTCACACACAGCCCCTGCTTGTTGATTGGTACCATGAGTGCGGTGTGGCTCGTGAGGGTGCTTTGATTTCCAAAACGAAACACCATGCGGCAAGCACACTTTCGGACACTCTGGCGTACCAACTTCGGCAACCCATCCAAAAACTCTGACACCTGCCGACTTCCCATGACGCTCTGTGAGGCTCCGAGGTCCACAACACCTTTGGTTCCATGTGACGCAAACAACGTTTCCATCACTTCAGTGTTGGAGGCGTGTTGGGAAGTGGCTGGAATCAACGGTGGCTCCTGCTTTTCACTTCTTCGGCGGATCACTTCTCTAAGATTCCTGCGTGCGGGCCAGGAAACTGTGGTGTGACATGCTGTGAAAACCTCATGGACCTCCTTTGAACACAAATCTGACATGGATGAGTCCTGAAAGTTCAGGGCGATCTCTGGAATCTGCATGAGGGCTTCCGACGTGTTGTGCTGGGGTTCACTTCCGGATGCGGCAAATGACACTGGATACTGACCACTGGAGGCTGACTGCTGTCCCTTGTTCGGGCACTCTTGTTTCCAGTGACCACGCTGCCCACACAACCTGCAGTTGGACTCCATGATGCGCTGTGACAAGGTCTTCTTGCCTTGTCCCTTGCCGGAAGTCCATTTGCCTTTGGACTTGCCCTTGCCTTTGCGAGGAGCCCAAAAACCACGGTACTTGGCCTTGTCCCCCAAACGTCTGCGGGCATCCTGATATGTGGAAAACAGTGCGGCGAGCTCGGTATCATTTTGCAAGGTCTCGGTGGCCGCATCCTCAAACTGAGCCACCAGAATTGCATCTTCATCTCCTTCACACCGCAACTGCTCCTGAATGTCTTCCTCTGTGAGACCCTCCATCTGAAAGGCATCTGCATCTTCCCCTTCATCTTCTCCGGCATCTTCTAGATGAAGTGTGGCCTGATCATAGGTCTTGTTGCGACTCTTCTTGATGCCCGTGTAGTCCTGAAAGAAACTTGTGCCCAACATCCGAACTGCCGCATTCACCTTCGGCATGGTAAGGACATTGCCGGCCTCTGCTCCACTCTCCACGAGAACGCGCTTCTTGTCCTCGGGTGCGAGTTGAGAGTTCCTCAAAACAACATAGGCTTGGAGCTCTTTGATGTCGAGCCCTTTCTGTAACATCTCCAACCATGCCACATCTGCTCTGGCCAGGTAGGAGTCGTTTGTCTCATCTCCCTTCTGAGTGATCTTGAATAAGGCTCGCTCGGCGGCTTCAAACTTCTTCTCCAATGGCACTTGACCCCAAGTGCCTCCCAGGATGGAAATTATCTTCTTCACCGCCTCCATGTCGCCCGTCTTGAGCTCTGCCTGTTGTAACTGAAGCTTCTGAAAGGCTGATCCACTGCAACCCAAGATCAACCTGGTGATGAGCTCCGGGTACTTGTCCTTCGGCCAGACATTGGCCACCAACTCCACCTTCTGCGACCATGTCTCCAAATTCTCTCCACGGCTCGGGTCGAAATTCGGCACGAGCTGCGCGATCTGCGTGGGAACCCCTGTGAATCCCCCTCCTGTTTCTCCCTGCGCCATTGCAACCAGCGAATGCGGTCCTCAAAACTGCAATCACCCAACTGCAAAAGCCACTGCACCTGGTCTCTCGTTCAGACCTCCGGTTTCTTTCCACCTCCCTGGCCTATCGTCCAGGCCGCCGGCAGCGTCTCCCTGAGACTGAAGCTGCTCACGCTACCAATGTAAATCCCCAGGCGACCTCGCCTACCGAGAGCTCCTCCGCGACCTTTTCCCCGTGGCGCCACGCCCTCTAAGGTCTTTCCCCTAAACCTGAGCCCCTGGGCAAACGGATTCACATCGGCTGCAATCTGCTGACGAACATCTCCAAGCGAAGGCACACGATTGACAGTTTAGAGGAAAACACCTTTATTTCCCAAAAAGCTAAAGTCTAAAGATCCAACCCAATAGCAGTCAAGACAGAAGCATGAAACAATCCTCTCCCCCATACGCCACAAACTCTGTCCACTAACAAGTTGCTTGCATTTCTTCGCATGCTCCTTGTGATCCTTGCACCGCGGTGCTTGGATACCAAATATGCTGGCCATTGGCGTCAGCGTAGTGTGCGTGCTGGCCGCTTCCCGACCTTCCTTAGTTCATGTCCTGAGCTTCTGCTCAGTCCCCCACTGCAAGCACCACGTGCAGTGGCTGGTTTGAAGGTGTTGCGACGACTGTTGGACGTCCTTCAGACCTCCCTTTCAAAGGCTTGGGTGACTCATTTCTCCTACCATGCTGAACTTTTCCTCGAGGCATTGAGGGCCTGTGACCTTCAAAAAAAACAGATATAACCAGCACCTTCTCCGGGCTGGCAAAAGTTGATAGCTTGCAACTTGCAAGGATATGCAAGTTAAACACACCGCATCTAAAACTTTTGGCTTCTGAGTTTGGGCACCGCTGTGTAGGACGGTCCCCAGTTTCTCTAATGCTATGCCGTCTCTCTGACCGAATATAGTCAGTGCAAAGCTCCGGCTGCAAACATAAGACACATATTGCTGGATATCTGCGAACCAAAGACCGGCCGCGACGCACCTAAGCCGTTGATTGGGGTCCGTTGGGCCATTCAAGGGGATCCTAGATGTTGAAAAAAAAACCCTTTGGTGTCCATCTCAGCATTGCTGTATGGCGGATATCAGTTCACATCTATGAATCCATGTCCAATTGCTCCCTCTGAACGTTAAATAGCGCGACTGCACAAACCAAACAACAATCCATTCTTTGTGGTTTCATTAAACAACGGGTCAACCGTGATGGGCCATTCGGTCAGGGTGTGTCTCAAAATAGGGACCCTCCGGCTGCACAATTTCCTTTGGGTTTCCCTTAAACGCCCTCCAAAGGAGGTAGCCTCAAACAATCGCCCACCCATTCAACATCAGGGCCACGTCCGTCGGGCTGCAAGCTCTACGCTGGGCCTCCGTCTCTGCAACCATCGCTGGATGCGCGGCAAAACTCACTCAGCCTACCCTAGCAAAATGCTGATTGCTGGCCTCCCATGACTCAGGCCAGATTTGCTGCCACAAACGACGGTGCCTTGCAGCAACTGCACGCATGCGCTGGTTTTTGAGCGTAGCTGGGCTGGGTCTGGGCTGGAGAGGAGTTGAACACCTCGCTTCAAACAAACATCTGCCCGTCTATGGGTTGGTCAAGTCAAGTAAGGTGTCCCATCTTTCCTGTGCAAAGGAACGCCAAAGGTAACAATGGTCCCAGAAGGAGTCACTGACTGCACATCCGTCTGACAAACTGAGCGCCAGTGACTGAACCGTTTTGCTAGGCCCCCACCGTTTGGCAAAAGGACATTTCTGTATCTAATCTTCTACGCTGATTGAGCCAGGCCAGGAGTTCAATAACACACATTCAGCTGACTTGTCCAAAGGACGCGGAAATAAAAGGTCGAGCTCCTGGGACCATGACTAGACTTGATAGGATTCTCAAAGGTCAAACAGCTTGTGCTACTGATCCTGCCAGGACGTTGTATCATAAGCGGCAATGCTTCCACGGTTGGCCACCTTGTGCAAAGTATGCACCTGAAAGGCAATCCATGATAGCGTGAGCAGCAACCAACCAACCAACCGACCGACCAACCAACTGAAAGCAACAACAAGCGAGGACGCCAGTGAGCAAGAGCGCGAACAGCCAAACACAAGCATGCCAACAAATGATCAAACAAGGAGACATAGCAACTGCAACTCGCTTGATCCCGGCACGAGCCTTTTCGCCCGGCCGCCAGCACTTGCCAACCCCAAGTGGGCTCCTGCACCTCTTGGGCTGAAAATCGGGGTCTGCTGACCCCTTCAGTTTGATGTTGCTGAAGGGAACATGCCTCTGCGTGTTTCGCTTGGTTTAGCCAAATTTATGCTTTTTGCTTGTCTGGCCTGAGGCTCTCCCGCTCAACCGCATTTGGTAGATGGCTGGCCTGGCGCCGGGTCAAACCGCTCGTGAGAAGTTACCAGCGCGTGTACAGTCGGAACCTCGCATAGCGGCACCACAATAGCTTGAAGTCACGGTACGTACAGATCTCACCAACATGTGCACTCAGTGCGCTCTGTCCCTGTAAGCAAAAGAAGTGACTACGTTCGCACAACGTCACTACGTCAAGAGCAAATCCACACCAACTGGAAAGCAACGCTCAAGAGCGCAGATCCAAGGAATTCGCGTGGACTCCACGTCGCAAAGCATGGGACACCCGCTCAGGACTACGTCCCGAAAACACAAGGGGACACCTGCGACAGCCTCTACCGACAAGCGTTGGAACGTAACAAACCTGCATGGGAAAAAGCGAACAGGACGATTTTGGGCAAGAAAGGACGACATACCACAAGCATCCAGGGCAAACGAGACATAAACCGACGCATGCCGATGACACAGATCTTTCTTTGACTATTACAATGCCACCGCCACGCAAGCAGGAGCAACCATCGATACGCGGTCGGCAATCGCGCACACAGGATTCCAGCTGCCCTGTCAAGAAGAAACATGGAACGTGAACGGGATCCCCTGTCTGACCGTTTTGTCTGGGGACCCTCTTTCAGATTCCAAGTCTCGGATTCGAGAGGCCCTGCCTTGAGCCTGTCCTCACGCCTGAGGATCAAGCTTCCACTCGTGAGGCGGACCCAAGCATCACCCCAACCAAAAGGACACTCCCTTTAAACTGGGCAAAAGGAAATCAGGATCCATGCTTGACATCTAGAGGCCCTGCTCCCGAAACCTCAACCCCGCCTATTTCCAAGGAAAACCTCAACGTGGTCCGTTTCCTAGGCGCTTTCCTCAGGTGGAGCCAGCCCCTCCCAATTCCCTTCCCCACACAAGGAAAGTCCTTTCAACATGGCAAGCGGGTGGTGTTTGATCTGCACAAAACCGAAAGACGGAACCCTCAATCGTTTGCACAAGTTGAACTGATCTGAATCAAGTGCTTGACTGTTGCTAAAGCGGAACTATGGGCGGGGGGGGTGCTCAAAATGGTGCTCCCCTAAAATGGGTTGGTTTCTGTTTAAACCAAAGGGGGTTCACCATTTTGAAAAACAAAATACCACCTGCACACGACAACCCCACCTTGGCGCGCTTCTTGGCAGGCTCAGCCGCCTAAGAGCCACTCACTCGCTCGGCGCCGTCAAGGGGATTCGGTGCGGTGGAAACGATACCTGAACCAACCCTACATCACATCCGAAACCCTCCTGAACCAACGCTAAATCAACTCCAAAGCAACCGTCTCAACCCACCCGTACCAGCATAAACATATCCAAAACAACGCTACAGGGCGTTTTTTCTTTCAGTCTCCCCTTGAGAGTTGTGCCCCGTTTTGAGGCACACTCCAAAAGATCTGATCTGTTCAAGGTGTAGTTTCGATCAAGAGCTGGTATTTGAGTGAGCGTCAAAATTACTTATCTGGAGTGTTCTCGTTCCGTCCCGTATCGTTTTGCAGCTTTTCTCTCAGGTTTTGGGGTATCGTTTTTTGACGCCCCGAATTGTTTTAGAAAAACAACAAACTAACATGTGCATGAAACACTCCTACATAAAGTAAATGACGGTAATTATTGAAGCCGACTCATTTGGGTGATGTTTGAGTAGCCCAAATGTATACTTGGGACCCTCTCTCTCGGATATTTTGCCATTTAAGTTGGCTGGGGTTGACCCTCCGCTGGTATCAACTTGGGGCTCTCTGTGGGTCTTCGACGGGTCCCCGATGTCCCCCGCCTCATTCAGTGCCTCCCTGAAGGCCGTGCAGAAGTGCTGCACGTCCCGGAAGGAGCTGGCAGAACCGGGCGATGTGGGAGGAGCTGGACAAAAACCAGGGATTAAACTGATCCACCGACAAAGTGTCTATTTCTGAGGGCTGACATAGGAGGTCCTATGGGTCAAAGGGGTGGTCAACAACCGGGGAGAAAGAGAACTGATCCGTGCCTGCATGCCAGCGTCGTAAGATTTTTCCCAAGGCACTGTCAGCGCCACTTATAAGTGTGGGGGCAGCGGCAAATCCAGCGCACCCTGAATGCGTCCGGCCCCAAGCCCAGTCCACTGAGTGGGCAGAACTTGCGAGGTGCCGGCCGACCTTTGCAGCGCACAAACTGAGCTGGAAGCGCTTGTAGAGAGGCGCCGGAGCTACTCGGATGACGTTGGGCTTCCTGTGATCCACCACCTGGGCAGCACAGATATGCGTGTGGGTCAAAATGGGCACCCAAAAGGCCCAAAATGGAATGCTGGGTAATGGAACCAAGGACTGAAACCTGCAGTGCCCTGGTGGTCTAATTCTGACCCACAGCCATATGGGCAAACGCATGCAGCTGGTGACAACCAAACACGCAAAACACACCGAATGGCGTCAATGGGCACTGCGCCAAGGCTGCAAAACCGCTAAAAAAACGGCGCACCAGCCCACCAACCAACCGGCACGCTTCAACCCCCTGCCGTAAGGTGGCAGTGCCGGGAGTCTCTCCCCATTTCTTTCCGGTCTTTCTTAAAAGGATACATGAGATTTCAGGTCACCCCCACCTTCCCCAATGCGTCCGGCCCCTGCAGATGGTAGACGTATCACTAAAGGCTCAGGCCCAGGCGATGCCCCGCTTTTCCAGCGCGCCGAAGGTTGCAAGGCATGCTTCGGCCTACATGCAAACGAGGCTTTGAACATGGGTGACGCCCCATGCGGTTGGGGCCTGGTCTCGTTGCATGGCCCTTAGCGGGTAGTCAAACCTGAACTTGGAGGCCACACATTCGGTTTTGATGCATGCCATCCCCGAGAACCCGTTCCATCGACCTGCACCAGAATCTCCGGACGAACCCAGGGACGCAACAAATCCCCCTATCCGGCACAAGGATTTCCGGAAAAGCCCGAAGCGCACTGGCCTTTGGTTCTTGCCAGCCTACCGCACGCAAAACGTCTCCCGGACTTGCCTCACTGAACTTCAAGCTGAGTTGACAGCCGCGAGCTGCCGGTTCTGCAGGGGTGATCACCTCGGGCTAAGCTGCAGAGGTGGCATGCGAGTTGCCCAATGGCGAAGAGGGAACCTTGGGCTCGGTCACTCATTTTCGCCGGGAAACCGGCAAAGGGTAAACACAGGGGCTACCGATTGGCTCAAGACAGGCCATTTGCGAAGGCGTTGCCTGCCATGCATGGCAAGCGGTGCTCAAAGAACCCCATCACTGGTCATAAGTCTGCAACCAATGACTGCTTTCCGGGAGCCAACCCAAACTGCCAAGCGAAGAGCCAAGCGCCCGGCGGACAAGTCAGCTCCAAAAAGGTCTGAAAGGCAGAACTCGAGGTATGCCGTCAACAGCATGGACCTTGCCCGCCATCCGTCTGAACCCTCTGGACATCTCTAGTCTCATTGGATGGGATCTTGCCCCCTTCCATTTGCGTCTGCTTCGCGCACTTGGATGATGCGCCCAGAAACAACGTAAGCTGGGCGGCTTTCTCAAACGGCCTTCCGAGGCCGCATATTGAAAGCTAACCTGCGAAGCCAGAACGAGAAAACACCGGCGGGGGCAACTCGCGCAATGTTTCTGTTTTGTGATGCGCATTCTTGGCTAAGCACGTGGCTTCCCACGCAGCTCAGCCATGCTGGTCCTGACACTTGGCGACAAGGGCTTGTGCAGGAAGGTGTGCTTTGTGTGGCAACTATCATTGTGCAGAAAAATCAAATTCGGGGAAGCTGGAAGGAATTTGTCGGTCAGAGAATCCTGCAGTTCCCTGCGTGAGAAAAGGCCCCCTTAAGTTGCTGTAAGCCTCTAAAGATTGGGCCTCAGATCAGAACCTATTTCTCCGGGGGCAATCGTTAGGTGTCCGAAAGGTGCATCTTAGACCACATCTGCCGCGTGGTTGTTACAAGAAACACACAATGAACCTTTGGCGAACCAAACACGAAACAGACTTTGGAGCTGACATTGGGTCCACACCTGTCGAGACACACCCCTATACTCCTAGTCAGTGAAGCCCCACTTCACGTCAACAGTGTAGCGAAACCAGTGAAGTGAAGTCCTAACCTTGCAGGAAGCTGAGCGAAAGTGCACAATTCTGGGCTTATTCACCCAGAAACATGTGGAATCATGACAACCATGTCCAGCAGATTTGCAGTGAGTCGCTCTGCTGCTCTGGGAAACATTTAACCGACAAGGAACTCGATAAATGGCTGGCAGATGCTGGCAGGTTATTCCATACTGAATCAAACAACTGTGAAATCGAGCAGTTGGAGGCGCACAACAACCCGTTGTATCCACGCCATAACGTGATAAACTTCAAAAGGCTCTTTAGTCCAACTCTTTGGCCAAATGTATCCAAATTTGCCACGGGAGGACCTAGTTGCATAGCCTCCAACAGGCGGTGCATTTTTCCCAGCCCAATGTTCACTCATCACAGCTTCGTGCTTCCTTGCGCCATACTGTGGGTGGACGAAATCCATTACCTAGGAAACCCCAGGAAGGAAGGATGATTCCTTTGTAAATACCAACAAACATAGTGGTTTCAATCATGGTGTCTTTGGTGGTTTCAACCATGTCTTCAAATCCATTTCGCACCTAGGAAACACTGGCAGGAGAGTTCCCCTGTAAATACCCACCGACATTTTTTTGATTCAAAAGTCCACCGTGGCTTCAACGTGCCAGAAGTGGACTCCGCCGCCCTCCGCCCTCCGCACCCCGCGGGTGCCGGGGTGTCGGCTCCTGGCGAAGACCTCGAGGCTCGCGAGCAGCGCCACCGTCTGCAGCACCGGGGGGTTCGAGAGGCGCCAGGCGCCGGCGTCTGCCTGGCCGCGCGCGGAGCCGAGGGCTGGGGCGTGGAACTTGGGTGCTGTAGATCCCCCAGCGAAAAGCTTAACTTTTTGCTGGTTAAAAGGAAATATGAGGGGAATCCAAAAAGCTCAAGTCTAAAGATCCAACCCAACAGCAGTTGAGGTAAAGGAGGCCCCTTGGATGGGCGCCTGGAGGAAAGACCAAGCCACCAGAATGATGTGCCGGGCATTGGACTGGAGTGGTCGGAAATGGAAGGCTCTCTGAAAACTGGGCCGTGGCAAACAAACCAGACCATACATAGCTGTGAACAATGATCACAAGGCCCTCACAATGGTCGGTAAATTTATTTTGCCGGCTGAGGGACCTACGAGAAGGGCACTGTGCTGAAAAGAAAATAAGGCTAGCCCTCACTCACTTCCTTCCACCGGTGCATTTTTTGCGCGGAATCCCGTTGTTAGCACAGCTGACGCACACCTCACCCAAGAATCCTGGAACCTGAGTTGCTGAGGCACGCTCCTGTCTGAATCTACCCCAAGCATCGCATCGCTTGATTGGCTCTGTCAATCCGAGCAAAACATGGCACGTCATGCTCAAAACAACTCTGTCAGTTGCAAGAGATGTCATAAGTCCAACCTCACGCACAATGGTTGTCCATCCCCCGACTTAATTGCTGCCGAATTCAAGTAACATCAAACACGCGCTGCAAAGCACACATGTTAAGACAACATCTTGCTGAACTTGCTGCCCATTCAAGTGGGCAACCCCAAAACCCTTCATACCACGGCCAAAACCCAACCCCTGGGGCCTGCCTCTGGATCCCAGTTGTGCTCCATGTTGAAGCGCGTAGCTTGCTTCTGGCCTGGGAGCGTCACCGCGCTTACTTGAAACAATAGTGGTTCAAGCATGCTGAACCAAGGGGTTGGCCACCACCCCTGTGATCATTGGCTTATCATTGGATCCAAAAGCACAACTAGTGTTTGATGATGTCCTGGAGGAGTCAGTCAACTCCGTTTTGCTGGTTGGGTGCTTGAGATAATCGGCCACTCATTTCCTTGGCGAGTAAACCCCCAAGAGCAAACACTCACACTACTTGTTTTGGTTGCGATACACAGGAGACGCACGCACACACACACACAAACACTGTCGAGGGAAGCCAGCGCTAAGTACCAGGCCCCACCAGCCTGCCATCAGCGGCAAACCTGAAGCACCAGGATCTCCCCAATTGGCTAACCCTAACCCTTCCATCTGCAAATGATGTGCATGATTCTCACTCTCCAGGCACGAATTCTCACCTGCACCTTCTCAATCTGGTGGTCTCACCAGACTTTACCCTTTGATCCCGTGGGAATTGGGACGTTCGAGGGTATCCATTCCAGCGTCATTCTCAGCCCCACGCGCATTCCGACCCGAAGGCGCGCCGAACTTCCCCCCCCGCGCCTTTGCCATGGTGCTTGCTGTGGACGAAGAAGCCGCCGATGGCTCCGGGCCCGGAGTTGAGATACTTGTAGTTGCACCTGGCTAGTCAACTTTCTGCTTCGATACCCCTACTGTTTCCTTGAGAATCCCAAGACCCCGAAACCTGGAAGGCCACCATTTCCGCACCTCATCTCTCTTGAAAACCTGGCTGGCGGCCTCCAATGCCTGCCCTTTCATGGCCTTCTTGGTCGCCTTGTGATTCTCCGCTTCGGTTTCCGCTCGCTTTCTTAGGCAACACATGGGCTCCCCTCTGCGCTTCCCTTTCCGTATCAAGCGACTTGCTCCAGGCGCACCAGCACGCCCCGTCCACTTCCCAGTCGTGCAGCTTCAGGTCCTCAGCAGAAGCTGGATCAAAAAAGAAGGGAAAAAGGAAATGCAACTTTTTGGAACCTAAAAAGAATCGGATTCCACATGTGAGTTTATCGGAATCATGGTTTTCGGAACACCTTTAGGAACCCATATTGTAGAAACTCATACGTAAGAGATTCCCACACTATCAGGAATAGGCTACCCCAGCTAGGAAAATATCCGGAAAGCTTTCGCCTGGCACTAAATCACTGCCTGTCTCAGTTGCCAGCCACATTGCCGGCCGCGTGTGCGCAATCCCACAGGGCCTCATCATGTGCTGGATTCCATGCGCGTTGACAGGTGAGCGGTGATTGGCCCTCGTTTTGCATGAAAATCTGCCGGGACACAAACAACAAACCTGCCATTAGTGATCCAAAACATGATGAATCAACAGTGCAAATGGCTTGCATGGTTGCTAAGCCTACACAGTCTATACTCTCTATCTTCTTCGGGTGATGCAACCCACCAGCCTGATATCTGCAGGCAGACCACATTCTGACAAGGAATCCAAAGAAAGGGTCTCCGAAGCCTTTTGGAGCCCCATGCGGGTTTGTGTGCAAAGAGATGGATGGTTTGCCGTTGGTTCCATTTAATCGTCCAACTGATTCAACACAGGTACCGTAGGCAAAAAAACACACACACACACACACAATCCTGCGGATTTCAGAAGACTCGTGTAATGGTCAGCCCCAGGGCCCCGGGCGGTGGCTCCCACTTTGTGAGTTGCACGGGTAATGGCGGCAACATCGAAGTACTGACCTGTATAGTACCTGCGGATGCCACTGCTGATCAACACGTCCCCCTGGCAACCAAAGTACGTTGGGAAAACGGGAGCCTTTTCTTGGTCAGTCAGGTTTTCTACATCGGGAGTTGGTGTCTACACGTTTCCAAACACCTCCTACGAACTTGAATTCGAGATTCCCGACATAGTCCTCATGTCAAAAGCACAAAGTAAGCCTTTGTGGGGTTGCTTTGCAGGTAAACCAAACGCAAGCCACCCATGTCAAGGGGGTGGACACAATCGCGATTTTTTGTTTTTGTTTTTTGTTTTTTTCTCAAAGAGGGGCCCTGAACCTCTTGACACGTTGGAGTCTGTTTGACCCAAGGACCTGTTGGTTCAAACTAGCTGCCGAACTAAAGCTGGGCCTTCTCCCACGGGCCGAATTTGCATTTCGAGAGTCCCCACGCCCAATTCCCCATGCCTGTGGCAAACCCAGCCGGGCACTGCACGGTGCCGAAACAAACCGTGGCAAGACTGTCACCAGCGGCCTCCCAGGTGGACAAAAGCAAGCATATTTCTCCTTACTGTTAATGTTCAATCCAGAATACTTTATACATTGTTGCGGCTTCCTTTCAAACAGAGCAGCCTGCTGTCTAAACACTTGCAAGCCCTCGGGGAAGAAGCGCCGCAGCACATTGACATAGTAGTTCCCATTGGGACGCCCGTTAACGGCCAAAGCGAATGGCCATATTTTCCTTCCCTGCTGTTCACCAAAGGGTCGGACGAATAATAGCAACCAACAACAAGTTCCCATCCTCTTGTGGTGTCTTAGGAGTTTTATATATCCATGTATGTATGCATGCATGCATGCATGCATGCATGCATGTATGTATCTATGCAGGCATGGATGTATGTATGTATGCAATCATGCATGTATGTCTGCGTATATATATATATATTGCATATACATGTATGGGCTATTCACAAGCAGCTTCCGGCCCCCTGGAGTTTCAAGGGAAACCAAAACTGGGCTCAGATCCCCCGCTAAAAAAATCAATAACTGTCAGCGGGTTAAATGGAAATCCCCACTCAACACTAAGAAGCTAAAAAGCTAAGGGCATGGCTGGGAAGCGACAAGAAAAGAAGCCACGCATTTCGGGGGACCGATATGAGAAGCACCCAGGTTGTTCGTTAAAAAGCAAACCTCGGATCCGCCTCGATGGCCTTCACCACATCCTCCGTTCGGAGAAGCTCCTCCCCTGCGCGAGCCTGAGGAAAGCCAGGGATCTTCAGCGGAACGCGGGGCCAGTCGCCACAATTTGGACCGTGGAATGGTGGCTGATCCAGACTTCCATAGGAGCTCAGAGAGACGCGCGCAAAGAAGTAATGTTATGCTGGACCCTGTTTACACCCCCCCCCCCGCTAGGAGTGGAACCAATCAGTTGGACCCTCTTTAAGCGAGATCCTGGGGGTCTGGGAGGGACAGTACTTCCTTTAGTATTGCCAATTCTACTTAGTATTGCCAAGGCTGACCCTCAGATTCCCAGTACTTGCTTTAGTATTGCCAATTCCACTTTAGTATTGCCAAGGCTGACGCTCAGCTTCCCAGTACTTACTTTAGCATTGCCAATTCTACTTGAGTATTGCGGGTCAGATTCCTAGAACTTACTTTAGTATTGCCAATTCTACTTTAGTATTGCCAAGGACCTTTTTTTTCAGCAACCCCCCAAACAGGTTAGACACTAAAGAGGACCCCAAAACAGTCGCATTAAAAAGGATCACGGCCCCTGGTGGGCACCCCCCTTTGCGTGACTGATTGCCCGTACTTTTGTGTAAAGAAGTTATCTTAAATTTGATGGTTTGGGGGCCACTGGCAAAATGAACTTCCTAGATCCAAGGCCTTTACCCTTTGAGCTGGGAAGAGCTTGGTTAGGTGAACCGCCCTAAAAGTAAAAGGCTAAGGCTTGAGTCTAATAATTTCAGCAACCCAAAAAGCCGTTGGACACTAAAGAGAACCCCAAAACAGTCACATTAAAAGAGGATCAGCTGGTGGGCACCCCCCCCCCTTTGTGTGACTGTTTGCCCGCACTTTTTTGTAAGGAAGTTATCTTAAATTTGATGGTTTGGGGACCACTTCAAAAGATCCTGTTTGCCCGGATTTGTTTGCTCGGGTTTTTTGCTCGACTTCTTTGCCAAGTTTGTTTGGCCCATATGTTATCGGAGGCTTAGCCCTAGACAAGATCAGGAGAGTACAAAAAGAACCCTTTTGTTTCTGTTTTTGTTTTTGGTTGGGGGGGGGGGGGCGGGGAATAAGTGCTGGAATTGAGGACCCCAAAGCAGTCACAAGATCCTGAATTGCGAGAAAGGAGGTGTAACATTAAGAGAAGCCAAGTAAGTACTGTCCCTCCCAGACCCCCAGGATCGTCCCTAAAGAGGGTCCAAAAGACTGGTTCCACTGTCAGTGGTGTGGGGGGGAAGGTGAAAGGCTGGCTTCTCGTGGATATCCTCTTAGACGCAAACCAAAAGGCCTGCCTTACTGAACAGCCCCTGCCGATGTGGGGCGCCTGAAAAAATCGAATTCAAGCGGCTTAGGGCCGGCTTAGCATCGATCCTTAAAAACCATCCAACAAAAGGGAAGGAACATGGGGGAAAGGGCGTCACTGAATCAGTTGGTCCTTTGTCGGCAGCAATCAGAGCAAGGACAGCAACGTGATGTGGCCTTCTAAACGCTTTGCCGAGAGTGGGCCATGGGAGGCTTGCCCGGCAAGCTCGGGCAAGCAAAATGACAGGCAAGCCACCAAAACAAATGCAAGTCTTCCTCAGAATGCAACATCGGGGACACACAATCGATGAAACCCAAACACCAAACATTTGTGCACACTGGGCCTCCACTCGGTCGATTTTCATCCAAGTAGACAAGTCACAAACGCTTACCTGCGCCAATCTCCTGTAGATTGCTACTTGGTTTCCATCTCTGGAAACTACACAGGAAGCTGAGGCACCAAACCAACTCGACAAGCTTCGAAGAGGAAACGAAAACAGCATACAAAAAGAGCTGACAAACAGCTGACAAACTCTTATTCTTGCTTTCCCAACCAATTGTGTGTGCAAGGGAGCAACCTCAGCCAGAAATCGACCTGTAAACGCGACACGAACCGCGGGGCCTGAACTGGCAGCAGCACCTCCTTTGGATCCAGGCCGTGAATGCGAGCCTCGAGCCGGATGGGACCTGGGACCTCATTTCAGGTCAAAACCTGGGGGTAGCCATGGCCGTAGAACCGCAACTGGCCAAATCTGCGGGACCAGGCGAATGGAGAATGGCTTCAGATCCCCGTTGGTCTGTCCAGTTAAACTTGGCAGTTCCTGAAAACCTTGGCACCAACCAAGCCTGCGAGGGTGACTATTCTATTATTCTGAATCCAACTCCAGACAATCCTAGCTGCTGAACTCTTCCAATCCTGTGCCACAAAGCAGTGCAGCAGGCCATGCAAGTCGCGCCTGTGATTCGAAGACAAAGTAGTCGGAGCCAAAGGCGCTAGCCTGCAAAGGCAAGCCACGGAAAGGAATGCACAAAGGGATCAGCACCTCGTACATGATCTTCTTGCGCTTGCCGTCGGGTCTGTAGAATGACACCTGCAGCTAATGAAAGCAAAGTGATTGACAGGGTCTTGCTCCAACATATTGCTCGTTCTGCAAATCAGCCCGGCGCAAAGAGCAAGTGAAGGTTCATGGTGAGGCTGTTCATGATGGCCACCTTCGCATGGGCAATTTGGTGAGAGAATGGTTGACCCTGGAACCGGTTCCAGCAGCCATGCGCCAAGTGCTTATTTAGCTGTCGCGAGCTGCGAAGCTGGCGCACAATTTGTTTCATCGCTCACAAAGAAAGGGATTTGTGTTAACGTTTTGGTGACATTGTGGATAGACAAATGCGTGAAGTGCACAATACATGATCAACGTTTGCAGGTCGGTTGCACAAGCAGCCAGCAAACTGCTTGATGTAATCACGCTTTAATCACGTTCTTGTTTTCGATCTTATGATGCCTTCGCATGCATCTATGCCTCTTACACACCCAGTTATGAATTCTCAAAACAAACTCCTTGATTAACGCTACTAGTATTGTCATCAACATTGGTGTCGATATGGT
Source organism: Effrenium voratum (assembly GCA_963377175.1). NCBI lineage: Eukaryota > Dinophyceae > Suessiales > Symbiodiniaceae > Effrenium > Effrenium voratum. The sequence continues at coordinate 976,000 of CAUJNA010001024.1, read as the reverse complement.
GCCATCATTCCGATTCGCACATGTTGTTGCTTTGTGCTAGGCCAGCGCGCTTTAGTACTGGTTTAGTATAGCTTTGTGCTAACACTGGTTAGTAGTGGCTCAGTAATGGTTTGCTTGGCCTCACCGCTGGGATTAGTTTGGTATTGGTTTCGTCTTGGTGTCGCCTGGTTCTGTTGTTTAGCATTCATGATTTTACCCCATGAGCTTCCATGAACCGGTCGGTCTTTGACTGGAGGATGCCAATCTCAACCAGTTTCATTGGCCTAGTATTGGTCTAGTTTTGCTTTAGTGTTGGTATGTCTGTGCGTGGGTGTCGGTCTAGTATTCGCTTAGAATTGGCTTAGTATTGTTCTTGTGCCCGGTGTTTGGAGAATTGTCTAATCGCCACCTGGCAGCCAATATCTAGTCGCTCACCACAAACAGCTTTCCGTGTGTCCTGCCCCCTTTCTTTTTCAGGTGATGGAATACACTGGAACATTTTCCTAATTCCTCCCGCTTTGCTACTCGATATCCAACATCAAACACATCCATTCCCTTGAAACCATATCCATCACCTTGAGTCCACATCAAATTCACGATCTTGACTACCAAATCCATTCCACCACCTTGAATGACACATCAATTCCGTGTTTTCCTTGCGTTTCCCCGCAGGTATCTCAACCCTAAGAAACCCCGGAAACATGCAGTTCCCCCTGCTTTTTTGCCAACAGTTACCATGGGAACCCCATGGTTTCTTAGGTGGTGCCGAGGATTTCCTCCATCAGTACAAATCGTTTCGTCTCCTTTCCGATCCGGGCGGCCAGGGCGCCTCGGACTTCGTCGCGCCGACCAGGGCGGCGCTCTGCCTCGGAACCCGCGGCTCCCGGGATTTCTCCCGCCCAGCCCTTGACGGATGACCCCATAGCTGTTGCTGTTGGACAACTCGAGGTTGCTGAAAGGAATTCAGTTCTCACCATGTGGGCTGCGCATTCCTGAAAACAGGACACCAATCATGAACAAACAGCAACATGCTTTAGCCAAAGGAGACGCAACCCAACAAACAAAGCCTGCACAAACCACGCAGGTGCTCACACGCATCATTGTCTCGACACCGTGCATTGCTGTCCGGTAGGAGCCTCGCAAATGGTATGTGTTTCAACATGCACAAGGAAGATTAAATTGTTCGAGGCACTTCACGACCGTGCGACACCACTGTGTACCCGAAACTTCTTTACCACAGGATATAAGAATTGAGCAAACTCATTTTTTCCTGCATCAATGGTCAGTTTTCCAACAGGGGGAAACTGACCATGGAACCTGAAAGGGTTCACAGGTTGCTTTGACCCCCTATTCAGGGGTCCTTCATCAGCGTCCAAAAAACATGGAACCCCAAGTGCCAAAATGTTTGGACCATGGCTCGCACGGTGGGAGTTAAGCTGTAACTTCAACCAACCGCCTATGCTGCTTCATGCGGTGGCAGGAGTCTGCGTCAAAATCACAACACATGATATCGGCAACACTCTCACTGGGGGATCAAGGAATTGACGGGTTGCCGCATTGAGATGTCATCCATGCAAGGGTTATAGCGGTTGTCGGGAATCTTCATCCACTGAGTGTGGACGGCGATGACCCTTGTCAGACTTAAGTTGTTCGACCATGGAAGCAATTCATGTAAGAGTCCTGAGAGGCTAATTGTTGCCAGCTGAACGCCGAAAAATATGTCGTGGTCCTCACACTCAAACGAACACCGAGGCATTGGCTCAATGACATTCTCATCGATGGGCATCCATGGTCTGTTCCTCGGTGGAATGCCAACTTGGACGTCGTGCAAAGGACATTTGTGCCCAGGTGGACCGAGTACACTCAGAGCACGGCCCAGTGAAATGACCGTTGACGCCCAAGTGGGCCCATTTGTCTAACTCCTGAGACTCACACTGCTAATGGAACAAATCCTGCGCGTGTTTGTTCTTCAGTAACAGCAGTTCTGGACACGCACAGCATCCCCAACCATTTCTTGTCATGAGCACTCAACTCCTGTATTCCCATGTGAATCCATAACCTGCGTGCCACAAGGATTTTAGGGCCAGTGATTCGCTGTCCTCGATCACCAGCTGCTTGGTGCGCGCGGGCTGCAAACCCAGGGAGTTCCTGGCAAATGCATGGCGCGAGAAAGGGCCCCGTTTGGCACTGCTCTCGCTCTGGCTCTGAATGAGCTATGAACATACAACACATAAATGTATTAATCACATTAAAGTTGTTCATTCTTGGGTGCGGCAGAAACACTTCCCCCATGAAGGTCTCGATTGAACATGCTTTTGCAATTGCAGATGAAGACACCCAAATATTTGCAAACATGGATGCGGCCATCCCTTGGCCTTAAACAAACAACACATTTCTGGGCATGGACGCTAAGGATATCCATATGTTTGCGTAAAGGGACACCATAGAAACACCATGGATTTCCAGGGATTTTGTTGAGACAAACCCACGCCGTTCTCCAGAATATGTCGAGTTTTGCAGGAGTCTGCGCTTCAGGCAAAACGCATTGACTAGGATTCAGTGAGTCATAACACAAACCCAACGTGAACAACCGCTGGTCCGACACTTGCAAAACACCAACCACCGCCTCTATCTCTATTTTCAAACATTCGCTACCAACATACAGCTGACCCAATCAACTTGATTTGCGCCTGGCAAAGGAGACCCTACCACGCCCCGCTCCCACTCCCTAACCTAGGTGTCCACAAATTGACGGCATCGGAGTCTAGAGCCAAACTGAAACCAGGGCCATCTACCCTGTGCACTGGAAGACTATGCTCCTAGAAACCCTCTGGGTGGGTTCCCTGGCACCATGGAGTAATTCATCTCAACCGAACGGAACACCAGGACTCCCGCCCCTGCCGTGCCGGGTCAACTGGCGCCGCACCCGACCAGGTAGGTGCACTCTTCGTCGCCGGGTGCCAACGACGGGTCCGTCCCGGGCAGGTCTCCGTTTCGAGGGACCTGGCACGCGACATCTGCTCTCCCTAAGAGATCCAAAATCGGTGGCCTCTTTTCAGGTTCCCCCACCCCCACCCTCCCCTCCATCCCCCTAAAAAAAATGGAAATCTGCCAAGACTTGAGGGTTCGGCATTTGGAGTCTAACCCAACTTGTCAACTTATTTGCTCAATGACCATCGCAAAAAAAAAAAACAGGTTCGTGGGTAGCCATGCGTGACAAACAAAATGGGTGCCACTGGACAACTAGGCGTTGAAGAGGCACCATGACTTGTATTTTCCTACACGTGTTTGTTTATATATCTCGTGCCCGTGGATTCTGCTAGACACAATTCTTTGCCCCAGCATTTACATGCTTGAAGAAACCCCAACCCGTACACGGATTCCCTGCTCGCGGGATACCTTCGGGTAATTTTGGTTCGGCCGACCAAAAACGAGGTGCGCTGGTTCGAGGGCAGCTGGCTCAACTTCTTGTCCAGGGCTTGGGCCACCTGCGAAGCGAAGTGGGCGCTGATGTCAGGCCATCAACGACCAGGCGCTACGAAGAGTCGGGAGGGCTTGGCTTCAAAACAGAACGCTTGTGTCGATTTGTGTTCCAAGGGTTTGGTGGTTGTGATTTTTTTCCTTAGGCAGTTCGCTGGCCTGCAAACCACAATTGGGAAGCCAATGGTGAGTGGTCCAGGAACAGGAACTCGCATGCTAAACCTCCAACGAAAACATGTAGGTATGAGTCGAGTCGTGTCACAAATCCATTGCCTGCAGGGGAATTTCCTGTTGAGACACGCGATGCGCCGTGTGCCTTCCTCGCGCACATCCCAAAGCCGAACTCGCCTCCGGGGCCGCGAGCTCCTTGCCCAAGGCCTCACATGCCGCATGCCGCTAACCCGTCCTTCACTTTGATGTGGCCAAGTGGGTAGCGAAGTGGCTCGGGAAACGTGTATTTTTGTTTAATTCTAACATCCAATTTTTCTGGCCACCCAACCAATGCACCCCTTGCATCCCCGCCTGAGCCACGGCTTTGAGGCCCTGCCGAGCTTTTTCACCGTCCAGGGAGCTGAGCCACGCCTTGATTCGCTCGAGGTCAGGGATGTCACTTAAGGCCGTGGCAGCTGGGAAATTCATTGATTGGGAGTCGTTTTGAACAAAGCAAATTAGGCTGAGAAGGGACCCGATATTTAACTTCATGAATGACACAATGGGCTTGGGCAAATGGTTTGCGACTGCAACATGTTCAAAGCAATGACCACGAATCAACATGTCTAAAATACATTTGTAAGTTCCTTTTTTAAAACAAATGAATGGGTTTGTAAGTTTCTGAATGCACATCATTCCATACGTGCTGGTCATGATCTTCTTAACGGTTGACGTACAAATGTTGATTTGATTGCCCGCACATCGACATAACGGCGCCATCTTGGGTCCCAGCTTGGCTCACAGTGCCTGGCGTGAAGGACCACAACCAGTATGCCCTAAAAAAACACATGGCCATGGGTCAAAACCAAATCGTACCCTCAGAGAACATCCCAATCCCCACTAAAATAGACTAAAATGGGAGGTGCACCTACCCCTAAATGGTACCATTGGTTTGACCCACAGCCACATCTCAGCTTTGACGTGTTTGCCAGTCTTTGGCGCTATTGACAAAAATGTTGTCTTTACACTGGGAACATTTCCTCCCGCAAACACACCTTCAAAGGCGCGGTTCGTGTGTTCCGCAGTTGATGTCCCTGATCCCTGATCGGTGTCTGACACACCGAAACAACTAAATCTGGCCCAGCCTTCGGATGCCAACGCTTCATGGCTATTCCCGTTCATGTCAAGCTCGTTTCAAAAACACTGTGACGATCTAAGTTCCAGCGGTTGGCTGGTCTTTGTCTTTGGTGAAATGTTTGCTTGTCGGCTTTTCTGTGGCCATGTTGTTTGTGGTTGAAATGTAAGTTTTCGCCAAGTCTTGCAAGGTGCGCGTGCACGGCTTGGGCCGCAAAACTTGGGTGACACTCTGGCATAATTTTTGTCCTGTCCTACCCCCCCCTTGTGGCACAAACATTGCAAATCGCCAAAAAACGTTGCGCCCATCTTTTGCGGCATGCAATGCTTGCAGCAAGTTGGCGCGTGCAAGCCAGTTCCATGAATCAGGAGCGAATTGCTTTGAACACCTACGCTACACTGTTCGCCGCGCGCGCTCCGTGGTAACATGGCTTGCAACATCTGGAAAAACGTTGTATTTGTGTGATTCATTCAATCTTTGCCAGTGCGCAGCCACGGCTCAAGCGGCGTGACAATTTGACCGACATGGATCAATCTCGCAGCCTTCCTGCTTTGCAGTTGGCTCTTGAACATGCAGTGAAAACTCCCAATCTTCCATCGGGACTGACGCCTATTCTGAGCATGGGGTCTTGCACGGTCTTGCCCTCAAAACGAACTCAACAGCAGGGCGAGCACCTCAGCTGTGCACTGTCTCAACACCCGCGCCCGATTAGCCATGCGGAACGCGCGCAACTCGAGGTCGCGGCCAGGGGCACGGCCAGCAGGGTGCCAGCTGCGCCACCCTCGTCGGTTCCTTCGAGCGCGCCAAATTTGACCGCCACTCCAACCAACCTGAACAAAGGTGGCCTTTTGGAACAAGAGATGGGTTTCCCTGGTGAATGGGGCATGAAAGCCAATCCAAAGCACTAGAACCCATCGTTACCACTCGGATTCGAAACCTTCAGTGTCAGAACCTGCTTGCTGAGGCCCAGGCGCATCGGCAACAACTCGATCAAGCCAAAACCTTCCAATGTACCTGCAAACCCGCGCGCCTTCGAACACCAAGCGCATTTGAGGACGGAGATGAGCATGGCTTCTGCCCTCCAGTGGTTCGGGTTCGGGGGTCCTGCTGGTTCTGTAGTTTACAGATTTCACCAGGACCCGGTTGTTCTTCACTGCCATACTGAAACGCATGCACCAGGTGTCCCTTTGTTCCCCACTCAATTTGGCTTCAGTTGTCCAACCGCAACACATTTCGCAGCCACATCCATGAACACGAGCCCCTTGCAACTCGACCTGGCGACCCACGGCGCTGCGATGCGCACGGTTGGCATCCACGATCTTCTCGCCATCCAGGTTCCGCACGCGGGTGATGAAGCTCCAGGTCGTGGAGTTCGGCGGGTACCTCCCATTTTCGGACCAGAGAGCGCCGTGGCCATTTTGGGACCCAAGGAGCCCCACGAAAGGAGCCCCAAAAACCACGAGGGTGCCTCAGAGGTAGACCTGCGATGTATGCAAAGCTGCCAATGTTTGCTGATACCTTGTTTCTTGCGAACAAGAAAAAAGTGCCTCTCATGCCCAAACTGGACAGTCAAATTTCACGTCTCCGTACCTTCCTCGAAATATCTCACTTGGCCCCAAGACAAACGATAGCTGAAAATACCATTATCCCGAGCCAAAGGGCCAGCGAAAAGGATCTGCGAACCGTATCCCTTGCTCCATGCACTTCCTGAGTGATTTGGCATCACAAGGCCCAAGCCTTTGTTCTTCACTTCAGTAGCCTATCTCGAAACGAAAAGGCGTCCGCACCTATTTCTGGCTGGGACCCCCTTGCTAACCTTCATCTACCCCCGATTTGGATTGTGGCTCAAGTGGGTTTGAGGGGGCCACCCACTTCGATCTGCACCCCGGTGCACCCGGGGTTGGCCACATCCACCTCGAGGGTGTAATTGTTTCGCAGGAGCCCTGGCACAGCACGGGCCATCGAAGCGAGGAAGCGAGGTCGATGTATCGCTTCTGCGGGTGCCCGGCTTGGACCATCAACAGAACCCTCCCAGAATAATGAGGCAAATATTTATGGAGACGTGCGCAGGTGAGTGATAGTGAGTGGGATCCTGTTTGGGGATGGCCTTGACCCGACGGGGCGGCAGCTCGGCAAATCACGGCCCGGGCCTGCGCCGTCAGGGAAGCGGATGCTGACGGTGGCATTGTCATAGCCCCGGCAGGTCATACCTGGTCCGGCCGAAAGAAGATGGACCCAAAGGCAAATGCGGTGAATACCACTCGTCTCATTGTCCCCAGTTCAAGTGCATCTGAGCATAACTTAAACGTAACACATGGTACTGAACAGTTTGAACTGAACCGCTCCGCATATGATACCCCCCTGCCTTCTGGAGGGAAGACAAAGCCGACGTCATAGCCCCTGTTGCTGGTGGGCTGATTCACGGCGTTGCCTTAGGCCAGACCAACCATTTCGGACGTAGACCAGGGATTCTACTGAAACTCTGCGCACTTTGATTCATCCGTGGCCATGGGCTACGCACACTCACAGAGGCCCCTGCGCCAGCTCTGACATACCAAGATTGCCACTCAACGAGGGGATCTAGCAAAAAATGTCTTGGGGTGCCTTCATCTGCCACCTGCGGCTTCACACACCCAACTCTCTCTCTCTCTCTCTCTCTCTCTGTGTCTCTCTCTGTCTCTCTCTGTCTCTCTCCTCTCTCTCTCTCTCTGTCTCTCTCCTCTCTCTCTCTCTCTCTCTCTTTCTCTCTCTCTCTCTCTCTCTCTCTCTCTCTCTCTCTGATCCTCGGTCGCCGGGCTCATGCGGAGCCGGAAGCCATCGGTGCAGTTTGCCGGGAAGATGAAGCCATCCGGGCCTGACAGCACCTGATCCAGCATGGGTACAAGGGGAAGAAAATAGCATCCTTCTCGAAGCTGGACAAAACATGGACAACCTTTCTCATGGCAAAGCCACTAGAAGTCTGCGGCAAAAAATCATCAACACGGAACTCCTCATGGGTTCCATGTGCGTTCCGTGTTTCATACCCCCCCCCCAGACGCTCGCAGCTCGCCCACGTTTTGCCCCGGCGACCCTTTCCACCGTCAGCAGTTGGTACGGCGCATCTGCGTCGATGAGCTGCGCCACCGGCAGCGTCTTGTGGACCGCGCGGCCCAGCGCTGCGCCGAGGCCGCGCCGCCGCTGCTGCGGCACGAGGATGCGCTGGCGGCACAAATGTTCCCGGGCCAAAGCGGTGGACTCCTCAAGGGGGGCGGCCAGGAATCCGCAGGTTGGAAAGTCGAACCCCTGGTTCCGTTCCTTGGTTGGGTGCCCATGGGAATGAGCAGTTTGGCTGAAAGTCGGTGGAATAATTGGTGCCCGTTTTTTCCTGGCATGGGTGTTTGGAATGGTCAGTCCGAGGATTTCACTCAATTAAATCCCGTCCGCGAGAATCAAAAGGCACGAGAAAAGAACACACCTCAAAAGCGTTTGGTGCCCTTTGATGAGGTGGGTTACAACCCCTCAAGGTTAGTATTGTTGAACATCGATGGGTGCCGCTAGAATTGGGTTTGGTTTCAATCATTTTACCGCGCCCACACCTAGGCCTGGGACGGCCTGCGCGCTAGTTGGAAAAACATGTGGTGAGGTACACACTCAATTTGAACCACCCTGCAGTTGACAACGTGCAACCATTGGGCCCAAACAGCTGACGCGAAGCGTCCGTACAGGGCGTGGCCTCAAGGGCTAGCAGCAAGAGGTTTGGAAACCAACCCAAGTGCACTGCACCTTCAAAACACTTTTTGGTTTGCCAGAAAGCTAAACTGGCCAGGCTTCTCAGCAGTGGAAAGGAAAGCAGGACAAGTGGCAGTGGCCAAAAACAAGTTGCTGGGCCAGGGGCAAGCACTTGGTTGCGAAGGATTCACAAAACTGAGGGCTCCCATCTTTGACCACCACCCCTGTGGACCTCCACTAGCTAGCAACCACTTCCCCCCGCCCTGGGAATTTGCCCAGAACCCACACATCCAAGTTTGGATTCCGGCCCATGTTCAATGACTCTTACCACCGCTATTACCTGAAATTCTGAACCAACTCATTTCAGCGAACTCCACCGCTGCGCATTCCCAAGGCCACGTCTCCGCGCCGGTTGTCGCTGGACCCCCCCGCCTCCAGCGGCTCCACCGTGACAGCCCAGGCCGGGAACTCCTGGGCCACGAGCGCCACGAAGGCCTCCAGCCCCGAGGGCCCCGAGGCGAGCCCCGCGCCGCGGCGGCCGGGGTCCACGCAGTGGAAACGGCCCCCCACGGCCAGCAAGGCCCCCAGCAGCGCGACCAAGGGCCGCAAAGACGTGGAGCTGTACCTCACATCGCAAGGCATTTGGTGTCGTGCAAGGCCTTTTGTGGCTTTTTTTCACGAAAGCAAGGGGCTCCTGGTTATTGTGCATATTGGAAGGCAATGTGTGGCGCTTTTCACCGAACGGAGCTCCTGGTCCTTATTTTGCGGGGAGACAATGACTGCCCCAACCCAAGGGAGCACACTTCAAGTTGAGGTTTAAACCAACGAGAAAGGTGAAGTTCAGGGACCCGCTGGCTCTCTTGGCGTGCAATGTGAGCCTTCGGACGTAGGTATGCGGTTGGTGCTGGCCACATCACGTTACCATTGTCAAAGCCGCCCTGCCGCCCTCAAGGCACATCCTCCAAGGAACACCGAAATTGAATTGATCAACATGGGAGCCTTAGTGATGGATTGCGTCAACTCTTGATTGGCCCGTGGTTCTTGGCAGCTTTCTATCTCAATGATTTGGCATGCTGGCAGACCAGCTCATCCAAGACCACAAATCCAACGGGCAAATGCGGAGCCTCACTCCTAAGCAACGGCCGAAACAACGAAACTGGCATGAAGCATCCGGCACTGATTATCTGGCCTCCATTCAGGCAGCTCATGCTGTGGATGGACGAAATCCGTTCGCACCACTTCTAGACCATGGTTGAAACCATTGTTGGTTGGTATTGACGTTGGAGAATCGCATCATTGCAGGGTTTCTTAGGTGGTGCAGGGTTCCGTCCATACACATCTGCCGGGGTGCAAGTTCCTATTGCGAGCCGCGGTCGTGGTTGCGTTGCTCTGAATCCATCCACGATCCCAAGCCCAAGAGGTCAAATCCCGGCTGCGGCTCTCGGGCCAAGGCACAGGATGTCTGCGCCAATGATGATTTCGAAGACGCCCAGGGCCTGCAGACCTTACGGGGAAACAAAAATCAGTTGGATGCTCCCCTGCAAACTATCATGCAACTCGAAAAGCGGTTTCCCCAAACAGAAATCCCTCGTAAAATGACGGTGGGTTTCAGTTCCGGAAAGTCTGCTCACTAGCCTCAGGTGCCCCAGATCCCCAAGGTGCTGAACTGCAACTGCCGACCTCTGAGGGGGAGTTGGGCATTCGTTCACATGGCGTCCACCCGAAGACCTCTGCAGCCTGTCCAGAATCCCGGAGGCGTTTCCTTACTTGTGCCTATCCAAGGCAGCAGGCATCGGGCAACTGCGCTATTGCTGAAGCGTGAGTTGTTCATACATCAAGCAGCCCTCAAACTAATAGCACATCAAGCAACCGTTGAACGCGTTTGCAATACTGCCATGAACAAAGCCCTTGCAATCAACTCCAACCAGTTCTGAAGCGAAAGCCCTTCAAGCAGCGCCGAACAAAAGGGCACACATCGTCAATTGTATCGATCCTCACCGCGACTCATCTATTTTCTGAAAAGCAAATTGCCACTCGCTTCATCAACACCTCCGAGGGAAGAACCAGGCAACGACGTCGCCTGGCGCTTTTCGGCATGTCGACTGTTCCCGCCTGCGGGCTGACTCCAATCCAGGGTGACGCACTTCACCTGCTCCAAGTGGAGGTTCAGCTGCAGGTTCCGCTGCAGCGAGAACACTACTCCAGGCTTGTCGGAGAGAACCACCTGAGTTGACTCGGAACCCTGGCTGCCTTGGAGTGGGCTTTGACACTTCCAGTTTGCTGGCGCGACGCCAGAAGAACTCGTGACACCAAGCATCCTCAATGGTTGCTCCTTTGACATGCTGCCTGTGCCCGTGCTTCACCTACTGCAATCCAGCTTAACTTAGACAAATTCAGACATGCTTCTTGTCTGGTTCCTCTCAACCTGTGTCTCATCGATTCTCTCGCTCGGCACGCTGACAACAAACCTACAAAGATTGGCCATTGGCGTGCTTTCTCATGAAGGCTCTAGGCTGGCTTTGTTGGCAGCTCTTGCGGCAGCGACCCTTTTGCTTTGCGAGCCTTGCCCTTTTCAAGCCTCGAGCGCCACCATGTAATTATTCGGATTAGCCTGACACATCTTCACATCTTCCCTCAATCCAAAATGCCTGTAAATCCACTACAACATGATACATCCTACATGATCCCTGGCAACCATCTCATTGCCTCACTTCCCGAGCTGGTCCCACAATTTCTCCGAACCTTTTCAGTGACCCTGGAAAAAAGTGAACCCTTTTTGGGGAAGACCCTTTTTAGTGGGGCCACCCAACAAAAAGGGCGGAAAAAGAATTGGTGCCACTGAACAACTGAGTTCCAAGTCTCAAGTGCTCGGGCTCAAGCGCCCGTCGCCTCGTGGAAGTTCAGCATGGCGCAGGCCAGGCCGGCGGTGCCCAGGCCGCTGCCCAGCTCCAAGACACGACGTCGAGGCGTGGAGCCAGCGGCGAGCCAAAAGGCGAGGACCTCAGCCCGGTGCTCCTCGTGGAAAGGGAGGGCTGAGGTTTCTTGGGCCTCACCGGAAGCCCGGCAGAAGCCGGGAAAACGGGAGGGTGGCGTTTTTGGGGGCTGGTTGATTGCAAGAGGTGGGCTTGAATGTGGAAAGTTGATGGGGCTGGGACAGGCCGAAGATCCAGCCACAATAAGGGCTGGGGGACCACCTTTCTTACAGCTTGGAAGGGCACGCCTGTGTCCGGTGATTTTACAAGAACTCACGTGGCAACTGTCAATTAACACAAACCCAAGCCAAAGCTTAGGTCAGCCGTGCGTTGTTGGATCGCCCCTTCTGGGCGTCCCCTTGAAATCGATGGATACCGCAAAGATAGGGATCAAACTGAAACCACTGAAGTCAGCGGATTCCACTGAACTGATCCCAAAATATACCCGCCGTCACCTTTCTGGGCCTCCAAGCCAGCCCGGATCCCCAGAGCAGTTGGCCCTGCTCCAGCCTCTTGCGTTTCCTGGGCACATGGCAACCTGCTTGCTTCTCTGGTTTCGGTGGCCCAGCGAGGAGTTTGGACAAATAGTGCGAACCCAACCACCGAACAACACGGGAACAGTCCCCCCCAAAGATTCCCAGTTTCCGGCTGCCATTGCGGTCCAGGGACGCGGCAAGCTGTTGGCGCTAACCCACCCACTGCAAACACAAAACTATCTGCTCCGAGAACCTGGCTCCCGTTCCGGGATATAATCTGGCCCCACTCCCCCCCCCCCCCCCAAGCCCTGCCACTGCCTCCAGGCAAGCTCAAATCGTGATATTGGTCGCAGCCCGCACTAAGCAAACTCAAGACAGGTCTGGAAATCTGGACTTCTCTACATCACACACCTCAAGCCAGGCATCCTTACCCAACGGGGAGCATCCTGACCAAAGGGAGCAAACCATGAGCCGAAACTGAGGCTTCAACTGCTCCCTTACCCGGAGTAATCATCTGGCCACAGCTTACTGTACTCGGTTGCTTTCTGCTCCCCCGCTAAAAGTTTAACTTTTAGTGGTTTGATGGAAAACCCATTGGTTGGCAAAAAGTTAAAGTCCAACCATCCAAGCAAAATGCACCAAAGTGTAAATGGCTTCAAGTGCTTCGCATGTTTAAGCTGCCACTGCCGCGCTCGTTCCGAAAACCGCAAATTACGCCGTTGAACTGCCACTTGCCAACCATGTTCTTGCGCCAAGGTGAAGCTCATAGTCGTGCCCGTCGATGGATGTGCAAAAGAACGCGAAAAGGAACACGGACCGAATCACCTTACGGGGCTTTACAGACTCTTGTTCAAAAACCACATTGTGCCGCACCGTGAGCACATCCAGTGCAGGCAAGCCCTGGTAAGTGTCACCACCCAGCCTCCCCCCAACAAAAAGAAAAGCCTGCAGAAACACTTGGTCCGGTGGGTGACGGAACGCTCTCGATACAAAATTGGGCAAACATATACAATGTCCTGTCAGTCTTTCTGTGTCACCACCGTGTTGCCTGCTTCCCCTACACCAAGCATACAAAGTGGATGCCACAATTCCCTTTGTGCCGGTAGCTAAGAGGAATAAAAGCAAACGTGGGGGAATCGGGCCATCTTTCGATTCATCGCATTCGCGGGGAGTTTTTCCTGAAAGCGACTGCTCGCTTTTGCTCGTGTCCTGTCGCCTGTGTGGCCTTCCTGCACCAGCTGCAGCAGGCAAGGAGGATCTATACCTGGGAGGGCGTGGCTCATTTGGCTCAACAGGGGGGGGACGCCCACCCCCAGGTGAAGGAAAGCATGATCAAGCTCCTTGCCCAGAATCCAAAAAAAAAATCAGCTGCACCCCACCCTGAAGCAAACAACTTCTGGTCCTTGCAAAAAAAGGCCCTGACCATAGCCGAGTTGTTCAGGGACGCCTTTTGGGGGTTGATTTCTCCTTGAGCCAAACAAACATTGGAGCCCACATGCCAAGCAGCCCGGCAGCCGCAGCTCCAAGTGCTCGCTGCACTCGCTCGCATCTGGAGGCTTCACCCTTAGCTCCTTCGGCCCAATTGGCTGAATCCAACCACTTGGAACTAGGGAAGCCACCAAGGGCACTACCCAAAAAGCTTTGAACTCAGTTCTCAAGGTTCTGAAACCTTTTCTCAGGGGGTGATCCTAATGTTTCTCTTGAGGAAATGAAATTTTCGGACCCTACCACTATGCGATGGGTCTCTTGCTACTTTCCCGTTAGAACCCCTATCATGTTGGCTCAACCTGCTTTTGAAAATAGGAAAGTCACCCAATCATTTTGGGAGTCGCATGATAGATCAATCTGCTTTTGAACATAGGCAACTCACCCAATCATTTTGGAACCATAGACTATTGCGTCTATTTCGAAGGCCGGGAAGTTCGCACCAAGTCGGATATCTCGCAACTGGGCCTTTCCCGTCCTCCGCCTCCGCCGGCACGAAGCGCACGAGGCTTCGGCCGCACTTCTCGAGCTCAGCCAGCAGCTCCCGCTGCGAGCTGCGCGCCATGCGTCGGAACTACGTGGCTGTGAGTCAAACATAGGGCAATCCCAAAATGGGTTGCCCTGGCAAATGGCATCATGGACTAAAATCTGCGGTTTTCTGGTGGTTTAATTTTGACCCATACCCACATGGGGATGTGTTGCAACGAAGCGCAGTGGTGATTGGTGCAGCAGTCCTTTGCCACCCCAGGCACGCGGCAAAGCTAGGCAACCCACTGCAATCCTCAGCTACATCTTTGAAGATGTAAAGCAAGCACTTCATGTACATATTCATATTCTCCAAGATTTGTGGTGGAACCCTTTGCCACAGCAACTTTTCACTGCCCTTAACCAGCCGCCTTGCCGGTCCATCGAAACCGGCTCGCAGTTCTTTCTGAGCCATTGGGACTGCCGGAGCAGCTCGGAGCATCGCTATGACTCACGGGCACACCGCAAGCCAATACGGCGAACCAATGCGAAAAGGGCCTTCCTTTCTGGAGAGGAAGCCCGCCCACTTTCTGGTTCTTGTTTGCTTGTCCGTCATGCTCCATTAAAGTATTGAAGTGGCATCCTCACAATTATCATCATTTAAAGGGAACCCTTACCCGCCTCCCTTCCAAAAAAACAAGAGACCCCCTCAACACGCTCACTTTTAGGAACCCAGTAATGCAACCCCAGAACGCGAAAGGAGGGAGGCACCAGCTCATTGCCCACATCCGCTTGGTTCAGGATCGTGGACTGCACGAACACCTTAGCCATTCTTCGGGGGTTGAGGTGGGGCATGTGCGGTGGAAAATCAGAGGCGAGTTTTGGTTTTGGGGACCCCTGAATGTTTTTTCCTTGTCACACTTTACTGACGCGCACCCAAAGGAGCTCACCATTTTACCATTTTGAGACACGCCCATGCCGCTGGGGGTGGGAGCGGCCTGATCCCGAAGGTCTCATGGGAGGCCATATCAAGTTGCTCTCTTGGATCACGGCTTGGGGACAACGCTCGCATGGAAGCTGAGTCGCGAATCATGCCCCAAATATCCTTGAATGGACGGCATTGTCCCTCGTTCTGACCAAAAGTACGCAGCATTGGCTTCAAAAACCACGCATACCTTTTGTAGACTTCTGGTTCTTTGGTTCTGCTCAGTCGTGAGCGAGAGCACACCATACACATCCATGCACCTTTCCCATTTTTTGTTTGTGACATGAGAATCGGGGCTCATGTAACAGCTGGCAAGCTAAGCCCAAGCGATCAAACAAGCCAAGCCGCCCCACAGCAGGTGCCAAGTTCTCAAAGTCATAATTCAGACCTAGTCTTAGAGGAGTCTACCTGAAAAGCGTGCAACAACTAAGCAGGGCGGATATCTGCACCTATTTAGGTTTGGCCAGCCTTCATGACCATCCCATTTCACCATGGGCTGAACTATCCTTCAGTCTGACCAATGTTGTGGACCCACTTCTTGGGCACAAGCGGTCCGTGCAAGACTTCGGTACCGCGCTGCTGGCAGGCTAGCACTCGCATCTGCCAGTCTCAGGGTGCTGCCACCCGAAGAGGGTTTACCTGCCCAAAGTACGGGAAGGTCGCCTGGATGTCAACCTGCCAAGGGCGCACACACGCCTGAGCTACTGAAACAATCGCTGGAACAGGAGGTAGGCCGTACCAATTCTTGGCGTGCCCAACTGAGCTGGCAATGTGAGCTTGGCAACTTAAGGAGTGGTGGCCCTTATGCCCCCTGCACAGCATGATCAGCCTCTTTACTAGCCTGGCTGACTGATGCAGCCCCAGAAAAGGCATCAAACCGAGGGCGGTTTAAAGCTTGGGCTGAGATGGATCCTGCAAATGAAACGCGGATTTGTCGGGCACATGTTTAAGTGCATGATCATCTGATATGAAGCCGCCAATGGATTCAGAGATCTTTCGCAGTCAGCTGCAGCTGTCCGTCCCTGCGCCGCTTGAACGTACTTGCGAGTCAATAGGGCAACTCGACAGTTATGAGTCTCACATAAGGGCCCAGCCGTACTTTCCAACACTGCCCCACTTTTGGCAGAGTAATATTTACCCCTCTTGGCTTTGTCTCTTCTCGGGGATGCCTAGCTTTGGAACACCTGGCCGGAGCGAGCCCCTGCCTCCAGGCGCCCGGTGATGTCAAAGCTAGACACAAAGTCGCGCATGTCTAAAGTCTTGGCCAGGGGACCTGAGGCGCAATGCCATCGATGCTTTTCAGCCTCAAGATCATCTGCTCAACCCCACGGGGAGAAGGTGGCACCCAAGTTCTGATCAGGCCGATGAATTGACGCAACTGGATGTGGACTGCAACTGGATTCAGTGAAGTGCCCTTGCCCATTTCCGCTCACGCTCCCTGTGCTGAGGGCAGTGGCTGATCAAGCGACTCACTGGCCCCAAACAAATGTCCACTTGTTGCCCGCCAAATACCCCCCCCCCCCCAAGGGCTCATGCACTCGCCCAGCGCGAAGGGGCACCCCCCAATGTATATCCTTCACCCATTGCCACTTTCTATGGTGTTCAAGGGCGTATGTGGCACATATGTGTATGTGTGTAACTTGTTTCGTTTGCTTGAAACATGAACATACATTTACTTGTACATATGTAAGCAAAAACAAATGAACTATATCTATATTTATCTCCATGTGGATATCTATGTAGTTATATATATATATATGTAAGAAGAGGGCCTCCTACCCCAGCGGCAAGCGCTTCAAACAAGAAAGCCGTCCAAAGCCCGATTCGAGTGGAGGTCTGGGGCTGCGGCTGATAATGCGGAAGTTCCAGTAGTTCATCTGCGGCGTGAACTCTGGGTTGGACCTGGCTACAGCACGGCCACAGCAAGTGGTGCCTTTAAATGAAAACCGGAACCCATCCCCTGTCATGGGATGGGGTGGGGTGGGTGATTGGGGTGATTGGGTTGGTTGAGTAGGCCCGACAAACAACATCAAGCCTAGAAAAACGAATTACGCCATGGGCAGTCTTGGGAGCGCGACATCCCTGGCTGGCGGTCGAACATTGGCTTTCGTCTTCCTTTCCCTAAGCCCCGCACACATAGACGAACAGCTTGAAGGGCGAGTTCGGCTGCTTGGGGTCGGAGGTGTCCATAGTGAACTCTGCGATGTTGGGCTCTCTGACCTGAGCTGTGCTACCAGAGCGAGACTACGAGGTCAGAGGGGCCACGTGCTACAGAACTCCCAGACCGGAGCTGGTTTTCTGCCACCCTGAGCCAATCAAACCACCAACTCAGCATGAACGACTGAAGACTGCTTATGCACTCAACGGGTCTGATGATGCGGGCACAACTTAAAACACGCAGGCACCAACCCACCAACCCACCAACACATCAATCCACAGTGATTTCAGTGATTTCCCTCCAGTACTCGACTGTGCCCGAGGGCTTGGCAAGGGCTACTGTCGATTCCAAATGTGATGCAGGTAGATGCTACAGGGGTTCCGATATTTATCATGTCACAATGTGACAATGTGTCATGGGTTTACCGTTGACCCCAGATCTAGCCTGGTCTTCAAGAACTGCCAAGGAATCCTCCTGAGCTCGCAGCATAACAAGTGGTGGTGTTGGCCAGGCCCTCATCGGTACTGAAGAAGGCGCAGGTGAAGATGAAACCTCAGGATCTCGAAATCCACTGGCCCTGGCAGGTACTTCAACACCAAACTTAGTCACGACTATCTATGAGACCTAGACCATTCTAATGCCGGGTTTTGACCATGACTCAACTGAGCAAAACACTCCGTGACCGTTTGTTTTGAATCAAGGGCGGTGGCATGACGGCAATCTAAGGGGCCAAATGATGACCCATGGGTGTCTGTGTGGTGCGTCAGAATGGGAACCCCCCCAAAATGGCGGTTGCCCTTGTTCAGGTCTTGGTTTCTGCACGGCAGGTTGGTTCATCATGCACGGCACTGAGCCACAATCAGCACCCAAGTGGATGAAGGTTAGTAAGAGACAATCCCATGCAATGCAAGTAAAGTAGCCAAAGCACGTGGGAAACATGCTGATGAGCATAATTGCAACTCAAAACAGATGCACCTTTGCCCCGAAAAAAGTGCAGCCTTCTTACCTAGCTTCTTTGCTGAATCTCTAGTTGATGGATGGGCACCACATGTTGCCAAAGAGGGCTTGACACTCTGGGCGGGCATCTTCTAAACCAACCCTGCAGCACACGCAGAAGACAAGGCATGGGTGCAGACATGCGTCCGTTGGGGGCGGTGATCTCAATTTTGGAACCTCCAGGAATGTACTTGTCGCTCATGATGTAAAACCTCAGCCAGCCAGCGCTGCGCTAACATCCAATGTGTTCAACGCGCAACTCTCCGGGCAAGAGGTCCTGGACCCGACAAAGCACTCACGTACTGCAGTGGCGGCCTTTGGGCCCAAAAGCTTGGCACCAACTTGGGGACTTGGGGACCTCCTTGTTGCTTCTGCCGAAGGTTCCAGAAAGCTGGAGTTGAACAGCGTCAGGGAAAGCGAGTGATTGGAACCGGGGATGCGGCAAGGGAGGCCAAACGGAAGCAACCCTGCCAGAAATCCGACACTTTTGGGACTGCTGAGGCTGAAGCTCCAAGCGATGCAGGGGCAGAAGCGTCGTGGTGTCAGATGGGGTGACCCGCACTTCCTGGGAGCAGAGGGGCCGGTTTCCAACTTTCGGCAGAGGCGCCAACCACAAGCGCTTCAACACCTGCAGTTGAGATTGCACACATTTATGCATGCAAATGGGGATGCACATGTTTGAGACATGAATCTCAGTTGCGCAATGGATCCATGCATACAAGGTTAGCCTTTTGAGACCTTGGCTAAAAACGAAGCAGCACAGAACATCCCCAAGGTCAGATCCGATCGATCCGCCTTGGGCAACTGAGGAACGTTGTTGACAGTGCTGCCGAGTGCTACCAGACTGCCAGGCGTGTCCAGGCAAAAGCTCTGTCTAGAGGTGGGTGCAAACATGAAATGGCTTAGCAGAATCCAAGCATGGCTTCCGCAGTCTCTGAGACTTCTTTCTCAAAAAGGCGCAGCGCAAGAGCTAAGCAAGAAGGATTTTCTCATAGGCGGGTAGGTTCAAAGGAGATTCCTAAGCGATGGATTTGTTTGGATTCCATTTTGTTGTTGTGAAAGTAACGCAGACGGATTTTCCCGCCTTGATCTGCTCCAGCTCGAAGCCCACGACGCTGCGCCTCAGAGCGGAGCCGGCGGAAAGCGTGAGGCCGTGCGAGGCTCACGCTGAGTGCAGCGCCGTAAGTGCAGAATGACGCCGTTCTGGAGGGTCTCGAACCGCCACACCTCAAGCAGGGGGGTCTTCTTGCCACCTTTTGTGAGAAAATTGGCGACCCCTCAAACAGGAATACTACAAGGGGGTCGATCATTGTTCCACCAAAGGTGGCAAAAAAGACCCCCTTGACCTCAAGTGAGCGCAACTTTGGATTCAACATGAAGATCTCTACTCCGGGGTGTGGGTTCTTTCAGTGGGTAGGGAATTTCTCTCATTGGTGTGGTCGGCCGGAGGAATCAGGCGCAACAGCTCCGAAAGAGCTCTCTGCCAATGCAGTTGTGGCAGAAATCCTGAGAACCTGGCATTGTCTGCAGAGGCGGGGGTGGTGAAAGGATTCGTCAGAGCAAACTCGAAGGCATAGTCCAAGCCATACGACACTTCCTGCTCAATGGTCAGCTCGACATAATACCTTGCAGTGTGCCGCAATCAAGTCTATCAAGTCTACCCCGAATTCTCCAACTTCGCGGAGGGTGTTGCCCCCCAGTGAAAATTGGAATCCGCCCATTTCAAAAGAGACACCGTCAGTCTGTTCCATCCTGGTTCACGCTGCCACCCCGAAGGCGGCAGAACAGAATCTGAGCCCCGCGCTGCCCGCTGACGTCGTCGTAGAAGTCGTAGCAGTAACTTCCCGATGGCATAGACATGTACGCGATCTTGGCACTTGATCAGGCCCGGTAAACATGGGATGACCATTGGGGAGAACCGAAAAGATCGAAAGATGATATGCCTACAGTATATGCCCCACTAAATGGGAAAAGCTACCGATGGCAATGTGAAAAGTTCCCCGCCCCCCAGTGCCCTGCCCCCTCCAAACAAAAAGGGGAGGTTTCAGGGGTCACCCTCTCCCCAAAGCCAATTTCTATTTTCTTGCTGCTTTCTGGCTTGAATCTCTGCACCTCACTGAGCTTTCCGCGGTGGTGGGGAAGGGGTTCTTGACAAGTTCTCGGCCCACGTCGTAGGAAAGCGAGAAGAGGTTCAGGGATGTGCCGCAGTCCTGTTCGCTTGCTGGGTTCCACTTTGGTCTTTGCCTTCCTCTGACAATCGTTTCAGCTTGGTGGCTGGTGCCAGCCTTAGCAAACTCTATCAAACCGCATTGAATCATTGCGTGGCTTACTTATCATTTCCACCCTTGCGTTTTTGCCCTCGCAAGGCTTGCTAGCGTCAGAGGTCCGGCAGTGGCTGAAAGGTCGGGGGCAGCCAAAGCCTCATCTGGCTCGTCCTCAGTAGCACAATATGCAGGGCAAGTCTTGACGGACATCCGGCCATCCGGAATGCTTTATGGGGCGTGTTTGAGCTCAGCGCCACTCTAGTCACAAAAGGCTCTCCCTTGATTCAAATGAACTGCGGACCGTGTCAAATTCTTCAAGGCTGTTGGTTGCCCCAAGGCTCACAAGGAACATGTGCGACCGACACGCCAACGAATGCTTCCTGTTGCCGTCAGACATCCTTCCCAATACAACTTCAACCCTGCAAAAAGTTTTGCCAAGCAGCCAAACCAGCCAACCAACCAAAGCAACCAATCCCCCAATGAAGCAAAGCAACCAACTGAGCAACCAGTCTCAACAAGCTCAATCCACGAACATCTTCTTGGGACCCGACTGGCCCGTCTCCAGGCTCGCCTTCAATGGGCTCTTCAGGTTGAACCAAATACCGACCTCGCTCGCAGGAACCCGAAACCCCTTGGAACCCCAACGCGAGCCACCTATTCCCAAGCCGATCGCCAATTTTTCACAGGCGAACAATATGCCTACACAATCTCCGTAGTCAAAAGGAAGCGGGTGGAACACTCAGGGCTGGTACGCAGCTGCAAAACCGTCTGCGCCCTAGAGTCTTCAGAAACAAAAGGTGGCAAGGACACAGTGGAAGGGAGAAAAGCTGGGCGTCACACCTGACACACAGGAATAGGGATGTCGAGGGGCTTCCTTACTTCCTTCCATTTGCTTTATGCTGACCTAGCTGACGGTAAAGGATCAAACATCTACCAACCATGACCGTTTCCCTTTTGAACTGACCGGCAGGCAAACAAATCACATTCAAGAAACAGAAGCTTTGTCGACAAGGCATCTGCGACCAACCTGGGCAGCTGACCACGTTTTGAGCCAAGGGGGAAAGCACGGTGCCGGTGACGTAGGCCCCCGAAAACTCGCCGAAGATCTTGAACCCGGTGACGTTGAGGTTGACATTGAGCCTCAGACGTGTCAAAACTAGGGACTTTGTTATACTTGGTTCCTGGTGTTGGCACCCCACTTTTCAAATGCCGTGCCAACACCTCAAAGAAGAAGGTGTCCTCCTACTGAGGATCCCTTTGTGTTGGGCTCGGGGTTCTCGCAAATTCTCATGCCGAAAGGCATCCTACAAACCGACCCTAACAGCAAGAGGCCGCCGTCCCATGTTTGCAAACCAAACGTGAACACCCTTTCGAC
The DNA here is from genome assembly GCA_963377175.1 of Effrenium voratum. Taxonomy (NCBI): domain Eukaryota; class Dinophyceae; order Suessiales; family Symbiodiniaceae; genus Effrenium; species Effrenium voratum. The sequence goes on along the minus strand of CAUJNA010001024.1, from coordinate 954,372 downwards.
GACTAAGCGGCGGGCGGGGGTCCTTCCCTTCCCGGCACAAAGCACGCTTCGCGCTCCCCAAGTGTGCTCTTGTGAGTTGGCACATCACACAACTGTAAGATCTTGGTTTGAGAGATTGGCATCCTGAATGTCGCGGCAATCGATCTTTGGTGCCCGAGCAAAGGGGAACAAAGCCAAGGGAGACCAATAAAAGGATCAATGAACCATTCAGAAAACTATTCAAGAGGATGCGTACTCTCGTCAAACCTCCTTATACAGGCGATAACTATTGCCCTGTTCAAAGAGATCTTTGTGTCGGTTGTTTATAGGCAACCTTTCACTCACAAAGAAGATGGGAGGGGATCCGGATCAGGACAATCCCGTTGTCCTCGAAGGACCCCTTACGCAAAAGGCATAAGAAATGCTTGACCATCCTGACCCGAAAGCACGAAGACCACCCACAATGGCCGAGCCTCTTTGTTTGACAGCCAGAACTTGATTGGTGCGACCCGTCGCAAGCCCCTGCTATTCCCAAAGAACAGGATTGCAGTCCTAACGGTGCGTGCAGAAAGGAACATATCCCCAAACAAATGTTGCCGTGGGACTGAACACCTGCCAAAGCCACAAGACCGTGCGCCCATCCGTGTCATTTGCCCATTCTTCAGCACATCAAGACCTTCCCACTAACATGGCCGCAAGGGGCAGCCCTTGGCCGGCCTCTGGAAAGGCATATGTTCCCGCCACATGTGAAAATCAGAGCTATGGATGGACCAAAATCCCCGCAGTTCGCCAGTGAGTTCCGTGGTTGACCCCATTCGAAATCGACCTTCATCCAAACTAGGTCCTCCAGTAGAGAGGTTAGAATAAGGGTACCATTTTTTGGGTAGTCTATTTTCGTAGGGAAACCCTCCCCCAAAAAAGGGTACAAGGGAACTGGGGGACCTAGCAAATCGGTGCATCGGTGCCGTTCACCCCAGGCCGAGGCACAGCTCTTCCTGGCCGGAGGAGAGGCTCATCGCCTCGAAGGTCCACACCTGACATTGAACTTGGTTGCTGCAACGACCCCCCTGCGAAAAGTTTAACTTCTTGGGGGTTTAGTAGAAAACGCTTTTATTTCCCAAAAAGTTAAGGTCTAAAGATCCAACCCAATAGCAATCAAGTGAGACGCAGACGCATTTCAGGCCCGAAACTCAAGAACATCCGCTTGGGCTTGTGGCTTTTTTTCGCCCGGAAAATCGCCCAGAGGACACACAAACACACACACACACACACACACACACACACACACACACACACACACACACACACACACACACACACACACACACACACACACACACACACACACACACACACACACACACACACACACACACACACACACACACACACACACACACACACACACACACACACACACACACACACACACACACACACACACACACACACACACACACACACACACACACACACACACACACACACACACACACACACACACACACACACACACACACACACACACACACACACACACACACACACACACACACACACACACACACACACACACACACACACACACACACACACACACACACACACACACACACACACACACACACACACACACACACACACACACACACACACACACACACACTCACGACGCACGCACGCACGCACGCACGCACGCACGCACGCACGCACGCACGCACGCACGCACGCACGCACGCACGCACGCACGCACGCACGCACGCACGCACGCACGCACGCACGCACGCACGCACGCACGCACGCACGCACGCACGCACGCACGCACGCACGCACGCACGCACGCACGCACGCACGCACGCACGCACGCACGCACGCACGCACGCACGCACGCACGCACGCACGCACGCACGCACGCACGCACGCACGCACGCACGCACGCACGCACGCACTCACGCACGCACGCACCCACACACACACACACACACACACACACACACACACACACACACACACACACACACACACACACACACACACACACACACACACACACACACACACAAACACCCACACACCCACACACACACACACACACACACACACACACACACACACACACACACACACACACACACACACACACACACACACACACACACACACACACACACACACACACACACACACACAACCACACACACACACAACAACACACACACCACACAACAACACACACACACCACACAACAACACACACACACCACACAACAACACACACACACACCACACAACAACACACACACCACACAACAACACACACACACCACACAACAACACACACACACCACACAACAACACACACACACACACAGACACACACACACACACACACACACACACACACACACACACACACACACACACACACACACACACACACACACACACACACACACACACACACACACACACACACACACACACACACACACACACACACACACACACACACACTCACACCCACACGCACACGCACACGCACACGCACACGCACACGCACACGCACACGCACA